>VZRO01007808.1:353574-384531 GCA_013397915.1 Daphoenositta chrysoptera | reverse complement strand
GGGTTTGGGATAATCGGGTGGAATCCCGGTGGGAAAGGCGTCGGGAGGCTCCGCGGAAATGCGAACTCGGCGCTCCCGGTGGGTGTGTCCGCTGCCGCCTGCGCCCTGAAAGGTTCTTCGGGCAGGTGGGTGCTGCTTTTCGGAGAGAAAAGGAATTCTCGGGCGCTGATTGTCCTTCTGCTCAGGTCGTCGGTTGTTGTGATAACCAAGTTGGTTTTAAAGCTCGTTCCACTCGTTTATCGAAGCTCTGCAGTCGTTCCACGTGGATGCGTGTAACAGGGATCGTCCCTGCTGCCGGGGAAAGAGGCAGGCTGGTAATTGCGTGATTATGCAGAATTTTTAATGAAGTTGCGCTGGTGTGTAAATAGAGCCCAGCAAGAGGCTGGGCTGGCGCTGGGGCAGAGCTGACTCACAGGGAAACATCGCAGCCCGGCAGTGGAACACCAGCACGGAGAGCCTGCTGAGGGGAGTTCTGGGGCTGAGCTCTGCGAGGGGCCGAGTTCCCCACACCCGGCAGAGGGTCAGGCTGGGGGAGCCCGCCCTGAGCAGTTTGGTTCTCACAGTCCCTCGTTTGCCCTGCTCCAAGGGCAGTTTGGTCCTCACAGTCCCACGTTTGCCCTGCTCCAAGGGCAGTTTGGTTCTAGAGTCCCACGTTTGCCCTGCTCCAAGGGCAGTTTGGTTCTCACAGTCCCACGTTTGCCCTGCTCCAAGGGCAGTTTGGTTCTCACAGTCCCACGTTTGCCCTGCTCCAAGGGCAGTTTGGTTCTCACAGTCCCTCGTTTGCCCTGCTCCAAGGGCAGGTTTCCATCTCCCTTCTGCAGCCTCAGCAGNGGCAGTTTGGTTCTCACAGTCCCTCGTTTGCCCTGCTCCAAGGGCAGGTTTCCATCTCCCTTCTGCAGCCTCAGCAGGGGCTGTTGCACACCAATTTGCTGGGTCTGTTTTCACCCATCTGTAAAAGGAGCAGGATTTTCCTATTTCTTCTCCATGCAGGTGCTGACTCCCAGTTTGACTCCAGGCCCAGTTGGACTGAACCCAGTACAAACTGGGTGTTTGCAGTTTCACAGCAGCACCCCTAACACGAGACATTCATCTTTTCTTTTCACATCCCTGGCCATGGAGACCTCACTGAAAGTCTTTGGGAGAAGATTTCCCAGGACTTTAGCCTTCCCTAATCTCACTAAATGGTTTTTTTTCAACATAATTTGTATTTTTAATTGCCCACCACAGACACAGGTGAGATTAAGGCCGTGAGAGGTGAGTCATGACTTTGCTGTGGAGTTCTGCACCCCAGAGGCAAGTGATTGACTCAATCCGAGGAGTATTTTGGATGCATTCCTGAGATCAGCTGACTGAGCCTCAGACTGAGAGGGCAGATGGAAGGCAGTGCATTTCCCTGGGACTGTGCAGCCAAACCTGAGCACATTCCAGTGGGATTTGTTTTCAGAGACTCTGCCTAAGCCTCCCCAGCCTTGGATTCATTTTTGCTCCTGTGCTCGCCTGGATTTTGGTTGGGATGCTGGATGGAAGCTGGGCAGGTGCTTGCTGCCTCCCAGCTCCCCTCCTGAAGTACTCTGGGTGTTCTTTTCCAAGAAACTTTTCCATGTTGTATATTTAGGGAAGCAGATTCTCCTCTCTGTGTTTCAAGTGGAGAATTTGCTGTTTCAGTTCTGTGCAGAAATTGTAGAGCAGTGCTGGTAGCACTAAATAATTGCACAAAATTGGCTTCCAAATTCCTTAATTAGTCATTTAATCAAATGCTGTGGAATCTCTCAGCATCAGTGGTTTAGGTGCATGTGTAGCTTGGTTACATTTACTGTCAATATTACCATTTTTTTCCTTCAACCAGCCCAGGAAATTAATTTCTGGGTGGTGTATTTTAAAACTGGATCAATTTATTTGCATGTCCAGCAAGTAAAAATGCTGTTTGCTTTGTCTAAAGGAATATGAAAAGCCTGAGCCTCCTTTACAAAAACATTGAAATACATGAACAAAGTCCCTTTGGGAACTGCTTTCTTCAGGATTATGCTGATCTGCAGTGATTGTGCAGGACTTTACCTATTTTTCTTAGTAAAATATGCAATTTTTACCAGCATTTCCAGTCATCATCTGTGCTCCAGGCTGGAAAAGTGAAACCCAGGCTTGTGACGTTGTCAGACCTTTCAGCATGGCAGGGACTGCTGTTCCTGACTTTGCTTCTCAGACACTCCACTCCTCTCCAGCATCTCTGAAAATTCAGTTCAGAGCCCGAACTCATTAGCAGCCAGTAATGAGGTGTACCTTGAATCATCTCCCCTTTCTTGAAACAGCTTCCCGGTGTCCCGGTGTGGGTCAGCCCTGCTGTGCCCCGGGGTGGTGTCGTTTCCTTGGTGTGAGCTCCGGCCCTTCCGGGATTTCACAGCGTTCCTGCGGCAGCTCCGGCCGGGCAGGGGCTGCGAGCTGGGCGGGAGCAGGGCTTCGTTTGGGTGATTCACTGCCTGGGGAGGCTGCTGGCACCTCCTGGAAAACACATCCATGGCCAGGAGCCACTGACCCAGCTCTGCCTCTCTGCCACCACTTCTGTGTCCCAGCCCTCACCTTCACCTCGGAGAGCTTTTCCTTCTGTTTGCAAGCAGCTGCAGAATTGAGAGGAATGGAAACAGAGAGCACTGCTGGGGCGTTTTGCATAAAAAAATCCGCAGTTGCTGTTTCAGAAGTGTTTGAAGGGGGATCTGTGGTTCTGGGGTGAACACATCATGGGCAGGTGGGAATCCTCTCTTGGTTGAGGAGAGAGAATGAGGAGGGCTGAGTTCCCTGGGTGTGACTGCATCCTCCGGCCCAAGAGGTGTTCTCTGTGCTCTGAGACAGTTGTGGAACTGAGTTTTTGAGTCAGAACTTGAGGGTTTTGTTGAATTGACAGAACTTTTGGAGGAGGAGACCTGAACTTGAGAATGGAGCAAGAAGCAAAGCACAGAGCTGGGCTTTTCCTCTCTGGCAGCTTGTGAGAAGTCTGTAGTAAGCTGTGAGCAGAATATTGTTTCTTGTAGGCAATTAGGGCCACTTCCTCTGGATTCTTCTCTAATTGTTTGTTAAACCAGTAGGACACGCCTGAAGAACTCCAATCCAGGATACAAATTGGGGGTAGCCCTCTATGCTCTGACTCAGGGTATAATTATTGACTTCAGTGCTGGAGGGGAGGTGGCTGCAGCCTTTGTAAGTCCCACATTTCCATTTGCCACCTGAATAATTTACACTGGGCAGCTCAAGCAAGGCTGTGGTGTCCCTGGTGTGTAATGTCTTCTCACTGCTGTCACCTGTAGCTGTAGGACTTTGGTTTAGCTTTATCAGAGAATTAACATTTATAGCATTTATTTTTATCACTGAAAGAAGGGAGGGTAGAAGTGGAGCTGGCTAAGCAGATTTCTGTCTCCAGCAGTGCTCTGCTTCTTGACTGACTTGTTAAGCTGAAAGAAGCAAAATATTCATTTTTGCACTTAAAACTCAGCCTGAGAATAATTGTTTTAGGGGAGAAAGAAATACATAACCCTTTGAAAAACAGGGGGGAGGTCACTTCAAGGTTTTCCCACGTGTTGTTTGTACTCTAGTTTAATGCTGTGTGTGGTGGGTGTTTATTGCTGCATTCTCCAGGTTTGGGGCTTCTGACAGTTTGGGGCTGGAAGCAAAGCCAGGCTGCAGTTCAGCTGGACCACACAGGTTCTCTTGGAACGAGCTTTGGGATTTTACAGGAGTCCTGAACACAGAAATGAGCTTTCCTGCTGTTCTGGTGTCTGCTTTGATTGTCTATAAACTTTTAAAATTTCACGCTTTTAATTGTCCTCAGGAAAATGAGAGATCACGGGAGATCCCAGCTGTGTTGTGCCCTGGAGTTGGGGAAACTGGGCACGGTTCATTTGTTCCAAGTAGACACTGGTTATATTAGAGAACTTCAGAGCTGCTACAATTTAAAACTGAAGTGTGAATACTGGGGAAAAGATGCTAAAAAACCAGAGTGTGGCTTGTTCAAGGGGTGCTCTGTATTACTGAATCTCTCTTGTTTGGTTCTTTAATCAGGATTTAGAGCAAATGCTTTTATTGCCTTGGGTTCATCTGTGTACATGCACATCACTCAATGTCTTGGTGCTATTAAAAAGGAAATGGCTTTCAGTGCTTGCTGCAGCAGATGTCAGTTTGGGGGATTCCTACACTTGCTGCCAAAACAAAGGGCAGCACTGTAGATCATCATGGTTTGTTTCTGTGTTGTATTCATTATTTTCAGCTCCTTTTATAATGGGTACTTAAAGCGGGCTTGTAAAACAGATGGGGATAAACTTTGTTATGAAATGACAAGAGGTAATGGTTTCAAACTAAAAGTGGGTTGATTTAGACTAGAAAGGAAGGATTTTTTTCCAATAAGGGTGGTAAAGAACTCACACAGGGTGCCCAGAGCAGCTGTGGCTGCCCCTGGATCCCTGGCAGTGCCCAAGGCCAGGCTGGACAGGGCTTGGAGCAGCCTGGGACAGTGGAAGGTGTCCCTGCCGTGGCAGGGGTGGCACTGGATGAGCTCTAAGGTCCCTTCCAACCCAACCCATTCCATGATTTATCCACTTAACCTCTCCTGCACTGGGTTGTGAATATATTTCCCCATTCAGACCCATTGATTGGCCCCACAGCTGAATTTTACTGCTCTGTGTCTGTGTAATGTCTGAAGTTACAACCTATTTATAAATGAAATATAAACCTGTTTATACATCCATAGTGTTTGGCTTGCCTTCCCTCAGCATCCACTTCCTCACTTTCCACAGCATTGTCCCTGCACTGTTTGATGTGTGAGGCTCCTGATAAAATCTTGCTGCCAGCTCACAAAAGAACAATGCTGGTAAACACTGGGCCTTGCACAGCTGGGATCTGTTTGTGTTTGTTCTTTTAGAGACCCAGAGAGCTGCAGAATCCCTGAGAGCTCTGCTGGCAAAGCATCCACTCTTATGTGTGTTACTGGGTCATTGGGAGAAGCCCAAGGTCAGAGAAATCTTGTGGGTGGAGAAATCAGGTGGATGAACTGGGGACAGTGGTGATGTGGGAGGCAGTGGCTGAGGAGACTGGGATGAACTGGGGTGAACTGGGAGCAGTGGTGATGTGGGAGGCAGTGGCTGAGGAGACTGGGATGAACTGGGATGAACTGGGAGCAGTGGTGATGTGGGAGGCAGTGGCTGAGGAGACTGGGATGAACTGGGGACAGTGGGGATGTGGGAGGCAGTGGCTGAGGAGGGGAATGAGCTGCTGATAAGGGTCAGTGCTAAGCAGGGGTTCTGTTTTTCCTACCCTTTCTCCAGCATCCTTTCCAAATGTTCTTTTCACTGGAGCCCAGCCTTGGTATCTAATTTAAGAGCATGAAATGAGAGGGTTTCACAAGTGTGTGTGCCCTGCTTTGCCTTTGGGAGGTGTGGATCCTGTGGACCTTGCAGGACCAGCTCCTCATGGAATAAACATGTGCTTGGAAGAGTTTACACAGCACCCTGCATTCATTTATTTAAAACCACTCCAATTAAGGCTTCATAGGAGTAAATTTCTTTTGAAATACAGAACTTTCGAGTTTCTCTGGGTGACATGGCAGCAGTCAGGGTGCTCTGTGAGCTTTCTTCCTTCCTGGAAATGGGCACAGCCTTTCCAGGAGGAAGGTTCTGTGGCATTTGGAAGCGTGGAGCCTTGGAAGGTCTGTGACACTGCTCTGCCCACTCCTTTCAGGTTTATCAGTTTGCTGGGAGTGCTTATGCAGGCAGAGTGCTGCAATCCAAGGCTCAATTTGCAATAATTTGTTATGCCTGGAACTCCAGCCTTCCTGGGTACATGAAAAGGGATCCTTTCAAACCCCAAGCTGACAACTCTTTTTATCTGACTTCAGTGCTCCACAGCCAAGGAGTTTTAAAGGATGGGGAAAGCAACATCTAATCTGTGTTTAGAAAACCATGACAGCGTGTCCTATAAACTCGCAGCAATACAACCCAAATCTGCTCCATTTCCACTTCCCCCGAGGGTGATTTTAATAGTCCTGAGGCTGGAACTATTATCTCAGCAAACACAGCAAGTACAGGCAGACTTCTGCACCAGCTCATGCAGATTTCTTTCCTGAAAGGTTTTGAGTAGCTCTGGCTTGGCCTAGTCGTTCTCTTTTTTTTTTTTCTTTTTGTTTAGATTTATTTATTCACTCTTAACTCCTCAGCAGTGGGTTTAAGCAGCTCCTGTAATCTGGAATGCAGCACGGTGGTGTCCCTTGAAGCCTTTTCTGCACAACCTGAAAGCTGCTTCCCAGCTTTTTGAACTGCTAAATCTTCTCCTACTCTCATTTGCTAAAAGGAAACAGTCAAATGAGTAATTAGAGAGCAAGACTTGTGCACCAGGCGTGTTCTGGACACTGAAATCCTGTAGGTATTTTTGCCTTTCTTTAAGGGAAATGTCTTTTGCAGGCAGGTGCTCAGTGGGAAGCAGCTGGTTCCAGTCCAGGAGTTAGGATGGCGAGGAGGCCAAGCCAGAATATCCTCAGGGATTTTATTTCATCAGGCTGTTACTCCAGTGCTGCTGCACCACTTCTGGGTGTGCATCCAGCTGCAGTGAAAGGTTAGAGATACCCTCAGTTACGAGGCTTTAATTCCTTCATTTGAGCTGAATTAGATTCATTGCAAAGAGAGAAAGAGAAATGCATAAAAATCGGGTGATGTGGAAATTAATATTCTGTACTGAGCTAAAAAAATAGTAATTATCCTTAAAGAAAGGCTGAATCTTCCAATTTTCATGGGGTGTGTGGAGAGGGCTTTAAATTAACTGATTGTTATAAGTGTGCTAATGGAATTAATTAGTCTTGGGTGTGTTTTAGACAGGCCTAAAGCAGCTGAAGGGTGTAGGCAAGCATAGGAAACTACAGTTTCAACATGATAAAATGAACAGATAGAAGTTTTTCTGAAATTTTGGGAGACACATCCAGATTTTAAGAGTTCTCTTCTGATAATCTGCCACTGTCCACAAATGAACTGTAAATGGAGCATCTACTGGAGTATATATATCTATCTGTATCCCTCTAAAGTGGTGGAGGGCCCCAAAAATAAGCACAGAAAACTTAAAAAAAAAAAAAAAAAGACTTCTTGTAGATTTTGGCAGGATCAGAATTGAAAAAAAGACCCAACTGTAAGTTTGTAGTTGTGTTTTTGAAAAGATGAGAACGGCTTCACCATTTTAGTTAATTCCCTTGTACTTTAAGCAGCAGCTTCATCCCTGTTAAAAAAAATTAATAAAACCTCATGAAGCATTTGTTTGACAAGTCTTTCTAAATGTCTGTGTCTGTCAATAACACTAAAGAAATCTTGAGTATTTTTGGTCATTCTGTTGAGCTACTGATGATTATGGAACGCTTCTAAACCCATTGGCAGTTCAAAACCTGTGTAATTAGAGCCCCAGAACTTGTCAGGGGTAAATGCCATGAACTCTCAGGGCGATGGGATCTCCCCACTCGTGACTCTTTCCCTGTTTTGTGGGTTTTTCCCTCATTTTCCAGCACCAGTGCCCCTGTGCTCACTGTTTGCTGAGCAGCAGCACAGCATTGACCTGATTATTTTGACAAGGGCTCAGAATAACAGTGAGGATCCTGACCCAGAGCTGTGCTAATTTTGGTCTTTTTATTTCCTGGAGCTGCAGCAGCAGCTGCTCCATGCTCAGAAGGTCTCCTCACACCCTTCTTTCTCCCTCCCCACATGTGCAGAGTTACCTGCAGAGCAGCACAAAGCAGATATTTGGGAATGGAAATGTGAATTCCATCCAAGTGGGCAAGTGTTAGTTCAAGGTAAAAAATTGGGTAGTTTGTAATAACAATCCACTAAATCTCAGCCAGGGTTTGTGGTGGATCAGGAATTCACTGGAACTTAGTAAAATTCATATTGCTGAAAAGGGAAGAGGTTGTAATTTGAAGCAGGAACCACGAGGATGCTGGAAATGTGGAATTTCAGCTGACAGCAGCTCCCATTCCGAGCTGTGTGGTTGTTATTAACCACTCCCAGCTTTTATTCATCCACAGCTTCACAAAAACTCTTCAACTCTGAGGCTTATTCTAATTTCTACCATAAATCTAATTAAGTGTAATGTAGAGAAAACTGAGCACTCTTCTTCCTTTCTGATTCCTGTCAGATAAGTGAATGGAGCCTATGAGCCTTTTGTCTGTAAGAATAATTACAAATCCAATAAGTTTAAGGTCATCAAGTATTGAAGCCCCTGGAAACTTGATACATTTCCAGTTTCTGAAATCAATTACATCTAGGCTATGCAAAATACTTATTTTCTTTGCAGAAATAGGATTTTTTTTTTTTTGCTAAAAAGAGCCAATGGTGCCTAATTATCCTTCTGTGTGATCTCCTTTTGGTGCTGCCAAAAGTGAGTTACCACTGGCTAAGAAACAGAACTCTGCTACTATTTATTCCACTTGCTTGGTGCATTGAACTGGAAATAAATCTTTAAGACTTCTCTACTGAGCAAAAATCACTCAGAGCTTACAAGCTGGAAGAGTTGATAGATGTCTCTTCTGGTTTTGATGGGTTATTCAGTTAAAATTTCAGGAATACTGTGGGATCACTGCCTCAGTACAGCTTGGTTAGGCAGCTCCCAGAGGGGTTTGAAACTGTTCTTTTCACATCCCTTTTTGCTTTAAAAAATTCAACAAAACTTGCCTTGGGTGTTATTAGTTTACCCAATCCTATTTTCTCAATATCTCATCCAGATCTGAGCATGGAATAGAATCCCAGAATCATTTAGGTTGGAAAAGACCTCCCGGATCATGGAGTCCAACCTGACAATCCCCACTTTCTCACCAGCCCAGAGCACTGAGTGCCACATCCAGTCTTTCCTTAAATTTTTAAATCAAGATATTGGTGTGATGTCCCTCACTGTGTTGGTGTGAAAAAGTGAGGAAAATTGGAATATTAACAATTCCCTGTGCTGTTGTTTGCTACTTTAAAATTTGGTATATTTAGATTTATTTAAGGGTGTTCTTTGTCTTTTCAGTGAGCACGAATGTTCTTGGATAAACCCTTCTTTTAGTTAGCTGATATGCATAAAGTAAAATGACTGCAGCTATGACAGGAAGTATTTTATTGTTGTTTTTTGGGGTTTTCTTGGCCATTTTTAGCTGTGTGTATTCCTGCTAAGGTGGTGATAGTCAAGATGGGCCAGGCAGTTTTTCATTTTCCTGTTTGACTGATAATTCCAGAACTGAGGAAGCACAGCCAGTTCTATGAGTGGGGGTGTGAGCAGAAAAGGGGAGCTCTGAGACAACACTCGAAGTCCCAGGAATTTCCAGAAAATTCAAAATCCTGCTTGCAAGTGCTGAAACTTCTGTTGTCACCTCCCCCAGCAATAGGGAAGCGCTAAATTCACATCTCATTATGTAAGTAAATCACTATTACCACGTAGTTAAATTAGGGGGAAGATTTCCTCTTTGTGTGATTGTGTGTTGTATAAATCTGGGTTTATTTATATTCACAGAGCTGAGTTTGATGGTCCTGAAGCAGAGCAGCAGAACAGTTTCTGTGGACCTCATAGAAGTCAAGGATGTACTTCTGGGGTTGTTAAAATGTGTATTTATTTGCCTTGCTCTAGCAGGGAGAAGTCAGTTCTAATCTCCTGCATTCATCTTTATATTCAGCTGTATTTTAGTTTTTAGTGTTTGCTTAGCTGTTCCGTGCCAAGCAAACTCAATTGCTACCAACGAGGGATTTTTTTTCATGGAATTTCTTGTTGCTCCCACAATATGTGACATAGTTTAGCAAAACCATATTGATTTTCGTATGCTTTTAGATGTTCAAAGTACCACAAGATGCAGAACACTTCTGTGCCACCCACTGTGGCACCCCAAAGAGATGCATTTCTTAATTCCCAAAAAAAAATAATATAACTTTCCATCCTATGGACACTTGCCACTTCGGTTAGATTTTTAATTCTAGATAAGATGTGACTTTCATTGTTTCCAAAATGCTTTTTATGTTTCCAAAATGCTGAAGTGTGGATTGTTTCTCGTGAGCAAATATTCCTGTGATCTGTGGCAGATGGAAAAACCTTTTAACTGGGGTGGGAAGAGGTGTGGAACACCTTTCAGTGTGACCATGAACCTCTTCTTAGGCTCCACTGCAGCAGGACATGGCTCAGGCTGGACCAGATTTCATCTGCACTGGGTTAACTTGTTAATTGCAAATTAAGTTGCAGAGTTTCCTGATGGGGAGGAGCTGAACTTTGACTGCAGTTCTGGACCTTACCCCAAAACGTGACCGAGGCCGAGTGGTGCCCTCCCCATGAAGTGGATTTTCCCCCTCCGTGTCCCTGTTGCCTTGCTTAGTGCAGTTCTCCTGGACGTTGACTCTCTGGTGAATCATCTGTGCTTCTGCAAGGGAGTTATTTTTCCATGGAATGCTGGGCATTGCATTTCCTGGAGCTTCTTCAGTATTTAGTTTGCAAGTTTGCATCTTCCAGAACTATTTATGATTAATCCATGATTTTTTGGATTCCTCCCACAAGTGCTTTGAGTCCTGTTTTGGGTTTCTTATGATTTTATGAATTTAAGATGTTCTCTGGCAAGAAACTTCAGAATCATCACAGAATTCCAGAATGGTTTGGATTGGAAGGGACCTTAAAGCTCATCCCATTCCATGAGCAGGGACACCTTCCACTATCCCAGGCTGGTTCTACCTGGCCTTGAACACTTCCAGGGATGAGGCATCTACAACTTCAATTGTAAATAATACATTAAATATAATTTAATTTATAAGGAAACCTCCATTTTTAAATTGCCTCTGCACTTAATTTACCCAAATTTATAAAATTTGGGCAGTAGAAACAAGGAGACACTTGGAAAAAACTCACCTGTAAGCTCTCAGTTTAAACAGAGAGGTACCAATGGGATACAAGTTGGTGGCTTGGTTGACAACCCTGGTTTATGGTAGGTTATTAAATTCTTTATAGCACAGTTTAATAAAAATTACAATTCCTACAGTTTTATTTCTTTGTTCAGGTATTTATTTCATGTGTTGCTTTCCAGCTGGAGCATTTGGGCTGTCAGGTTTCTCTGGTTCTGTGAGGTTTGGTCCCTCCTTTAATGGGCTTTTCTCCAGTGTTTCCCTAAATAATATTGGAGATCATGGAGGGGGTGAGGAAACTCCAGAGAAATTGAAACTGAACTTCACAAGCTCGCAGGATTTACAAATCCTCCTTTCCTAATCTCCAAACATGCAGCATGTAAGTGCAAAACAACCTCAGCAGGAGCTGGTTCTGAGTTCCAGGCTGGAAATTCTGGAATTTTCACCTCTTGTGCCATTTCCATGGAATTTGGATGATCATCTCCTATTACCCCATTTCCCACAGCCAGATCAGAGGGAGTGAAGAACTGAGGTAGCCCTTGGAGAGACCCCTGTCAGCAGATCCTCCTTGCTGATGGTTCTCCTTTTATTTAGGTTTGATTTGGGCTTTTTGGGGGGAGATGGTGGAGGGGAAAAGAGCTCCTTGGAAGCAGGGAATGGCTGCAGGGAAACAAATGAAAGGAGCTGTCTGAGCTGGCACGGATGCCTCAAAAATGTGGTGTGTGATTGCTGCTTGAGCAGAGCTCTGCTTGTAAATCTGTCAGCACCCTGGGAATGTTTTGTGGGGTTTGTAGTACCCAGTGCTGAGCCTGCTTTGTTTTATCTGGTTTGAGAAATGTAACTCACTGTAAATCTGATGGGGGAACTCCAACTACAACTGTTAAACCAGATTATTTCTTGGTTTCTCTCCTGGTTTTTTAGAATTTTTTTTTGTTATTTCTCTGTTAAAGACAATCTGGATGGAACTGTCCTTACAGTCTCTACTTGGGGTTTATATTAATAGGGAGATGATTAAAATGTTTGCTCAGAGATTAAAAAGCATTGGTAGCTTCAGGGGAATGAATTAATTGACTTTTGCTGGACTGTAATTTTTGGTTTAATGCTTTTCTGAGATGTCTGAAGGTGGCTCACCTGTGCAGAAGGATTTCTGCTTGGACAAGGTTAGAGTGACTTAGATATTTAAAACAGAATTAGGAATCCAAAGTGTTTGGATTCTGTGTCAAATGAGCTCAGGATTGTTGGAGCATCAGCAAGAAACAATAAAGAGCAGGATGGAGAGGAATGAGGAAAGGCACCAAATCCCAAGGTATTCCCATCCATGAGGTGTTGGTGGTTTGAAAACAGAAAGAGATGCATAAACCACTTTGACTATAAAGTGGACCAAGTTAAAATTCAAAATAAAACATTGGAATGCTTTAGTTGTTGCTTTATGTGGTGTTTTTCAGTTGTATCTAAAACAGCAAATTCCATCCTCATTGTACTGCTGGAAACTCAAGGACGTGTCAAAATGCAATGTGAGCTTAATGCATCACCCTGAAATTAAAGGTGGCAAAGCCAAAGCACTTTCAGGTGTTCTGGGACACTGATAAAACTTTTATTTCCCTTCTTTTGGGGGTTTGTAATCACACTTCACTTGTCTATAGTATTTTGCAAAATAGAGGTAGAAAAATACAGGATACATTTATTTTTACAGTGCATTCTTGACTAAATTAAGTTGCTGTTTGTAGGTCACTGTGGCTAACCCGGTGTTTTAAGTGAGAACAGTTGATTATGTGAATTTTCAAATAAACTCAAATGCAGAAAACCCTTCTGTTAGATCAGATAACTAATTCTGGCCGATGGAGTTGAGATTTTAAATGAAACTTTGGTACATTTATGATAATAAAGCATCATATTCATTTAATTCTGAAAAACAAATCAAACACAAGGTACTGATTTTCAATGGAAATAAATTATCTCCTAATCTTTGGGGTTTTTAAAGAAATTTGTGTTTTCTCTAACATAAACATTGTTTTTTTGTAGGGCGCCAATGCCTCTGCTTTGGAGAAAGAGATTGGTCCTGAGCAGTTCCCTGTGAATGAGCATTATTTTGGCTTGGTCAATGTAAGTGAATTTTCTGTGCTTGAAATGCTGGTTTTTAATTCATATCCTAATTTGGAGCTTACCAGGATTCTCTGAGAACTTGATTGATGAGCACTTCTCACTTAGAGTGGGACTGAGCATAGACACCACGTCCTGCGTGTGGTTATTAACCGAGCTATAATTTCATCCAAAACACAGAAAAATAAAGAGTATTTCTTGTCAAGTCTGTGAGAGAAACCTTCCTGGTTTTCTAATTCTAATTTCTGGTACATTTCTAATTCCAAGATTTTAATATTTAGCTGGAAAGTGGGAGCTAATAAAATGTGTCCATTTTTAATATTCTGTTCCAGAGAAGATTTTACACTGATGCTGCAGTGCAGGGGAGGTTTTAAAATGAAAATGTGTTACTTTTCTAAAAACACCCCTCTCGTGGGAGGAGTGGAAGTTTTTATGCAGGGGATGAATGACATAGGCTGGGTGGATAATTCCTTCGTGTAGTAATACTCCTTTTGGATTTTTGGCAGCCTGGTGTAGCCATGAACCCTCCAAAAAGCTGTATTTTTGCATCTGACAGTTTGTGTGGCTCTGGGCTGGAGCTGTGGGGCAGCAGAGTTGTCTGCCTGCATTAACTGTGCAGAGAGGATGTTGATCCTGAGTTAGTTCAGAGAATCAGTGGTTCTGTGGCATCCTATTTATGACAGGAAAATGCAATTTTGGCATAACTCACTAGAAACAGAGTTCTCTTTCTGGTGTGCTGGTCATCAAGGTTGAAAGCTGGGATATGCTCCATCTTTTCACACACCAAGTAAGGCCAACTAAGTGGTATTTATTGAGCTCATTAGAGACCCACTTAATTGACTTTGTGTGTGTTTCTAGCAGTTTGTATTTCAGACACCCAGCTATCCAAACACACGGAATTCTGGTCCTTAAGTGGGGCGTTGATGGCCATTCCAAAGCTGTTGAGGTTTGCACCATAATGGCAAAAATGGAAGGCATCTCCAATTGTAACAGAAATAGCAGAGCACTGAATGGAGGGGAGAGGAAAAACAGCATCCTAAAAATAACCAGAATTATTAGAACCACATCCATTCTCTGTTTTGAAGGATAAAATATGACTAACACTGTTGTGCTTCATTTCTTGCAGCCGGTTTCTTGAGGGTGGTTGTTTTCACGCCGTTGTTCTGCTGAGCTTTTTCCAAAGCTATTTCTGGTTCTTTCATGATTTGGAAGTAATTGGAGCATTTTAAAGAGGGCAGTTTCATGGCTTCAGCATCAGTGCTGTTAAATGTGTGGTTCCACTGCAAACAGAATCAGGTGTTGAATTCGTGGGCAATGGAGGCCAAAACTTTGGGATGAATACTTATTTAATTTTTGGATCAATGAGCTAAACAAACCTGACTCTTAAACTGTGTCTAAAGCCACTGCAGAAGGGAACAGCCTGTTACAATAGCTTATATGCACTATAGCACAAGGAGGGATGGAACAATGGTGTCATTCCAGAATTTCATCTCAGTCTTCATTTTAAGAAGCTTCTATCTTCAAATACGCCTTCAAACTTAGGATGCCTATTTTGTGTTGTGTGCACATTTATTTAGCATGATGCTTCTTTGTTTTTCTAGGTCACTAACAAGCATGTGAGTGATTCTCTCTCCTAATTCATGTGTTTGTTTAGCTTCCATATTTATTTTCCTCGTGTCAATAAGTTTTAACTGCTGTTCCCTGTTGTTTGCATATGGTATAAATCAATGTTACTGTAGCTGTAATCTGTGACCTTTTGAGCTGTATGAATTAAGCTGTTCATTTGCTGTTTCAGTCAAAGTGATTATTAGCTTGAAACCATTCTGCTGCAGTAATCACACCAAATTTGGGTAAGCAGTGGCCATGTCTCTGAGCACCACTTTAAAAAGTCTCTGTTTTGTAGGCAGATTTTTATGCTTTTTTGGTTTATTTAAAATATGTTGCTCTTGGGATGCAGAACCTCATTACCAGGATATCTGGGGACTGGCAAACCCAGAATTTGTTTCCCTTTTCTGAAGCAGCAGCACAATAAATTGCAGAGCAGCAGCTCTGAACCCGTGGTGTGGTGTTGGGGGTGATAAGCTGATATCCTGGTGTCCCTCCTTGCTCAGCCACGGGGAGCTGCCTCTGCAAGGCCTTATCTCTGCCCTGACACTGCCTTCAGACAGGCCAGATGCAAACCAGCTGCTCTGTGCATTGCTCTGCATCATGTGCTGCTCGAAGCATTCCATTATGAGCCCCAAATATTGATTTCATTATTAATTTATAATATGTTCTGCCAGTGGGATTGGCTCCGTTGGTCAGAGCAGTGCTGATAATGCCAAGGCTGTGGGTTTGATCCCTGTAGGGGCTGTTTCCTTAGGAGTTGGACTCAGTGATCCTTGGGGGTCTCTTCCAACTCAAATTATTCTGTAATATGTATATATATTATTTATTTATTTGTGTGGTGTCCTTGGTACCTCTCCCCTCTCAGGATGAGCAGTGCTGTGTCTCCAAAACTCTGATTCTGTGATGAGTAATGAATTCTTCGTTACTTTTTCCATGTATTCCCAGTATTCTGTGACTGTTGCCTCCTCTCCCTTCCCTTGCTGTGATGAGGCTCAGCCTTTCCCCCCATTCCAACCAGTACTCCCAGTAAAGGAGCTCTGCCAGGTGACTTCTCCAGTTTCACCGTGTGACATTCTTAATGAACAACCTCTTGCTGACGTTCCTTTTTGCCAGCCCTAATCCAAACAAACCCCTTTGTTTTCCTTCTGTTCTGTTTTTTGACCAGTTCGGCAATACCTGCTACTGCAACTCGGTCTTACAGGCACTTTATTTTTGTCGGCCATTTCGGGAAAAAGTTTTGGCATACAAGGTGCAGCCTCGAAAGAAGGAAAGCCTCCTGACCTGCCTCTCTGATCTCTTCAACAGTATTGCCACGCAAAAGAAGAAGGTGGGAGTCATCCCACCCAAGAAATTTATTTCCCGCTTGAGGAAAGAAAATGGTAAATGAATAAATGATTTTTTAAAATGGGTTTTGAAGCGTGTAAAATGTTAAATTCAGGTTTCTTTTGGAGTCTAAATTGTGAAGTTTTAACAGGTTTTTTGGAGATTTTTGTGGTGTGAAGTTCACCACCTCTGTGCTTGTCCTGTGAGCTTGTCCTTATCTCAGTTATCTGTGTTTCTGGACTTGCACATGTCCAGATATTCCACGCTGGCATCCTGTCTCCTAGAGGAACAGGTCAGCACACTCCAGGTCATTGCTCCAGGCTGTCACAAACTCTCAGAGGAGACCCAGGCACTCACAGCCTGATCTCTTGCATTTGTGGTAGGATAAATTCCTTAGGATGAGCACCAGTGGTGATTTCCCAGGGCTGTTTGGTGAGGAAAAGTTCTGGCTGTTGATTTATCCTCTCTGCTTGAACTTGATAACAGACTTCCAGTAGGGGATTTTTGCCCCTTGATGCTGGACTTAATGAACTAGTGGCCCAAGGCAACACATCTGAATTTCTTTATTTCTCTCCCTCTCCAAAGAAAAGAAGAAAAAACTATAAAAAACCCCAAACCAATCATGGTTTTCTTCAGTTCCGAGAAATGCCCAAACTAAGTTTCCTTCATGGTGTTTTCCAGCTGTTTGTTTTTTGCAAACCTGAGGATGACCCTTGAGAGAACAACCAAGTGCAATTCTTCCCAAACTCACCAGTGTCACCAGAGTTGTGTAACAGGGGAGAGGAGGGAAGGGAAAAAAACACAGTGACCTGCTCTTGGGGATTGTCTGTAGCTGTTCATTCTCCTCCCTCTCTTCCTTTCCAGAATTATTTGATAATTACATGCAACAGGATGCACACGAATTCCTAAACTACCTACTGAACACTATTGCTGACTTACTCCAAGAGGAGAAAAAGCAGGAGAAGCAGAATGGGAAGCTCCAGAATGGCAGCATTGAGAGCGAAGAAGGAGACAAGCCTGATCTGACGTGGGTCCATGAAATCTTCCAAGGAACACTAACCAATGAAACCAGATGTCTTAACTGTGAGGCTGTACGTGCACCCCAAACCACACCTCTTAGCTTTCTCCCAGCTTCTGGATTGTTTTCCCTAACACTGAGCACCCTTTTTCATTTATTAGGGTAGATGAAATTGCACTGTCTCTATTAAAATATGGAGCATAGCCTATTTAGGACTGTATCAGCTCTATGTTCAAACCAATGCTCATTAAGGTATGTTGCCCAGAAAAAGCCCAGTGTTTTCCCTGTTCCTCCTCCCTGTTTCCATCGAGGCAGCTGCACCTGGTGGATCCAAGCTGCCTTTTTGTCTCCATGTTATTCCCTGTGTCAGTGATTCAGAGTTTATGTTGTGTTTCTACATGAGAGTTGCTCTTAATTGAACTCTGGGATGAACTGAGTTGCTTGAACTGGAATTCTGTGCTCGGTGCTGGTCCTTGGCCACTCTCTTTGAGAGCAAAACAAGTGCCATGAAATCTAGAATTAGAGCCACACCACCTTTAGACCAGGGATTTGTAGTTAGTCATATGCTCTGATTTAATGGTGCTAAAAAAAAATGAAAACCCAGATGGGGAGAGAAATAAAAAAACCAAGAAGTGATTACAACAGAAAAGACTGTTCTTGGCATTTAAAATCTAAAGTTATGGCTATGTGGTGAGGAGAAGCTCTAAAAATGACATTAATAGGATTCTGTCTCAAGGATTTTGCAATGAAATGTGACTGTTCCACAAATGGAAAGATGGTTTTCCTCCCTGCTAACCCATTTAATTGAAGAGCCATCTGCCTGTTTCTGCCTTGCCTCTGAGTATTGACTGTTACACCCTGAAATGCAGCAGAAAGCTGGATCAGGCTACAGAGAAAATGGAATGTGGTTAAAGCTCCTCCAGTGAGAGCTCTGAGTGGTTAAAACTTGGGTTTGCCAGTGAAATAATCAGATGTGTCTTGAAAGTCTCAAGGGGAAGATGTTTCATGAGAAAGGGTTTGGTGTTTTTGTGCGTTTTTTTCCATGGGTTTTTGGTTTTGGTTTGTTTTGTTGCTGTTTTTTTTTTTTAATGCTCCTCTTCAGATTTTAACACCACATCAGATTATTTAATCAGTTTTAGTTTACCTCAAGAAAAGGCCTTTGTGTGTGCATGTATATTTCTTTTTAATCACATTGCACCATTCCAGAAATGGTTAAAAGAAATCTGCCAGCTTTAAATCATTACCAAATATCTCTTCTTATTATTTTTGTTTTCAAGGTTAGTAGCAAAGATGAGGACTTCCTGGACCTCTCGGTTGATGTGGAACAAAATACATCAATTACACATTGTCTAAGGTAAACAGAATTCTTTGGGAATGGAAAAAATACCTGCCCTGGTCAGAAGGAAAGCCTGGATTAGTTGTTCTCTCGTGCAGCAGTTGTAGGCTTTGACATGTGGTAAAATATTGGGAGTTTTGGAAGGTTTCTTAGTGGGTTTTAGTGGTTAATGAGTGCTAGTGGTGGCTAAGATTGATTTTCGCTTTCTTTTATGGGGAATTGAATTTGTTACATCACACAGCCAAACTTTATCAAAAATAAACATGCCGTGTTTGGTTTCACAATAAATTCTTGATTATTTTAGTATTCTTATTGAATTTCAGTCACCTGGCCCTGATGTTTAGGGTCAGTTTTGTTTTTCCTGATAGACATTTGCTCTGTGTGTTTGTCTGCTGGATCCAAGGCTTATCAGCTGCTTGGATATTTAATTTGCATGCAGCATCTGGCTATTTAATAGCTGATAATGGATCTGTAATTGCTGGGAGCTGAAGGGTAATCCAGACTTTGCTACTTAATGGCTGTAGATGTGAACATTTAATTTCTGCCACTAAAAAAAACATGGAATGGCTACTGATGGAAACAAAACCCAATCACCTTATTGCTGTTTATTATCTTTCCTAGCCAGAAAATAGGCAGTTAATAGTTGAGGGTGTAAATTCCAGATTTTTCCAGCTGAACATTGTTGCTGCATCCCAGGAGTGAGACAAATACACCTCAAATGGCTCTGGGAGCACCACGAATGAAAGGAGCTTCATCCTCTGTGTGTTGTTTGGGGTTTTTTTCAGCATTATCAGCAGTAGCTTTTACCTGGATGCTCTGGAATATCCCTGCTTATGCCACTCTCTGATTTCCACAGGGGATTTAGTAACACTGAAACTCTATGCAGTGAATACAAATACTATTGTGAGCAGTGCCGCAGCAAACAGGAGGCACAGAAGAGGTAAGGGCCAAACATTCAGGCTGAGGGAGGTGTTCTCCTAAAATTTCTGGGTAAAATACACCTGGTGAATTCAGGAAAAAGGAAAGGTAAGGTTGTCAAGGTTTGTGTTTGGTAAAGGAAAAGTGGAGAGACCAAGTGACTTCATGGCAGCCTCATCCTGAGGAGATTAATTCTGTGTTTCTCCCAGAAGAGTTTCTATCTGGTGCTTCCAGACATCCACATTTTCCCCAGTTAGCATTAATCAGCTTAAAGCCACTGGAAAACATCCCATCTGCTTTGTCTGTGAGCACTGGATACAAAAAATCTGATTTCTCCCCTCAGACTTGGTCACAGCCAGAGCAGCAACACAGATTTATTCCAGCTCTTTCATCCCACTGATTGGTGAAAAATTGCTGTTGTCCTGCATCCAGATGTCAGTTGTGCCATTAATAATTTGGAATAAATATTTCCTGTTCTCCCTAAGTGAGGAAAAACCAGCATTTTAAACATTTTACCGATATTTTGGATGCCTTTTACGATGCTTCTCCATAACAAAGCCGTTCTTGAACAAAGCTTTATTTGGGGTGACCTGCTAATCCTTACCTTCATTCCACCCATTTTTGTGCTGCAGAATGAGGGTGAAAAAGCTGCCCATGATCCTGGCTCTGCACTTGAAGAGGTTCAAGTACATGGACCAGCTGCACCGCTACACCAAGCTCTCCTACAGGGTGGTGTTTCCCCTGGAGCTGCGGCTCTTCAACACCTCGGGGGATGCCACCAACCCCGACAGGATGTACGACCTGGTGGCCGTGGTGGTTCACTGTGGCAGGTACTCTGCACATTCCTCTCCTTGGAAATTCCTGCCTTTCCCTGGAGTTCTAAAGGAATCTGTCATCCCTGAGCTGTTTTATCGCACTGCTTGGCAATGCAGGAGCCTTTAGAGCTGGTTGGCTGGAATTATTCTTATTTTTTTTAAAAATTTCTGTCTTTTTTACTACCTTTTTTACTATTTTAAATTTTACTTGAAAGTTTTTACTATTTTAAAGTGTACTTTACAGGCTAAGGTTTTGTCATTTTAGCAACACAGTGGTACTTCAGACAAGTTTTCTTTGAGCTGTAGCAAAGAGCAATCATTAAAAAACCCCAAAATAACAAAAAACCCCACCCCTAACCCTGCTTTCCAGGAAATCTACATGGAATAAAAAGAAATCTTGGAAAAACACCTACTAAAATAGAATTAAATTATGTTTTTCATGTTGCTGCTGCCTAAACCCTTGAAGTTTCTTTAGAAGCTGGTGCCATCATGTGGAATAAACTGTGCACTGCTGGGTTTTTAAAATATCCTTATTTTCTTCATTAAATTTTAGTTTTAGCAGCTTCAGTTCTGGTTTTAAAAGCAAAGAGGAAAAACTTGTAAGCATTTTAGGAAAAAAAAAGCCCTCATGGAAGGGGAAAAAGTATTTACAACTGCCTTCAGGAAGTGTGAGTTTTAAATTAATCTGTTACTACAGCAAATGTTTGGAAATATCTCTGTGAGGAGAAAAATCTTAATAATGCATAGATTTAGTATAAATAAACTTCACATAATTCTGTGAGATTTTTGTTCTGGTGCAGTTACAGTGTTTATTCAATTTTTTTTCATTTTAGGGTCTCATCCAATGCATTTTCTTGGGTCATTTTTAATTTGCCATACCTCTGCCCACACTTACAGATAGATAATGGTGATTAATAATTCAGATTATGAAATGGTTTTGCTTTTTCTTCTCAAACCTTATATCCTATGTGGGGCTTTTAGGATTCCTGTAACTCACCTGCTCTCAATTCTTACTGGGAACTTAACAAAGGTTTGAGATAAATGAGATTTTCTAAATATTTTGAGTTCTCAGAATTTGTTTGAAATATTTTGCACTTAGAGTTTGACTTTTTATTTAGTTGCCCTAAAGAAAAGAGTTTCATTCTTAGAATAATGTTGGATATTGTGTTTATCAATAATTCTGGAAGGACTGGAGACTTTCTTTTGCCTAAAACTGGTACAAATATTGGGGATTTTGAAGCCTTATGTTGATCCTAAGGAAAAAGTAAAGCTGGGGAGAGGGAATATTTTTTCCCACTGTATCTCTGGGCTGTTTTCTCGGGATTTGAGGTCAGTAAATTGTAATTTTCCATCCATGTGGTTCATTATCTCAAACCAGTCCCTTCTCAGGGCAGCCTGCCTGCCTTTGCTCTTGGAATTAGGTCATTTTATTGGCCCTTCCCTTCCAGGTAAATCTTTGGGATGTGGGCAGTGGGATTGGAGTGGAAACTTCCACCAGAGAAGAGGGAAGAGCACTCACAGAATGTCTGGCTGTGGTCAGCCACAGGTTAAACCACACTGAGAATTAAAGGAATTCCTGCTGTGAAATAAAATATTTCAGAGCTGATTTAATTAAAAACTTAACAGTGGTCAAAATACTCAGCAGTGGTGAAGGCAAAAAACAAGAGATTGAAATATTTTTGTTTTTTAAAATCTATGAATGATGAGGTGAAATATTAATGGAATAAATATGGAATATTTATGTTATAAATGTGCTTTGAATATTTTTTGTTTTCAAGTAGCCAAGAGCGACATTTTAATTGAAGCAATTTGGCAAAAATCTAAAAACCTAACCAATATTATGGGAATAGCTGGGAAGTGGAGCTGGGACAGCCAGAGCTGGATCCTGGGGAGGGAAATGGCTCCTGGACAATAAATTCTCAATCCCTTTTCCCTGCAGTGGCCCAAACCGTGGGCATTACATCACCATCGTGAAGAGCCACGGCTTCTGGTTGCTGTTTGATGATGACATTGTAGAGGTGGGTAAGGAACAACAGAACTCTCAAAAACTCTGATTTCAGCCCATTTTTAGGCGCCTTTCCTTTGCTAACTTGCATTTTACTGCTGCACTTAAGAGCTTCTCACTTGTTTTTGGTCAGTTTTCACCAATAAATTGTAGAAAAAAACTATTTTTGGTGATGATGTTGAAACAGCTCAAGCAAATTTTTCCTTTCCTGCCAACATATCTGTAAAGGCTAATATCCACAATATTTATACATCCATGTGTTTCACATAATTATTAAGCAGATATCAAACAGTAGAACAAATGCCACAGCAGAGCTGCTTTTTGTAAAGATGAAAATGCTTTGTTTGTCTCAGAGATCCCATGGTCAAGGCCTGATTAAGTGTCTAAATAGCAAAAGCCATGCTTGTGTTGAAATAAAAATGTAGGACATTCCCCATTTTTAGTTTTTTTCAATCTTTGCATAGCTTTGAGCATCAGGGGTGGCTTCCCACTGTGTGTGTAATGTCAACAGTTCCCTTTCTCCCATTTTTATATTTTTGGGGTCATTTTCCTCTGTCATGGGCCAAGCACAGGATTGTGCCACCTGATTTTGGAAATCGTGCTCACCTCAATATTTTAAAATGCAAGTATTCTCTGTCTTTTCCATCCAGGAGATGAACTTCACATTTTAAAAGATGTAAAACAACCATCCTCTTATTCTGTATTTGTTTTCTACCAGTCACTTCTATGTTGTACCTTCACTTTTAGGGCAAAACCAAATTTCTGTTTATCTCCAAACACTGTTGACAGTTTTATAGATGTGCCAAAAATGGCTTTTAAATAAGTACTGTCTGTTATTGGGCACTAAATCCAAGGAGCTGTCATGTAGTTCCTTCTCTCCTGGAAAAAAAAACACATTTTTTTTCTTTATGTTGCTTATCTATCTTTAATTGTAGCTTGCCATTTTTTTCAAGTTCATCTTCTTTTATAGAAGTTATTTAAAATGCTATAAAAATCGAGCCCTTTGGAGGGTTAACATTCTAGGTGTGGCTACCTAACAAAACAGACCTGAGAAGGTGAGTGCAAAGCTCCTGTTCACAGACACTGCAGCTGAAAGCCCAGGAAAAGGCTTTTCCCCCTGAAATACAAAAAGCTTTATTGCATTTTTTGGCAAGTGATGTGAATGAACAGCTCCAAACTGAAAAGAGGAAGGAGTTTGTCCTCATTACCCACTAAATGTCAGCAGTGGGGAAGGCAGATTTATTTGTCTGTTAGGATTTCATTGGAGGGCCAACTCTCAATTAAATTGGAGACGGATGATCACCAAACATCCTGCAGCAAATGTGGGAAAGCAGCAAATCCAGGGGGCAAATGGGTCCAAGGGGGATCCTGAGCCAAGCAAAATGAATTGGGAGAGCTGAGTCAATGAGCTCTGGCTAATTTGAGTTTGACATTTGTCACCAGAGCAGCCAGGGGATGCATCCCAGTACCAGTGTTCACCTGGGAACATCATCCATGGAGCTCTCCACACTCAGGGGAGGCACAGAATGGCTGCATGGCTTTGCTTAAAGGATAACTCAGAGATTGGAATGCTGGGAATGGGATTCCAGAATTGGATTTGGTTTGGAGAACCAGAATAGATGTCTGGAAATGAGCAAAGGATGCTTAATCTCAGTTAATAAGAAATGCCAGTTTTAATGCCAGGTGAGGCTGCAGCATCCTGAAAGTTGTAGCTTTAGAGTAACAACCATTCCCCTAAAGCTGGGTAAAACCACATCTGGTCAAATAAGAAAAGGAAGAATAGAATCTATATAATCCCCTTTCAGTTCCACTCTGTTTTCTGTGGATAGTGAAATTAAAGAAGGAAGTCAGTTTTGCTGCACTGAAACTAAAAATATCTGTGGCATGAATTAATGTGGATCAAATGTTTGAGTTGCATTCAGAGTGAGTAGTGGAAATAGGCTTGATTGCATGGCAAGTGAGTTGGCACTTAAAATAAAACGTGTTTGACTTGTCTGCTAAATATATTGCAGGAGCTGAGGCGTGTTCTTTCACTGTATTTCTGGTAAAATGTGGCTCTCTCAGTTTGTAGTAACGTTCTGTTAATAAATGGTGTGAAAATGCAGCAGCCCCAGCCAGGGATTTCAGCTTCCCCTCGCTCCTTGAATGGAGAAAAGACAAAACATCTCTTTGGGGGGATTTTTCCCCTATGTATTTTTTTAACAGAAGTTGTTGAACAAAACTCCTCAAGAGGGAATTTCTGCTGTTGATGCATCTTCTGAAAACTCAAGTCTGGTTTTTCTTGTGCTGGGAAAAGGCTGGTCCCAGCTCACTGTAGTTTGGCAGTGCCAGATGGAGAAGCCAGTGCTGCTGAGCTCATGGTGATGCCAAAATCTGGTCAGTGAGCAGTGATTTCATTCTCCAGATGGCTTCTGCAGCTGAGGAGGCTCCTGTGCAGGCACAGCAGGGTCCCTTTCTTTAAGATGGAATCACAGGTTGGTCTGTGCTCCTCCTGAGCAGGGCAGGTGTTCAACCCAGAGCTTCTCGTGTTCAGAACATTTCTTTACTTCCTCAGCTTTATTCCTTGGGACTAACAGGGAACTTGAGGC
The DNA here is from genome assembly GCA_013397915.1 of Daphoenositta chrysoptera. NCBI lineage: Eukaryota > Metazoa > Chordata > Aves > Passeriformes > Daphoenositta > Daphoenositta chrysoptera. The sequence continues at coordinate 359,961 of VZRO01007808.1, read as the reverse complement.
TCATCTCCTCAACAAATTCAGGCTTCCTCTGCCTCTCATTTCTGTGGATCCTAAAGGTATTTAAAAAGAGTCCTAAAGGTATTAAAAAACTCCATCCCAGTGGGATGCTGAGCAGCACGGGTGCCTGGGAATGTTTTATTCCAGTCCCTGGACTGCAGGATCCAACTCACTGATGGGAAGCCAGTTGTGCTCAGGAGCTGGATCAGGACATGTGGAATCCTCATCTTTAAAAACCCTTTAAAATGCCCTCCAGTTGCTGGTGTGGGAGTATGAGAGCAAAGCAGCTTTTCTGCACAGAGGTCACAACTTGAAATAGAAGCAGATTTTAATTCTAATAGTACAGCAAATCATAATTTTTTTTGGAAACACAAACCTTGTGATAATACTCCAGTAGGCTTTGCCAGCAGATCCCAAGGAAGGAAAGCTCTCTGATAACCAAAGATCATAGTTAGATGAGATCCACAGAACTCAGGTAGCACTTGCAGGACTTCTCTCCTTAAAAGGGTCACAATAACTTTGAAATCTGGAGTTATTTTAGCTGAATTTTCAATCTCCACAACATGTACTTGCAGCTGTGCAAAAACCCTCTTGCCTGATTAGTGACTGCTTTATTTTAATTATAAAATAATTTAAGTATAAAATACTTAGGCAAGGTACCACCAATCTGAGAAAAGCAAATATAAAAATGTCGTGTGGTCCTTTAAGGATACATTTCCATGGATCACTTGTTTTGTAGTTCAGTTTAAGAGTGCACCCCTTCTGAGAAGTTTATTAATTCATCCTGATTTCCTGATTTTTTCAAGAGTCAATAAGTTATTAAGTAGGAAAAAATGTTTTGTTGGATTGAATGATGTTGAAGTGTCAGTCTGTCAACACTGCTTGGCTTTCCAGATCACCTCCACAAACTGGGAATAATGGTTTATGTGGGAAAAGGCTTTTAGTGTGGCGTTGTGATTGAAGCTAATTAAAACTTTCATTAATTTTCAGAAAATTGACGCCCAGGCCATTGAAGAATTCTATGGGTTAACATCAGACATTTCCAAAAACTCCGAATCTGGATATATCCTCTTCTACCAGTCCAGGGACTGAGGCAAGAGACACCAAATGGACACAAGGGAAAAGGGATCAAGCTATGTCCGAGTGGAACGTGTTTGGCAGCAGAAGCAGTTCCTCGGTGCTGCTGCAGGACCAGGACAGATCAGGGCCAGGAGAGAGGTCCCTCCCTGCCCTTTTTGGAGGAGTAGTGCTGAACTGCCATAACAAGAAGAGCTTTCGTTCCAGTTTTCTTTCTGGGCTTTTTTTTATGTGCTATCTTCCAAAATCTGTGTTACCTCTACTTGAAACCCGGCTGCTTATTTGTTCATGAACTCAAGAAGAGATTTCAAAGTAGCATTGTAGGATTTTTACCATTTAAAGTTGGCCTGAGGCTATACCTTGGTTTCTGCCATCGTTTTTCTGTATTTTAGCAGAACGATTTCAATATTCAGTGTCAGCTGAAGGCATATTTTAGGATATGAGCAGCAGCTGGTTGCTGGATATTTTTGGTGACTCAGACTTGAGAAGCAGTACAAAGCTAAGACATATTGGAAATGTCAAGTCTGTAGTTTTTATAAAGAAAAAGCAGACAAACCCCTCTCTCTGCAGCATTGTAAACCTCCCCACCCTGCATTCTCTTGGGTTTAGAGAACACCAACAGCACTGCTTCTTTTTGTATTCTGATTTGTGCTGTTCGTTTCTCCTGCAGAAGGCAGAGAACTGTCTCCATACCCAGCCTCTCCTGCTGTGCTTTTTCCTCTGGAAGCAGCAGTTTTGCCTCCAGGCCCTGTTGCTGCAGGTTCCAGGGCAGCAGAGCAGCCCTTACCTGTCAAAGACCATCTCTGCTGTAGAAAAGTTGGGAGTTCCAGCCTTTCTTGGAGCTGTTGCATAAACCAAAAGTGCCCTCATTCTGAAGCAGGATCTGTTCCACATTTCACTCAGTTCCCAGCAAACTGATGCAAGTTGCATTTTGAATCTATGCTAATCCACAGAAACAGCACTAATTGGGAAGGGTTAACCAAGGGAAGGGGTATTTGGGGAACTAATCCAGGAGTTCTGAGTCCTCAAGGTAATGGACAGGTGAGAAGGAAAACCAACCAACCCACCAGACACGACCTGTTCAGTGCTCCAGTCACTGGTGGTGATGTTTGTCTCCATCTGGGAATCCTAACACCCCCTAAAATGCTTCTGATTGTTTTACCTCTCTAGGCCTTGCTTCCCAGGGGAAATTGTTGGTCTTTTGAAGACTGAAATGAAGCAATTATTATCCGTTACTGTGTACATATTATAATCTCAAGGATAACTAGGAAGAAAAGACTAAAGAACTTGGTGAGAAATCTCAGAAAATCTTGTGCAAGTTGCTTTTGGAGAAGTCCTGTTGCTGTGCCAAAGCTTGTCACAGCTGCCTCCAGCCTCCCAGTGGGAATGAGTTTTGCTGTCCTCACCTGCTGGGTCCCTGAGCTGTGTGTCCTCAGCGTGGCTGCTCCCAGCACAGCCCCTCATCTGTCCCCAGTGCTTGTTGTTCTTGAGGATCTTTAACTTATGCAATTCTGTGGCTTGTGCAGGATATCCAATATTTTACCAAAACACTGTCCTCAGGAAAGCAGCGTTTCACAGTTCCCTCGTGCTGCCTGTGTCTGTTCCTTCCTCTCATGACCACAAACATGTTTAGCAATTAACTCCTGCCTTCAAACTGCAGATGAACCATTGCCATTGTATTCCAGCTGGGTGCAGCTTCCATTTCTCCTGGCACATAAAATATGGACGTTGGGTTTTTAAATTATTTTTTATTATACAGAGTACTGTCATTTTAAGAGACACATTCAACAGCAGCAAATGTTCTTGTCATTTTGTTCCTGTTGTGTGACAATTGTTCCTAGCTAAGAGTCTTCTCCCCTTCTCCACACACAAGCTGTGAGTCCTCTCCTGGTGATGCCACCAGAAGATTGTCATCACCGAGTCTTGCAAAAAAATGAAAAAAAAAAAAAAGAGAGAGCACTGAGTTTAAAATAATCTAAACAGTAAATACAAAAAGTAATGTAGTACACTAGACATGTATTTTGTATATCTGGTGATACCTTTTTACAAATGAAATACCTGACTGAGAGATAATATTGAAAGATGTATACTATAGATTAAAAACTGTTCAAAGTGCACTTTTGCTACAGATTTATAAGGAGACTAAAATGAATTAAATGGGAAGAGAATGGCGTGATGTTACTTCTGTATAATAAATGACCCCACCTGCCTCCAATAAAGGTCATTATGATCAAACCCAAAGGCTTTTCCTTGAATGTCACTCCAAGGCAAAATTTCACTCCTCAGCTTCTCCCACCCTGAGGGGTCCTGGCCCTGCTGGATCTGCATCCATGTCACCTGTGCAGAAACGGGTCAGAGCAGGAGAATTCAATAATTCAGTGTCAGAGATCGTTGCTGCTGTGCTGGGAACGCAGGGAGGGGTTACCCAGGGCCTCTCCCTGCCCCGCATCCCCTGGAGCTCTGCTGCCTTTCCCTGGGATTTCTTCTCCCTTTCCCCACTGTGTTGGACTCCCTAAGACTTTGTTGCAAATATCATCTGACTGATCTGGAACAGAGACATTTAAAAGCAAAAATAGGAGCCTGTGCTTGGAGCTGTTGAGGTTCATGGCAGGACAGGTCTTCATTTCTGTGTGGTTCATTGCAGTTCACCTTTGCACAGGGAAAATGGGATCAGTGTCTGCTCCTGGGTAGGAATTTATGGGAATGTAATGCAGTAGGAGCAAGGGAGATGGAAGATGGCAGCTGCTCTGTAAAACCACGTTGTAAATCCCAAATGCTGGCTGGTCCTTGTCCTGCTGGGTCACACCTCAGCAATAAATACATTTTATTCACTGGAGCTAATTCAAACTCCAGTGAACCTGAGTTGGGCTTGCAGGAAGAGCATTCCCAGGAAATAACTTCAATTGGGAGAAAACAGCCAAAGTCAGAAGGGCTGAAAGCAAAGCGCTCTGAGTGCCAGCAGGGCAGGACTGGAGCTGGGATTTGGGAGCTGGGTTTGTCTCTGCAGCTCTTCTCCAGAACCTGCTCTGGAGTGAGGCTGGAGACCATCCCATGGTTGTTATTTCTCTATGAAATAATATTTTGCCTCAAATTCCACGGATCCTTCAGTGTTTGTGGAGAGGCTCTGCCCTCAGGCCTGCAGCTCAGAGGTGCTTTCTGACCTGCTGGAGGTGCTCAGCATGTTCTGGGTACCAGCAGGAGCTTTTAAAGTCCTAGTGCCAGCTCGATTTAGAAGATACTTAAAACAAATCCCGTTTGATTGGTACAAAAAAGAAAATAGACTGACAGAGGCCCCTGAGACAAGTCAGACCTTCCCATTGTGGCATTTAGCAAAGGAAACAATCCCTGAAACGTAATTAATTCCCAACATGTAAAGTCCTGCTGGCGTTTGCTCTCGCTGCACTAATGAACCTCGGGGCTGCTTCTGCCCTGCTTCCCTCCTGCTCCTGCAAACCCCAGCCTGGCTACGGAATTTGGGTGGTCCCAGAGCAGAATCCGGGTGGGATGAGATGTCTGGGAGTGAGAGCTCGGAGTTGGGAAGGTTACAAAGGAAGCAGTGGGGTGGTGCCAAGGTCATGCTCTCCTGGTCTGCAGGCAAAACTGCAAAGGGAATGGTTTGGTCCTTTATACATCATTTGTGTCAGAATTAATGGCCTCAAAGTGACAGAGGGCAGGGCTGGATGGGATATTGGGCAGGAATTGTTCCCCGGGAGGGTGGGCAGGCCCTGGCACAGGGTGCCCAGAGCAGCTGTGGCTGCCCCTGGATCCCTGGCAGTGTCCAGGCTGGATGGGGCTTGGAGCAGCCTGGGATGGTGGGAGGTGTCCGTGTCCCTGTCCCTGCCCATGGCAGGGGATGGATTGGGGATGATCCTTAAGATCCCCTCCAAGCCCTTCCCTCCCTGCCGGTGCTTGTTGGGATCTGCTGGAGTGTGGGGGAAGTGTCTGCACCCGGCAGGAGAGAGAAAGCTGGGAAGGGAAGGATGAATTAATTACGCAGCAGCAGCAGTCTGTTAAATATTTGAGTTGCTAATAAAGAGCACATTTAGTGGCTGTCAGTTGTTTTAAAAGCTCCTAAATACAAATAACAAACACAAACACAAAGCACTGCAGTGGTTGCAACACTTCAGCTTGTGTAAAATCAATTAAAAATATTCAAATAGTCCCAGCTGGGTCTTCCCTGGTGGTTTCCAAGTCCCAGGCAGTGCGAAGGAAGGGCAGAAGGGCAAGGGCGGGGGTTGAGAGCTGCCTTTGGAGTCGGGAACATCCCAGATCTACCAGAATTCATTTTGTTTTCAAATGGTTTTTATCTGCAGTGAGTTGCTTTGGCTGAACCTATTGTGTGAGGGATGCTGAGGGAGAAAAGAGACATTTCCTTGGATTTAAGGCCTGGTATTAGAAGGGACGAGCCAAGAGCTGGACTGAACGTGGGGCTGCTGCTGCCACCAGCCCATGGGAGGCTGAGGATGAGGCCAAATGCAGCTGAAGTTTGTGTGTCCATGAAGTGGCAGGTGGAGTTCAGCAGGAGCTGAGCAGGTCTGGTAGTGATTAAGAGCCCTAATTAGCGCTCTATTAAGTGCTTTTGTTTCCTTCTCTGAGAAGCAGCCACAGCTACTCCAGCAAATTATTGCCAGGCAGAAAGCGGGGAAGTGCTGAGGGGGATGGGGATGGGATGGGANATGGCCCAAAGGAAGGGGAATCCCACCTGTCAGTGCTGCTGTGCAGGACCAGCTGTGTCCAGAGGCACTTGGCACCACAGGGTCGGTACCTTGGAGATCTTCGTGGGACAGACCCCAGTCACAGCCAGCAGGGAAAACACGTTCAGCCAGGAATCTCACACTGATGAGAACACAGATTTCAGACCTTGTGGGACCTCCTTGTCTGGAGTCCTTTGCATCCCCCACGGTTTGGGTCTGTAGGTCCTTTCAGATGGTTGAAATGCCCTGGATATTTTGGAAGCATCGGCTGCTCAGCAGTGTCCTTGCAGGTCCTGGGGACTCCGTGGGGAGTCTGGCAGGTGGGAAGTTCCATCTCTGCATCCTGGATGGTTCCCGGACAACGAAACCCGTGTGGGTCCAACCCACACCTGTAAAAGGCTCCCCTTCCCCATCACCTGGACAGGCTGAGGTAAAATATTTCAGTACTTTGCTGCATCAGGAAACTGCTCCAGGTCCCTTTGCTCCCACCCTCAGCCCCTCGTCAGCAAATTCCCAGGGAATTGCACGAGGCAGCACGTGGGGGTGATGAGGGAAAAGTGTTATTCTTGGCCATCCTTCCCGAGTCCTCTTTTTTTTGCATTTTTCTTTTCTTTCTTTT
>VZRO01007808.1:342952-353551 GCA_013397915.1 Daphoenositta chrysoptera | reverse complement strand
TTTTTTTTTTTAATGTTAAACTGTTCATTTTCAGATTTTGAGTCACAATATTTCTCCAAGCGAAAGGCCGCGAGTCTGGAAAAAATCCAGTTTGTTCCTTCAGAATTCTCTGCCATCATTTCAGCACCAAGGAGCCAAAGCAGAGCTGGGACCTGCTGCTGATGGGGATGGAGGGACAGCCCCGACACCTCCGGGGTGCTGAGGGTGCTCAGCTCCTTCCAGAGCCTCCTGCCAGGTGCTCGGGGTGTCCCCTGGGATGTGGGGACAAGTGTGGGTTGGTGAGGATCAGGAAGGGGCATTAAGGGATGTCTGAAGCCAGCAGACAGAGCAAAATTGGATTATTTTCATTAACTCACCCCTGGGAAGTAGTAAAGTGAAAAAAATGAATGGAGACTTTACCCCTTTTCCCCTAGTTTCTCATGGATAGTATAAAACTGAACCTAAACACAGGTTTAAATTGTTGGGGCCTCTCAATTTCTTGAACCTCAGACCCAGCAGAAAAGCCAAGATTTGGTTTTGTCGAAGTCTCCCATTCCTCCCGCAGCAGGAGGTTGCTGGATTTGGGAACACCGATTTCTCCGCGCTGTTTCCGCACAGTTTGAGCCGAGAGCAATGACTCGGGGACAGAAGGATTCCCGGGAGAGCTGGCAACTGCGTTATCTTCTAAAAATATCTCCAACCAAAGCTCAGACCTCTCCGAAATAAGGCGGGGGAGGAGCGGGATGCGATCCCGGGCTGCGGCTGCGGGGCAGGGACAGGAGCAGGGGGAGGTGTGTCCGTCCTGGGGCGGCGACAGCAGAGGTGACAAACCCCTGGAGGTGATCAACTGGGAGGGAGCGGCAGCAGGAGCATCCTCTGAGGAGGTGGGAGCGGTGGGAAAACGGGAAGGGAAAAACAAGGGCCGGGCTGATTTTTGTGTGGTCGCATCCCAGCCGTGGCACCGGGATCGCGGCGATCCCATCTCCTGGCCAGTATCTCCAGTATCCCGTGCTGGGAGCAGCCGTGGCTGACTGGGAGGCGGCTCCCTCCCCCCTCCTCCAGCGCTGCCGAGGTGTCTTCTGCTCCCTGAGGCTGCGAAGTGGCTCCTGGAGTTGTGGTTTTTTCCTTCTCAGGGAGGAAAGAAAATATTCCCTCTCCCCTGCACCTTTCCCGGGCGTGTTTAATCGTTCGCCCGTTAGTCATATTCCCAAGAAAAGCAAACGCTGCGGGATGCTGAGTGACAGCTTCTAGAGAACTGGCACTAATTTTATCTCAGCACTGAAAAAAATAACAGGGCTGGTGAATCTGCTGGGAGGGAGACTGGGGAGGGAGCCGAGTGTTCCTGGGAGCGGCTGGGATGCCCCAAAACCAGGGAGCAGCCGCTCTGCGGACCCACAGACCCCTCCTCCACCTCTCCACTGCTGATTATCATCAGAGAATCATCATGGAATGGTTTGGAGTGGAAGTGACCTTAAAGATCATCTCGTTCCACTCCCTGCCTGGGGCAGAGATACCTTTCCCTATCCCAGGTTGCTCCAAGCCTCGTCCAACCGCTTCCACGGATGGGGACTCATCGTGCTTTGGGTTTCACCCCATCCATTTCCACCCCGATTTTCCTCCAGGCCCGCTGGGAGGTGATTGGGGAGCTCTCCCTTCCCCTTGTGCCTCTCTGATGGATTTGCTGCTCTCCCCCTTGGCAGCCAGCTCTCCCTGTGCCCAGCGCTGCTCCAGCGGCATCTCCTCTCCCTCAGGTGCTGGGAGAAGCTGGGATTTTCCTTTTCCCCGTTTCTCTCACTTCAGCATGACTTGGGGCTCTCTCAGAAGCCGTGCAGAGCCAGGAGCAGTGGATGGAGGGTTGGGCTGGCTGAAGACCTTTCCAGCGGCTCTTGTTGTGCACTAACTCTCTTTTATTTATCCTGTGGTAGCCAAAACACCCCGGTTTGGGGTCATTTCTCCTGACAGTCCGTCCCTCTGGGCAGCAGAGCCAGGCACCAGCACCCACAGGGAAGGTGAGGCCTTGGCACTGGGCTGTGCCGCTGCCGTGGGTGCCGGGGTTATGAAGCCTTGAAAGGTTTTGAGGATGAAAATACCGTAATTAGGGGGGAAATTACACCCCTGGGTTTGCCTGGTCCGAGTGCGGTGACAGAAGGAAGGAGCTCACAGGGACACCTTGGGGACCTCTGCTGGGGCTGCCAGACGGGCACAGGGACAGAGCCCAGCCCACGGGGGATGCTCCAAACCCAGAACAGCCCCCGAGGGCTGGGCCAGGCCCCTGGGGGGTGCCCTGGGCTCAGGGACAGCCGTGACCCCACCTGCCCTGGGTGCTCTGCAAACCAACCCCGCTGCCTCCTCTTCCCTCCCCTTCCCCACCCGCTAATTGAGCTGAGGCACTAATTAATGCCACAGCACCCGGCTGGGCGCTGAGAGAATGTTCTGATCTCCCTATTTCCCGTTTAACAGAGTCAGGAAATACCAACACCGTGTGCCTTGGGGTGAAATATTTCATATTTCCAACATTTCCCCAATATTTCCCTAAATTTGCAGTGAGCCAGGGCTGGAGGTCCCGTCCCCACCCCCAGCACGGCTCCCGCAAGTGCCAGAGGACGCAGGGATGCTCCACGGAGAGCACAGGGCGCTCCCAAGGACCGGGATTTGGGCTCGGTTTCTTTTTCCCAATATCCCAGGGATGTTTTTCCTGGATGGGGTTTTGTTTTCTTAAAAAGCCAAGCAGCTAAAAATAGCCGTGTGCTCGCTCGCCCGCGGTGTCGCGGCGTGAATCCGTGTGCGGAGCCGACCTTCAGCGCGGCGGCTCCAGCAGCTCCCGCCCCGGGAGCTCCTCTTGAGCTGCGCTATTTAAAGAACCTCTCCTGCCTCCTGTGTGCCTCAAGAAACACCTGGTGAGAAAAACGGGGTTTTTTCCTTGCTGAAAGAGCCGCCTGGGGTGATTTCGGGTCGGATTTAATTAAGCACAGCGCTGTAATAATTGTGTTGTGCGGCCACGGAGCATCTCCCCCTTCCCCAAGGTTGGGGTTGTGCACCTTGGGGTGCAGGAGGACAGCAGGAGTTGCTCCGGGACCTGCTGAGTTACAGGTTTTTCTGGGACACACAGAGGGGATTCAAGGAGCAGAGGTAATTCCAGTAATTCCCCCGTCCACGGCCATGGTGTTGCCAGCTTGAAGAACTCCCAAAATGCTTGTGGAGTTTGCCAGGCTGGGCTTGGTGGGGCCGTGGTGGCTCGGAGAGGATGGAGATGATGGCCCAGAGCCTTCCCAGGGCTGGCAGTGCCCTTGTGGCATCAGAGCACCCAAACCCGCGCTCTGCTGTGATGCCCCCACGGAGGTTTGGGTCTCTCCCAGTGCCATCTTCTTATTTTTCCCACCTTTTATTTTTCCCTGTGGGTTTGTGAAGGGGAGAAGATGCTTCTCTCTGAAAGCCGGAGCTCATTGAGGAGCTCTTCAAACCCCGCTCGTGCGGGAGGGAACGAATACAAACAATTTTGCAGAGCACAGCTGAAGGCTGGAGGTTTCTCCCCTCTCTCCTTCCCGTCACGAAAAGGCACCAAATTCTCCTGATCCAGAGGAAAACGTGCGAGTGGGCAAACTGCATCCCTGTCGGGAGCAGCGGAGCCAAACTTTGCCCGGGAGCACAGAGCGGCAGCGTCGCTGTGGAGCGGCGTCAATGAACAAGGGGGAGGTAATTAGCGGCTCCCTAATGAAGAGCTGGGTGTCCCGGGGCACAGCAGCGTCTGTGCCGAGCACCGCGCAGGGGCTGGGGGCTGCCGAGGGTCTGCAGGGACGGACCTGGCAGAATTCCCCCACCACGTCCCTGTAGAAGTGGCCGGGAGCCTCCTCCGGGTCTGGGTCGGGGAATGAATCCCCCAGTCCGGCACGGGAGAGGGGAAGGGGAAGCGAGGGGTGCAGGGAGGGACAGAGCGCCCCTGGGAGCTGCCTGACTGCGGGGTGGGGGCGCTGAGCCCCAGGGGGATAAAGGCTGGCAGTCACCGAGCCGGGAGGGGATGGGTCACGGTGACATTGGCGAGTGTCCTCGGTGACCCGGTGGCCTCATTTCCAAAGGTGACAACAGCCACGGCTCCCCCAGCCCGGCCCACATCTCACCTTTCCGAGCGGGGCGGCAGCTCCTTTGCAGAGGGATCAGGCACTCCGGGAGTGCTGTGATTCCCCGGGACGCAGGGAGAAGCCTCGAGGAGGGATGGGGAGCTCAGCAGTCTCCTGCTGCCACCCCAAAGCCCCGTGGTGCCCAAGGCCATCATCGAGCACAGCGCCCATCCAGACCCCTCCCTGGCCTTTTCCCAGCCCCGTGGTGTCCCCAGACTCCAGGATGTCCCGTGCTCAGGGACCTGCCTGGCCACCCCGGCAGCCGGGATACCAAACTGTGTCCAAAAGTTCCAGCCAAGGGGGGTTTGGCCTGGAATTGTTGCGGTTTCTCTCTGATCAGGGTAAGGGAGGGATCCTCTCCCCTCTGCTGCCATCCCTATAGCAACCAGCAGCCTCTTCCTGTTAAACAAGTGACTCATCAAACACGATTACACTCGGAGCGGGGACGGCGCTGGTGACTTCGAGCTCTGACAAGGGAGCTGACCTTTCGGGAGGAAAAAAAATTCAGAAACCCCCCCAGGGAAATAGCTCAAATCTGGGTGGGAAGATGCAGTTCTGGGTCTCATCCTCCCCGTCCATCCCGTTGCCTTCATCTCCCACAAACCCTTCAAATTCGACAGTTTTAAAGTATTGGGAGGGTTTTCCCTGTTGCTGCTTTCCCCCCTGCCTCTGCCAAGTGCCTTTCTGCCATGAATTCATCCCTGGGGGAGGATGTTTCTCAGCCAAGCCACCTCCAGCATCGCCCAGGGGAGAGGCCCAGCACGGCTCTGGGGTGAAATCCCCAGGGCAGAGGGAATTCCCGGGGACCAGAGGACTTCCCTGCTTCAAACCCCAGCCTGGAGGGTGGAGAAGGCAGATTCCCAGGATGTTTAGCAGCTCTCCACTCCGGCTGGGTGTTCACACTCCTGGAAATGTCTCTTTTATCCTGGAGGAATCCCCGAGTGCTGAAGGAGAAATTGCAACGCCCTGAGAGGGACAAATCCTTCCCCACCCCCAAAATCCGGGTGGGTGCAGCCCAGGCTGAAGGTTGGGCTGTGACCACGTTGCTGGCAAGTCCCACTCGTGGGTCCCTTTAACTCAAACAGATTTTTTCCAAGCCAAGCACTTGCTTTATACAAATCATTTCACCCCCAACAAACAGCTGTTTTCTGGTGATGTCCTCACCCACCCCGCCTTGGAGAGCGGGGTTTGGATCCGGGCACTGTAATTCCCAGCGTAATTCCCGGGAATGTGCCTGTGCTCGGGAGGAGACCCCGGCGCCGTGACTCCACACAGGATCGTGTTTAAATGTCAGGAGCCCGAGTTAAAATCAATGAATAGAGAGGACCGGCTGTGCTCGGGGGAGGGGGTGTCGAGCTGCCTTGTGCTCCGCTTCAAAGCCGAAGACTTGTTCCCCGGGATTTCTGGAACCCACCATCCTTCCTGCCCAGCGGGAAAGGAGCCGGCAAGGCCGGAGGTGCTTTCAGAGCTGCCACAGGAGGCTTTTCCCCGCGGGGAGGGTGGGCTGCCTCGTGTTCCCCTGTGCCAATCCCCCAGGAGGGATCACCGGGGGGTTTAGGGATCGGGATGGAGCAGCAAATCCATCCCTGCTGGCACACGGCTCCTGTTGGTGCTGGTGTATCCTTGGCTTGGGGCAGCCGAGGGCTTTTCCACACAGACCCGGGACCATCCTGGTGCTCAGAGCTTCTCCCCTGCTGTGGCTCCAGAGCTGGGTGCTCCGGAGCAGCTCACTCCAAGCCTGGTTTTGGAAAACTCCCACTGGTGGCAGCAGGTGGCAGGGGCACAGCAGGGAGGGACGGCTGCCCCACACTCAGCTGAAAAAAACTCCAGATTTCCTAATTTTAAAAATTTTTTCCTATTTTTCCCCATCCAAACCCACAGAAAACCTTCCTTACCTCCATGCCACATCAGGTAAATTAGGCTATTGTTAATTATTAATTATCACACTCATATGCCTGAATATTTTGCCTCGTATCCTGCATGCTTCCAGTGTTCCCTATGGCTGGAGGAATGGCGACTTAGGGAAGCACAGTCCCTCCTGATGAGGCACCTGGCCAGAGCAGCACAGACACCCTGGGAGAAGGAGTAAAACACGGTACAAAACCCTTTTATTTTGGAAAAAAAAGCCCTTTTCCCAGAAACCCTGCTCAATGACATATGGTGCCACAGCGTGTGCCAGCAAAGGTGCTCCAAAACGTGTCCCTCTGGCTCAGGAAAGGACTTGGAGCAAAACCATTCCTGTGGGGATGATATCACTGATGGAAGGAGGAAAAATCCTCCCCCTGAGTGTTTGTTTGGTGGGAATCAGGAGGAGTGAGCCTTGGAATGGCACAGGGCTGCTGCTTCCCTCCTGGCACAGCCGGGCGTTGTCCCCCTAAACGGGGAAGGTTCCCTGAGTGTGTAACAGCAGCAGGGCAGTGAGACACGGTGTCCCCGCTGTCCCCAGGCTGGACAAGCCAGAGGGAGCTCATCTGGTGGCAGGAAGGTGTTCCCTGGGGCTGGAAGAGCCAAAGATCTGCCCGTGGCTCTTGCAGAGGTAAGATCAGGGTTGCAGTAGTGCTGCTGCAGGAGGATGGCAGAGGTCACCCCTGCGAGCCAGGACCTGGAAGGGGCCCATTCCAGCTACCTGGAGAGAGGCTTTTCAGGTAAATCAGCTGGTTTTCCACAGAGATGGACGATTTTATCAGCCACACTCCTGCCTGCCACCCTCCAACTCCCCCGCTGCCTGGCTTTGGCCTCAGCACCTCAACACCCCAACCCACCCCGGAGCCCTGGCTCTTCCCACCAGGCTGGGATGCTGCAGCCGGAGCAGAGCTGGGAGAATTCCCACCTTTCCAGTGGCAGCTGGGAGAAAATGGCCTCATTTCCACCGAGAATTATGCAAAGCCCTTGAATGTAGGGCTTCACGCGCTCCCCAGCGGCGCGCGGCCCCCGACGGCCCCGTTTTGGGGAGGCTGGCGGGCTCCGAGCGCTTGTTTGCCACCCTGATTAGTCAGCACTGCTAATTATAGCTGTGCTTTTCCTTCTTGGAGCTCCTCAAGTACCGTTGGAGTAACAGGGAACAACGGAGGTGCCGGAATAAGGCTGGATCCGCTCGCTGCGGAAAAGATGCCGGGATAAATATGTGGGGGAACGTTCCGGCAGCGCGGCTTGGAGCCTGGCTCGGGGGTCACAAGGCAGTGAGCTCATGGATTTGTCAGCTCAGCCACAGGATGCTACCACAGGAGGGTGGGAAAAGCTTATGGGATGCCGGGAGGTGATGACGTTTCCTCAAGGAAAAGATGCAAAGCCGATTTTCATACTTCAGGAGGTAAAAATGATGGAGAATTGGAATTGTGGTTGTTCCTGTGTACCACCAGTGTGCCCTTAAACAGCAGCCCTTGTTCCAGCTTTGCTTCCCCGTGGGTTGGGCCTGGGACAGCCACGTCATTGGTGATCGCCACCCTGGATTTAACTTGCCACCCACTTGTTTCAACCAAAAAAAGCACAAATTCGAAGGCAGGATGAGCCCCAGGTCAAGCCCTGCTGTGGGCTGGGAGCACCCAGCATCCTCACAGGGCAGTGCCACAGGAAAACCTGTCTTGTTCAGCACTGAGCTTTCTCTCAAGGGCCAAAATCCAAGGAGTTTGGTGAGGAATGAAGGTGGGAGACTTCTTCCATGCTGAACAGCATTCTCAGGTGAGGCTGGTAGCCTCTTGCTCTGCAATTACAGCATCAGGCTTGTGGCTTTGCTTAGCTTGGATCTCTGCTCCTCACTCTTGAGTATGTAATTTAAATATAGATAAAGCATATCTGATGTATGAATGTTGTCAGAATGGTCTTGCAGCTACTCAGGGAGCTCAGAACATTAAATACAACTTTTTAAAGTAGATCCTCGAACATTGAAAACAGGGTGTGCAGTGGCCCATCCTCTCATGTGCAACAGGGCAGCTCTGGGGACAGTGAGCCCTGGTTTAGAAGTGGCCAGATAATGTCATTTTTGTCACCAGAAAACCTCAGCACTCTTGGGGTACCCCAGTGGCCCTGGCACAGACAATTTCCTCATCAGACACAACAGAACCTCCCAGAGCCGAGGGGGATAACACCTGCCAGGTTCAGGTGTTGGCTGTAGGAGGCAGGAGAAGCATCCTGGGATTGTGGCAAACTTGTGCTGGGATGTGGAGGGGAAGGAGGAGACTGCCAGGGCTGCTGGGGGAGTGCTGAGTGTTCGAGAGGGGGAGTGCAGGAGGAGCGCGATGCTGGAGGGAGCAGGAGGTCCAAGGTAACTTCAGCGAGCCCATGGGGTTTGGGATCAGCTGGGACCCTCTGGAGTGTGCGTGTCCGTGCAAGGGGCAGCTACAGGTGACAAGGGCCAGACTGGGGCCGCTGCTGTGCGCTCTGCGTGCCTCGCTGCCGCCTGGACCCGGTGTGCGAGGGCTGCAGCCCCCGGCCGGGGACAGCAGGGACATCCCTGCTCAGCCCTGCAGCCGCTCCTGGCCCGTCCTGGGTGGGCTCTGGCCCCCCAGACCACCGCGCACGGCCCGCACGTCCCCTCTGCCGGGGGATGTGCGCGGCTCCCGCACCCCGCTCCTGGCAGGCGCCGCTGCCGAGGGGAGCCAGGCAGAGCTCCCCGCCCGCCTCCCCTTTCCCGGGCGCTCGTAATTACCGGGAGCGGCTTCATTCAGCTCCTCGCCCGGGTTCCTCCGCCCCTTCTGATGCCGCTGCTGTCACTCGGCTCACGGCGCTCGGTCACGCGCCCGGCCGCCCCAGGTAGATGACGATTCGAGTCCCCTGGGATGGGGCTTGGCCCGATTAGGAACCCAGATGCTCCAAATTGGGGCGGTTGGGTTCAGCCAAAATCACTGGTATTCACCTAAATATCTCCGCACATCAGGAGCTGGAAATCCTTCCCAGCGCTGAGCTGGCTGCACCGCAAAGCTCCAGTGTGGAAGAGAAAGGGGGATGAAAGAGGGAAGCTGGAGTGTTATGAAACCAGTAGGGGAAAGGGGAGAAGGTGCAGCTGAAATCCTGTGGATCCAGGAGCTGAGCATCCCTGCTTTGACGATCCTGCTCCCCAGATGAATCACGGAGCCATTTATGGCTGGAAAAATAGTCGTGTCTTTGGGATTTGTTCCTTTCCAGGCTGTTCCTTTCCCAAACAGCCGGGAAGGAAGCTCTGGGGACGGGTGGGTGCTGCCGTGAGGGGGACAGACCCGCACACCCAGCGTCCTTGCTGGGCAGCCCTCGCAAAGCTCCCAGGTGCTGATGCTCCTCACCCCAGCTTTTCGCTGGCTGGCGGGAAGCCCGCGTGGGGCGAAGGCTCTGGGGTGCGATGTTTCCCTGGGCAGGGATGCCCCTGCCCCAGCCTGGCTGCTCTGGACCCCCGAGCACCCCCCGGAGGCGCAGGGGGCCGCTGTCGCTGTCCTGGGCATTGTCCTTGAGGAGCGCGGCACCGGAGCCGCGCCACGCCGGATCGCCGCCCTCCCTTCGCATCCCCGCGTCCCTCGGCACAGGCGGTAAAAATAAACCCTGCGAGGCGCCGGGGCCTGGCCGCTGCCCAAGCTGCATCCGCAGGACGCAGGTGCGGCGGGCCCCGACCTTGGGGAGGTGCGGCGGGGCGGCGGCGGAGCTCATGAATGAACGATCGGCGGGGCGGGTGCGCGCACCCCCCGCGTGCCTGCGGGTGTGGATGGGGATGTGGAGCAGGGAGCCAGCCTTGTTGTTATTCTGATCACAGCGGCTCTGATTCACAGACTTGGATCATGAATATAAGTGAAGACTTTGACGTCAGAGTTGAGATTTATCAGCAGATCCAATGGGGCAGGAATATTAAGTGCAAGTCGATGCCAGCTCTCTGCCAACGCTATTAGCGATGCTCGCCGAGGAATGAGGCTTCGCACCAAGGGCTGGAAGGACCGGGAAGGAAAAAAATAAAAACGGGGTGGGGGGAGCAAGCTGATCCTCGAGCATTAAAACCAGGTAAAACAACAGCCCCCGGCGTCGCGGCTGCATGCGGGAAGGGGCGATGGTGGCGGCGGGGGATGGCAGCGGGCTGCGGGCACAGCCCCCGACCTTCACACCTCGGCTGCCCACCCCGGCCGGGGGGATTTGCTCCGCCGGGCAGGGCAGGATGTTGCCGCCGGCTGGGAGCATCTTGCACCAGCCTTTTCCAAAGGAGGGAAAGGCAGGGAGGAAGGAGAAACTTAACGTAGGCTGTCCCTTGCCGCTGCCTTCTCCTTCCATCAGCGGCTCCGCATACAGGCGCTGGCCTATTAATAGTGTTTATTTTTACTCACTGCACGCAAAAAAGAAAGGGCTGCGGGAGGAGAGGGGGGGTTGAGGGGTTGCACTATAAATAGGTAGCAAAGGTGGCCGTGCCCCGGGGAGGGGAGGAGGAGGAGGAGGAGGGGGCGGCCGGTTCCTCACGGGGTGCGCAGTGGCTGCGGACCCTGCATGGAGCCGAGCGCACGGAGGCGGCTGCGGGCAGCGGGGTGATGAGTTGTGCTCGGCCCCAGCCCGGCGGGAG
>VZRO01007808.1:311163-341059 GCA_013397915.1 Daphoenositta chrysoptera | reverse complement strand
CTTTAGGTGGTGCTTGGTTGGGCTGTCGCAGGGATGGGGGTACCCAGGGAATCCATTCCCTCCTCCCCCCCGCCCCCCGAAAATGTGACTGGGGCAGGGCTGGCGGTGTGGGGGTGGCGAGGACAGCTGGGGTGCCCTGCACCCCGAAGTCTGGGACGCCAAGGAAAGTCTCTCCTTGTCCAGCCGGGGCAATGGGGTGCTGCTTTCCCCCCTTCCACACTGGCTGTTTACAGGGGGTGGGATTTTCATCCAAAGAGGGGTCCGGGCTTGCTGGAGTCCCCGAGGGGGAATCACCGCACGTGTCACTGCTGATGCTGCCAGCTTACCTTGCTTCGTTAGAGAAGCGCCGGGCCCCGGCATTCCCGTGCTGTGTGATGTGCTTTGTGGTGTCAGTGAGACCATGATGAAGTGTCCTTTATCCTGTGCTTTCGTTTGGCCGGGAGGGGGAATCGTGCATTCCCTGGAAAAGCAAGCAAGAATCCAAGCAACCCCCAGAGAGACGGCGGGGCTGGGGGTGGGACAGCCAGGGTGGCTCTGGGCACAGGGGGTGCTGCCCGGGGTCCTGGCATGGGAGGATTGGGAGACCCCCCAGCAGCTGAGTCTGATACCCAAATGTTCTGCTTTGCTGTAGAGAAATTGTTGTGATGTGTGAGAGGGACTTTGAACCCTTGTGCAGTGACAGGACAGGGAATGGCTTCCCAGTGCCAGAGGGCAGGGATGGATGGGATATTGGGCAGGAATTGTGCCCTGTGAGGGTGGGCAGGCCCTGGCACAGGGTGCCCAGAGCAGCTGTGGCTGCCCCTGGATCCCTGGCAGTGCCCAAGGCCAGGCTGGACACTGGGGCTGGAGCAGCCTGGGACAGTGGGAGGAATGTTCTTGCTCTGTGAGGCTGCAGAGGGTACGAAGTCACTTTCTGGCTGGATACAGACAGACCCAAGTGGATTTTGTCTCTGGATCTGTGCAATGAATCTCTAGCTCCTCGGAGCTAAGTGCACATGAGAAAGCTCCGAATCTCCCAAGTGTGCCTGGGGCTTGGACTTATTGTCTGCCTGTGAAAGGTGGCCAGTCTCTGAGTTTTTATGTTTTGTGAGTTTGGGGTTCTTTTTTTCATTTCCTTTCTCTGATGAATACCTTGGAGAATGGGCAGTAGGCACAATGTTGAATCAATGTAAGTTTAAAAGTAAATATATATATAAGAAAGACTAATATTTATACAAACACTTTGCTCATTCTGTTTCTTTTGATTTCTTAAGTGCAGCCAGGTCCCTGCAGTTCCTCAGTGTGAAAACTCAATAGCTTCAACCCTTTTTGAAACATTGTGAACATTTGAAATGTTTTTATACAACCACCCGAGCTAGAAGACAGCATTTGTTTCTCTGGGCAGCTCATTTTGTATCTTTAGATGAAAGGTAGTTTAACTAATCAGCTCTAGAGAAACCTTGACACGAAAAAAAAGTTGCATTTTCTTGGCTTTCCAGTAAATTCCCTGTTGCTGAAGAGCTTGATTTTAACAATGTTCTTTTTAGAGTTTAGCTGCTTACTTAAAACGCGTCTCAGTTTGAGGGATACATTGATAAGCTTTGCCAAAGTCAAATAAGGGTCAACGGAAAACAATTTCTCCCTGTGGCCCTCCATAGCAAGAGGAGAAAGATTTGGGATGTGAGGAGCTAAAGCTGAGGACACAGCCCCTGCCAGACTGAGGTTAAGAGCAGGTGGGGATGTCCTCACTGGGACATTGGGTGCTCACCCAAACACATTTTCAACCACTTTGGCAAAGGCAAACTCTGAATTCTGGTCCCTGGCTGCACTGGCCCAGCCCACAGTCAGTATCAAGACGTGGTACCAGCCTATTCTGTGCTCAGAGTTACTGTAAAATAACGATCTCATTTCTTTTCATGTGATGGTCTAGCACCTCTCTCTTTGAGATGTAACAGCTGCCCATGGAAGTTGTTAAAAGCAGTTGTTAGGTGTCAGGAAAAGTCTCAAGAAATCTCTACAGAAAACCCATTTTGATAAATTGGCATTTTTGCAGTCATTCCTCTTAATGAAAACAGAGCAATTTCCAGGTGGTTTTTTGCTGGTTTTCCTCTCCTATTTTATCAGAGGAAAGGGGGAAATGAGGAGAAGTGAGGAAGAAGATAAAGAGGTTTAGGTTCACCTGCCATGCATTGCCTTGTGGAAACCTCTGACCCCTTCACTGCACCTTCGCCTCAGCGCTTTGGTTTGGGGTTGGTTTTGTTCTGGTTTCGTTTTGCATAGAGAAAACCTTTTACTGGAAAAGTTTGGAGTGGCAATGCTGGACATCGGTGGGGGTGCTGGATTTTGGAGCCTCCTCATGCTGAACATCAGAAAAGTTAATTTAAAACCTTAAATCACTTACCAAGGCTGTGTGCAGAGTGGGAATATCCTGGTGTTTGGGGCTGGCTTTGGAACACGTTTAGTGTGGAATGCAGGGCCTTTGGATGAGGTTCCAGAGCCATAAACAGGGAGCAGCTCCCGTGAATGTAACAGTGTCACAGGTGCATGAGGCACCAGTGATAAGGGAATCCCTGGTAAACAAAACTGGGGTTTCCAGCTGGTTTTCAGTACAGTGAATCCTCTGTGGATTCACTGAGGATCCAAAACTCGGTGAAAAGAGCCCAGCAGCCCCTGCCCACCTCCTGGGCACCACCAGAAGGACACAGAGCAACTGGAGCACATCCCAGTGCTCCCTGTTTGCTGGTGTTGGATGTACTGGGAGGCCTCCTCCTGCTGGGATTCTGTGTCATTATTAGACTGAGGTCTGTAAAAGCCTCTGATTTAATGATTGTGCTTTGCAGCTGATACAGGGGGCAGTGGCAGTCCTGCAGAGCACAGGGTCTTTGGCTTGTTGGAAATTTGCAGGTGTCCTTTGATTTCCACAGAGTCTCCACAGCCACTCCAGGTGGGAACTGGACCTGCCTGGAGAGGGCTGGTGGGTGTTTGGTTGGGAAGAACTCCCTGTCCTCACCCTGGCCATGATCTTGCCACTGTATCTTCGAACTCTGAGCTTTGCAAATAGCTTTTGATAAAGGATGAAAGGCCAGAGCCAGGCTGGACTTAGATTCTTATCACTTCTGGACTCTCCAGGAGCTGGTCTGGATCCACAGCAGCAGAAATGGGCAGAAATCTGGTCCTGAGTAATTACAGGTGGTGTCCAGCCAGCCCTGAGCCTATGGCAGGGGTCAGCACAGCCCGGGCAATGAATCCACTGCTTATTTGCTGGTTTATTTACAGGTTTCTGGGTGCCTTTGGCTTTTCCACCACAAGCTGGTGGCCAGCAGAATGTAGATGGGAAAAGCTTTCGGTGTTGGTGCTTGGCTGGTTGAGGGAATGAGGAGGAGAAGGAAGGAGAAAACATTCCTGGAATACACTGTGACAAGGCCAGGGCCACCGTGGGCTGGGATGTAACCACAGCTGCCCTGGGGTTCGTGGAGATGTGCCAGGGCTGGGGGGAGCTTGTGCATTTACAACAAGCCCTCGTCCCTGTCCTAGCAAGAGAAATTTAAAAAAAAACCACAAAAAAGCCCCAATTAAAATGTACAGACTCTACCTACAAAGCTGCTTAATCTGATTTTGGGGTTTGTTTTCTTTTTTCCTTTTCCATTTTGGTCAGTTTGGGACTTAGAGCAGTGAAAATGTCTCTCTTTAGCCAACTTCGTGTCAGTAACCAGCCGTAAAGCTCTGAAGGGTCTCAGTCCTGATGTGGCAGCCCCAGTTTGTTCATAGTAAAGAGTTTTAATCGAACCTCAAACGAACCCCCAAGAAACCATTACTGTTCTCATTAGCTGATGAAGTCCCTCTTTCTTGTAGAAGCATCAACTTTGGGGTGGGGAGACCTTTCAAAAGCCATTGTTACTCACTTCTGTTGGTGTGTCCTGACCAGCATCGAGCCTCACGCCTTTGTTAGCGATGAATTAATCACTTCTAATTGTCAGGAGTAATTGTTGAATGCACATGGTATTTCCTTGTAATTCCTCTCGTTCATGCTCAGCCTTCCCTCGTGGTGAGGTGAGGCAGCTTCACTTGGACCATTTGTACCTCTTCTGTCAGTGCAGCTGCCCACTGCAAAATCCCCCGCAGCCCCCCCTTCCCACTGTCCCTGCCACCCTGGGACGGAGCTTTCCCATTCCCACAGGAAAACCCTGCAATACAGAGCATTACAGAGAGAAACCGGGGTTTTCAGCAGAGAAGACCCGAGTCAGACAGGTGGCGCAGAGCTCCTTATTCCCTGGCTCTGAGGGATGTGAACAGATTGTCCCAAGCTCCAAGGGCAGCAGTTGCCTTCCAGACCCCGCTCGATGCCGGCCGTGTCTGCTCCAGGGTTATCCCTTCCCGAGGCGAGGGTGCTGCGGCGGGCAGGGCGCGGGATGGGGACAGCCCCTTGTGTCCCTGGCTACCCAAACCACAAGCACAGGTTTATGGCCTTATTGCGGGCTCTGGGAGCTGCAAAACAGCAGGCTCGTCCCAGGAAAAGCTTTTTGTCCAGCTGGGCTGAGGATGAGGGGCAGCGCTGGCTGCAGCCCTGGGCTCTGCCTTGCCTTTGCTCTGCGCCACAGGGACAAGGGCTGGGCTGGCGGCTGGTGTCCCCTGGGAGCGGGTCAGAGCACATCAGCCCCCGCGACAAAGAGCGTCCTCCCTGCACAGGGAGTCCTCCAGCCTGGAGGCAGGGATGAGTTTCTGGTGGCAAAGCCCAGCAGGAAACTGCCCCGGAGCCAGAGCCTGCTCTGTGCTCACCCTCCCGGGGCTCTGAGCCCCAGCTCACGCTGGCCAGGCTTCTGGAGTCGCTGTCAGCAGCACAGACGGACAGGGTGGGAATCAAGCATCCCCATTCCCTGCCTCCCGTCCTACCTGATCCCCCAGGAACGAGGCCATTCCACAGCAATCAGGACAGCGCCTTGTTTTGCTGCCAGTGTTGTCATGAGCCTTTTAACTTGACTGGGAAAGTTGATCTCAAAGGAAAATGTACAGTTATCATTCAATTATGGTTAAATCAAGCCCCTTCGATGCACTTTATGACCGAGTGGAAACAAATCAATGCTGTTATTGCACTGTATCTCTATTGTGTATAATATTATACATTCATCTGTAAGAGTAATTTATTTTTATTACTGTAAATAAAACTGTTGAAGTGATTTGTCAAGAGGATATCCAAAAATAGGGGGAGGGGGGTAAAATTAAAACCTTTGAAGATCTGGGCTCCTGTCCCAGGTATGTGCCACGCTCTGTGTGTCTGTGTTTTTATTTCAGAGTCCAGCACTGGTCTCTGCTTTCCCTCACCCGGGGCCTGGGTTTCCCCTGGGATCAGGAGGAGCTGGATGAGGACAAGAACTGCTGGAGACACGGAGGGGTTGGGAAGGAACAGCTCCTGCTGCTCGGAGCCTCCAAGCACAGACAAAGCTTTCCCGTCAGCAAACCAGCCCCTGCCCTCTGATCACCCAGGCAGTCAGGGATTAAACACCCTCGGGAATTAATTGATCTTTGAGGGCTTGATTCTCCAAATGCAGGGTTTCAGAGAGATCACAGCTTTCTGCTGCTCCTTCTGTGCCCTCCTCTGCCAGAGGAGGGAGCATCACAGGGCTGATTAACTCACAGCAAAGGACAAGCAGACAAAAAGCCAAACCCGAATCTACTGTAACCTCTTAAAATCTTTATTAATTCTTTTCCTCTTTTTTTTTCTTTTTTTTAAAATTTAATTAGCACATGCATAAAGTGTCAACAGTTTGGGGTTAAGATGACATTTCTTGAACAAATGTAGTTACAAGCGGTGCCTCGGATCGCTCCAGGTTTCCTCTCTACCCTGTACAGAAGGAAGCTCGAGCTGCGACCGACGTCATCCCTACCTTTCCGTCCTCGTGTCACCACAGGCAGAACCCACAACACTGGGGAGAAATACACTTGTTCACACGTAGCAACTGGGTAGGGGAGATAGAGACGGGCAGCAACATCTACTCACCTACTGACTAAGTGCACATGGTTAGAGACCCCACCAGACAGTGAACATCTCCTTTGTTAATCTCGGCTTTATAATAACGGGAACCAGTCATGGCCTGGAGTGGGTGACCCTCCCTTGGGAAGGTGCCTGTCTCCCATCAGCTCCTTCTACCAGGTGGCAAATCTAAGGAGATAAGGTAATTCTTCTGCTGTGATTAAAAAATGAGCCTTTTGCAGGAGCATCGGGGCAGCCCCGCTGATGCCCAGGTGTCCCTGTCCCCTCTGTGCCACCCCCGCACAGAGAGCTGGAGCCAACCTCCACAAAGAGCAGCCCAAGCCCTGGCTCTGGGCCCTGCGTGTGATCAGGTGGTGCCAAAAGGAGAGAAAACTGCTTTTAAAAAGCCCATCTGGAGCTGGCAGCTCACTGATGCTCTGTTTTGGGAGGACTGGTGCCCCCAGTGCTCCAGGAGGTCTCCTGAGCTCAGAGTTTGGGTGGTGCAGAGGAGGTTTGGGGGTCTGAGGTGCTTTGATCCGCAGGGCACAGGAGATGATCCTCACCTGTCTTCAATTCCCCCCAAAATAACTCTCCTACAGCACCTGGCCTCATCCAGAGGTGTTTGTGCTCCTGCTGGCTCGAAAGGGGACGAAAAACTGGAATGAGGTGGCTCCTGTCCTGCTGCAGCAGCTGGCTGGGCTGGGACAGCAGCAGCAGGAGGAGGAGGAGGAAGGCTCTCCTGAATGCTTGCCCCGTGACAGCAGTAACCCACAGCACGTGCATGTCCTGCAGCAAGGCAGTGACAGGGTTTGTCCCCTCCCCACACCTCCCCTGTCCTCTGGGAACTGTCCCCAGCCGGAGGTGCAGCACTGCCACGTACCCCAGGGTGCTGGGCTTTCCTTGGGCTGCCCAAGATCGGAGGGAAAACGGCTCCCTGAGCCACTCCTGTGGAAGGAGGGATCCCAGAGGGTGCCGTGGGGTCTGGGCAGCTCCAGGTTTCCGGGCCAGGTGAGCTCTGCCCATTCCCAGCACAGCGGCACCGCCCAGCCCGGGCAGCTCCCGGCCACGCCAGAGGCACCTCCAGGAAAGGCACTTGTGTCCTGAGCAGCTGCCCGGCGCTCCCAGCAGGAATCTGGATCCAAGCCCTCCGGGTGACATCTGACAGCAGAGAAGGTGCCAGCACAGCTCAGCATCACCCCGAACTCCTGCTGGGGACACCCTGCTTCAGAGCCTCCCAAGGAGTCAGGCAGCCCCAAAATTAAGGAAGCCTGTTAAGGTGAGGAGCCCTCAGCCCCAAAATGTCCTAAAAATGCATTTTGAAGAAAAGGGTTTCTTTTTAATTTGTGGGGATTTGAGCAGGTTGGATGGGACTTGGGGCAAGCTGGCCTCATGGAAAGTGTCCCTGCCCGAGGCAGGGGGTGGAAACCAGACTGGAAATGCAAACAATTCTGGGATTCTGTGATTTTCTTTCTTTTCCTGATCTGCTCTGACCCAAGACAAAAACCACCACAAAAAGCAGCCCCATTTAAGAACTGGCCAGAACTACAGCTAGAGCTGAAACATCTCAGTGTAAAATTAAATTTGGAGGGGGAGCAGTGAGGGGGGTGTTGATGCTCATGACGATGATTTCTGGAGACCTGGCCAGGCTCTGCCAAAGCTGCTCCTGCTGCCGGCAGGAAATCACCAGCTCTCCACGGGCATCACAGGAATGTCCCTGGCTCCAAGTCGTCTTCCTTTCTAACACAAGACTTTATGGTTTTTCCATGGCAAGAAGTGATTTTGCATGGAGTCAGCGTTCCCAGCTGAGGCATCAGGCTTGCACCAGCACCGGGAAGAAGTGAAAATCAATGGGATTTGAGACACTTGACCTGGGGAGGGGCCTCCAGGGACAAAAGCACCTCCTATAGGGGCAGGAGACCCTCTCCTTGCTGCATTGGGGGTGATGTGATTATTGCTTTTCCTTAAGCACCGGTTTCCTGGGATCTGATTTTTGGAAGTGGTTCTGGTGGCACCTGCTTCATTCTGTCGCTGACTGACTGGGAAGTGTTGCTGTGTCTGACCTTCCCTCGAGGTCTGAGGGAAGGAAAGGGAACAGTTTATCCTTCTGGAAATCACATGTGAGATCTCTGTTTGCTTTTTAGTTTTGTGGGTGGGGTTTTTTTTCGTTGATTTTTAAATTTTTAAATTTTATTTTATTTTTAGATTTCTCAACTGAGCTGCCCCAAATCAAAGGGTCAATTTTCAATTGTCCACCTTAATGGTTTCCTCACTACAGCCTGTGGATCCTGAATGGTCCAGAGGAGCTGCTGCCTTTTAACTACTGAAATACAGCAGTAACAGCTGTGAGCTCACACCCTTCCCTCTCAGAAGACATTTTATCTTTATTGCATTTGAGGGTCAACACCAAAACCAAGAGGGAGCAAAGGCAGCTGCCCTGGCTGCTGGGGGACGCTTTGGGGCTGTAACCCACCAGGACAGACCCCCAAGGAGGGGATGAGGCAGAGCCACAAACATGCCAGAAAGGCCCTGTGGGCACCTCCAGCACTCCCTGGCTGCACACAAGGTCACGAACTTCCCTCTGGCTTCTCAAAGCCCTCCCATGGCAGAGCCGCAGTGACCCGAGTTTCTCTACCCTCACCTTGAGAAAGCTTTCCCTGAGACCTGACTCAGCTCCTCTCTGCCACAGCTCAGTCCCACGCTGACCTGCAGAACAGATTTACTCCCCCACTGCCCCCTGTGGCTTTGCACAGGGTTTGACCCGGCTGAGGTTTCCCTGCGCAGGCTGCTCTGAGCTTGACCAACCTAAAATGATGGGCTGGCTTCTTTCTGCCTTATTTTCTCCTCTCTGCACCCTTAACCTTACACAGAACCAAGGGCTGGAATTACCACTGAACTGAAAATCCCCCCAGGCCAGCCCAGCCCAGTCCCCTGGCATTGCCACCGTGGGGACAGTGGGCAGGGAAAGGCTCCTTCCAAACACACTTGGGCTCACAACAACCAGAGAGCTCACAACTCCCTGTTCCTGGGAGGAGTGAGAGGTTAGAAACATCTTTGGAAGGTGGCACCTGTGGGAAGATCCCTACTGGGAGGATGAAGCACCAGTGGTGACGTCCGTGGCCGCAGGGTCCTGTCAGTCTGTAATTCAGACATCAGTTTGGGTAATGTCACATCAGCTCTCCCTTCAGGGGACATCGTGGCTGAGCGTTTTCCATCCAGCTCTTGCCTGGGGGTTTCCCTCAGCAAGAGCCCATTCCTTGCTGCAGGCTCTGTCTCAGCCTGGTGACACCACCAGGACGTGTCCTCCTTGGGGACATCCTATTGTCCTCCTTGGGGACATCCTATTGTCCTCCTCTCACCCTGCCGATGGGGTTTGGGGCAAACACCTCCTCCCTGAAGGTCTCAACTGTGGGGTTTGGTTTGGTTTTTCCATTCCCTCCACCAGCAAAACACAGGCACAGTTTTCACACAGAGAAGGAGGAGCTTGAGAGAGAGAGACAAAAAACCATGGGGTTTGTCCAAGAAAGATCAGATTCACACAAAAACTCCCTCTTTGATACTCAAAAAGATTGAGCTGCTTCAAAGTCCAGGTTCGGGTTGTAAGTGTCTGAAAGAGGACGTTTTCCAGAGGCTGTCCCATGAATTGGTGGCAGCCCTAAGGGTCACCAGGTGGCTGCAGTGGTGCTCCCAGGCACGATTCCCACCCCATCCATGGTCATCCCAGAGAGCACAGCTGTGTGGGGGCTGGGAAAAGCCCAGCCCGAGGGCACAGGGACCCGGTCAGGGACAAACCCAGCGTGGCTTGGCTCTCCTGGACTTTGCTGAGGCACTTCTGCGTGGGGGAGTGGAGGGGCAGGAGAGCCCCACCGCTGTCACCAGCGGGGGGACGTGGCTGTGGCGCTGGTCAGGGGTCACCTAAGGAAGGGACAACAGTCCTCAAGGTGCTGCTGCCCGGTCGAGGGGAAACTTATGGGTGAGTGAGCATTTGAGGCTTCTAAAGTGCAGTGCAGGTTACATGGTCTTTGCTGTAGACTGTAAACTCCTCAGGACAGACTCCTTGCCCTTACTTTTATTTATTTATTTTTTAAAATCTGTAAAGTGACATTCCAGCTGAGAAAACCTTACCCCTAAATAACTACTACTACAGGAAAAAGGGGAATTTCGGTGAAAGGAACAGCCTGTGCTCCCCTTGTCAGCGTCCCATTGCTACAACCTGCCTCTCTCCAAGCAAAACTTCCACTTATCGTTAAAGCTGAGGTGTTAATTCAGGCTCAGGGGAGCCTGCAAAGCTTCTGTTCAGGCTGTTGGGTGTCTGGAAAGGGAGAGAGAGATGGAAAAGTTGCTGGGAGGAAATTTGAGGGCTCTTCTGTGGAAAGAGCTCTCTGAAGAAGCCAAGTTCATCCTCAAGTTTGTCACTGGAGTAAAACCTTCCCAAGGTGAAACAGCTGCAAAAGCAGGAGCTCTCGTGGGATGGGATGATTGCTCCTCTCTAGGTCTCTTCCCAGGGTGGAAAATTGGAAATTAGAAAGTGCCCACTCCATTTTTCCTTCAGGACACTGACCCTCTAAGAGCCAGCAGCCAGCTCCAGTGGTCACTCTCAATCAGGGAGACACTGAGTGCAACGCCAGGAGTGAACACGGCAGGACTTCCACCAACCTTCAGAAACCTGAGCAGGACCAGCCTTCACACCTGGTGCAGCTTCACAGGTGTGCCATGGGCACAGTGGTCCCCACAACGTCCCTTTCCAGATGAGCCTGGGATGTCCAAGAGGTTCCTGATGGCCCTCAAGGACGACAGCCTTGCATTAAAACCTCCAAGCAGAACCAAAATGGCTCATTCGCTGTTCCACGGACTCCAGCCCAATCCATCTGTATGCACACAGGATATTTCTCCCCCCTCTGTTGACAGTCATATTTATTATTTTTAATCTGTGCCCATAAATTGGCAAGAAGGGGGAACCAGATAAAATGGAAAGAGGAACTCTCGGGAGATCGGTTGGGCTCATTAAATGTTTGGCACTCCATGATTATCCGTTGGCAATGAAATGCCACTGCTATATTTTAACAGGGAACACGATACCTTAATGTACAGGAGAATCTCCTCAGCCCAATTCTGGTACTCTTGAGAGAGGAGAAATTCAATCATCTGTGACCTGGATTGTATTTTTTTAATGTCTGCCAAGCTAGATAAAATATTTAAATATTCACTTTTATATCAGCCCACATGAGGGTTTGAGCATTTCAGGTTGTGTAACACAGCATGGCCTACTTTGGGGAGGATGTACAGAAATAGGCACACACGCACAAACACGGAGTGTGCAGCATGTGGGGCAGACAGACAGTGTTAATTAGCGTGGCACAATCCCAGCAGCACCAGCCCAGGGCAGCCAAGGAATTGGTGTCACTTCTGTTGGATTTCAAAGGCCACCTGAGCAAAAACCAGGCGAATCCACCTCAAATAAAGGTGGTCAGGCATGGCCGAGTCCCTCAAGTGAAGGTGCTGAGGATGGGATGGCTGTGATGGGATTTGGGCTCTCGGTGCCACCACGTGCCATTGATGCTCCAGCTTGGGGATCCTGGAGGTCTTTTCCCACTGAATGATTCCTGGTGCTTGCCTGCCTTGTGGTGCTGTTGGGAGAGGTGGGAAGAGCCAGGTGTGCCATGATCAGACCAGAAATGGGTGTCCAAACCCAGCCTGAGGTTACATCTCCACCAGCTCCGCCAGACACCTCTCTGGGACGAGGATGGGGGATCCCACCCCTACTACCAAGGCACCCTAAGGGTTTCCACGGCAGTTCTGATCCCTGGAAGAGGAGGATCGTGGTGTTTCCAGCCAGCTGGCAGTGCTGGGAGGTCATGGTGCTGCTGGCTGGCTTTGCAGGTGAGAATGTGACATGGGTTTGTGTTATCAGGGGATTTCCTTCAGCAGGATAGGATGGGTGAGGGTGTGCTGGGATCACTGGGGTGCCCCATGGGGACATGGTGCAAGAACATAACGGTGTGAGGAAATGGGGGTGAGCCTTTCCTGCCCCCTGGGGCTGCCAGCTGTGCACCTGCTCTGCAGATGTGGCCTGTGCACAGGGCAGGCAAGGCCTGAGTGACCTAAATGACCTTTAGGGTCCCTTCCAACCCTCCTATGATTGTCAGTGGCATCCACAGTGACAGCAGCAGGGCTGACTGACAGCCGCCAGCCCCAGCACAGCACAGTGAGGGGACAGGGCAGTGGGAGGCTCCAGGGACAGCCCTGACCTGCCACACACCAGTGGAGCCCTGCCCCGATTACCACGGTCCCATGTGACACGCACAAAGCAACTGGTGCATGAAAAGAAGGGACTTTATCTTTTAGGGGCACTGGGCTGCTCTCCAGTTCCCACCAGGACTGGCTCAGCTTTGCAGAACTGGGACAGTCACAGAGCCAAGGGATGAGCCAGTCCCGTGTGTCCCTGAGCCCTTTCCTGGGGCCAGTGGGACTCCTCAGCTCTGCTGGGTCCCCACAGTGACTCTGCAGCCCCTCGACCTCTGTAACAGGTGAGAGCAGCTCCACCAGCCCCTGCTGTTTTCTCTCTCAAAGGGTTATTACTTTCTAAATTACCTAAATAAACCCAATTTCTCTTTGCTTACAAACAGTTTTGTGATTGTATCTACGATAACAATTCTCCACCAGAAACACCACCTTAAATGTTGCCCTGAATTTTTACACCGCTTCCTTCTGAACCTGCTCCAGACCAAACCCCAGCTGCCTTCTCAAGGAAAGCGTGCCCTGGGTACTGCAGGGGCTCTCTGTCTTGGCCAGCCTTTGGAAAAAACCTCTTGCAGCCGTTTCCCTGCGTCTCAGAGGGTCAATATCAGAACTGAGGGCTCTCAGCGAGCACCAGGAATTTCCTGGCCACCTGCAGGGCAGAGTGTCTCCCTGCCTTCTCTGGTCACTCCTGCTCCTTGGGTTTGGCAGATGAGCTATTCCATGCTGCTTCTTGCCTCGCCCTCTCCCACATCCCAAATCAATTCTGCCCCTCTGCTCAAGCCCTCTCAGCACCACAGCTCCCAGCCCGGGTGTGGAGGTGTGGAAGGTGTCACATCCAAGGGACAAGAGACCATTTTGTGCCAGTGAAGAGAAGGGAGAGCTCCTGGGGGCATTTCCCAGCAGCTGGGCAGAGGATTCACCACATCTGGCCATGAGGGGTTTGTCACTGGGGGCAAAGATGCAGATGTTGGGACACTGCTCAACACCAGAATTTCCCAGGAAAGCAGCAACCTGGTGTAGTGGGAGATGTCCCTGCCCTTGGCAGGGGGGTTGGAATGAGATGGTCTTTAAGGTCCCTTTCATCCCAAACCATTCTAGGATTCTGTGAATTTAAGGGTCAGCATTTGGGTCTCAGCCTTATCCTCCCATCCCTTTTACAGATCTGGCTGCTTCTACAGAATCAAAATACTGCTGTAGTCACCATCACCCACAGGGCTACTGGGAGAGGCAGGGAATTGGGCACAGAGCCCAGGCTTTCCCCATTCAGGGACCTGTGGAACAGGGGAACACAAGAGAGGGCCTGGGGACACCACAATGGTAAATCCATGGCTGGGCCTGGCCCATTTTCCATAGGTGGGGAACCTCTCCCAGCTCTCTGAAGGTTTTCACACCTGCCTGTGATATTTCCAGTATTCCCCACCCCTTTGCTCTGCCTTCCTCTGCCTCCTCCCTTTGCTCTGTGAAAAGTCTTCCTTGAATCCCACTGTGTTTTGATGGGAAAACAGGTATTTTCAGTGCTGCCAGAGGGGCCTGGTATCCAGCTCCTCCTTCAGTGCCCAACCGTGGGACAGGGGATGGAGCAGGATCAGGTAGGGGGAATCAGTGCCTGGGTCTGAGCTGATCTCAACTGTACAGGCACAGTTTGTGGGGCTGCAAAGTGCAAGTTGAGAGTTTACCTGAAAGCAGCGGATTGTCTGATTCACTTTTTCTCAAATAACACTGAAATGGTGTCACACTACAGCCGAGGAGAGCCGGGCTTGGAGAAGCTCCCTGGACACCTCTACTCCCTTGCTGGAAAAGGTGAGACAAGCCTAGAGAAGGCTGTGTCTCCCTGCCAGCCACACAAGCCTTGCCTTCCCCCTTTGCTCCCGGAAAACCAGCTCCAGGGATGGGTACAGGCTCAGGTCACCAGCACCTTGGTCAGCCCATGACACCTGGCACAGTGGAAGGTGTCCCAGTTCTAGCTGGACTAGATGGGCTTAAAAGGTGCCTTCCAACCCAAGCCATTCCATGATTCTCCAGGGAGCAACAACACAGTGGTGTAACTGCTGCTAAACGTGGTGCATCGTTCTGTAGGGAAGGAGGCTCCTGCCCACGTGCAGCCTTTGGAGCTGCCTGACCCCAAAACCACTGGCAGCAGAGTGTCCCCAAGCCCACAGGGCCGCCCCTGTGCTCCCGTGGTGGCACCAGCTGTGCAAACAAGGCTTCTTCTCCAGGAGCTTCTCGTTATCACAATTAACATTTAGCTGAAAAAGCACTGCTGCCTCTGGGGCTCCCTTCTCTCGCAAAGCACGCTCAGGGCCAGTCTCCGCTCTTGCTCCAGGTGTAAATCTGGAGTAATCCTATTAACCTGCCTTCAGAGAATTTTGGAAGTCATTAACTGTGAAGGTGCTGCTAATTTCTGGTCTCACTGCCTCCGAGGTGTATCCTACCAGTGCTGCTGCTGCTGCTGCCCGAAGGGTTTTTGACATAGTGTAAAAGCAAAGCTCCTGCCCGAGCGGGGCCACCCGCGCCCGCCGGCAGCGACGTTGGGGAAGGCGCCTGTACACACCTGGAACGGAGCCGGGAGCACCCAGCCCAGCCCAGCCCGGGGCCCCTCAGTCCGACCACTCGTTCTCGTCCAGCTCGGAGTCGTCGTCGGACTCGCTGTACTCCACCGCGATCCGGCGCGACAGGATCGTCGCCACGTCATTGCCCACGGGCTCTTTTTTGGCCTCTTGTTCCCACTGCTCCTGGACTTTCCGGAGTTGGATTCCTACGGGAAAGGGGTAAAGGCTTTAGGGGCAACTCATGAGTGCACCCAGTGTGCAGCATCCCTCCAGCTATAAAGTATTGGCTGAGACGAGAGGGCTGCTGCCCTGGTGATTATAAAGTTATATGGGGTAATAGGATAGGATTGGTAGGACAAGGAGGAATGGCTTTAAACTGAGAGAGAGTAGGCTTAGATTGGATGTCAGGAAGAAATTCTTCCCTGTGAGGGTGGGAAGGCCTTGGCACAGGGTGCACCCTGGATCCCTGGCAGTGCCCAAGGCCAGGCTGGATGGGGCTTTGGAGCAGCCTGGGACAGTGGAAGGTGTCCATGCCCATGGCAGGGGTGGGACAGGATGGGCTTTAAGGTCCCTTCCAACCCAAACCATTCTGTGATTTTATGAATGTGTGTGATTACAAAGCTGCATCATAAATAAAGCTCCTCCTCTGCTTCCACCCAGCCTGAAGATGCAGAACCTTCTGGAAGGTTAAATTTACCATTTGACCTGAAGATTTGCCAGAAAGGGGAACACGAGCAACCTTGGAGCACATCACCCGCTACAGGGAGGAAGCCACGTGCCTGAGAGCTGCCAGCGATCCGTGGGCCTTCATTCCACGTCCAGTTATGATCCCCGGCCTCTACGCTGCATTTATCCCCGTCAAGGTCCCACCACCCTCACGCAGCACCCGCTCACCCCTGCGGATGGCTGCCAGCAGGTCGCTCCGGGCGTCGCTCATNCGCGGGGGGAGCCGAGATGGGGCTGTCGAAGGCGGTCTGTGCCGACGGGATGACGGGCGGCGGCGGCGGCGGCGCTGGGGGCACGAAGTACTCGGCCATGGGCACCGGCTGCGGGCTGCGACGGGGAGCAAGGGGTCAGCGCCAGGGAACCGCCGCGTCACGGCAAGAGCGGGCTGGGACGGACCCACAGGGATCGGCCAGCCCGGCTCCGGGCCCCGCACTGGGCCGTCCCCAGCAATCCCACCCTGTCCCTCAGAGCGGGGTCCGAACGCTCCTGGAGCTCTGGCAGGTTTGGTGCCGTGCCCTTTCCCTGGGGAGCCTGTTCAGTGCCCCACCACCCTCTGAGGGAAGAACCTGGCTTCTAATATCCAACCTAAAACTCCCCTGACAGAACTTCAGGCCATTCCCTCGGGTCCTGTCACTGGTCACCCCAAAGAAGAGATCAGCTCTCGCCCCTCCTCTTCCCCTCAGGAATTTGCAGACTGCAGTGATGTCTCCCCTCAGTCTCCTCTTCTCTGGCTGAACATGCCAAATGCCCTCAGCCGCTCCTCACACGGCTTCTCCTCAAGGCCCCTCACCATCTTCCTGGCCTCCTTTGGACACTCTCTAATACCTTAATTTCTTTTTTATATCGTGGTGCCCCAATCTGCCCCCAATATTCAAGGTAAGACTGCTCCAGAGCAGATCAGAGCAGGACAATCTCCTGCCTTGCCTGGCTGGTGATGCTGGGTCTGATGCCCTCCAGGACACAGCTGGCCCTCCTGGCTGCCAGGGCACTGCTGACTGAAGGATGGCACCCCTTCACCCATCCTGGCACAATCACCCATCCCGGCACTATCACCCATCCCAGCACCAAACTGGCTCTGCTCTGGCTTGATTTGCTCTGAACCCCCATGAAAGCTCTGTCCCAGGGTCAGAATGGTGGTGGGGCTCTGCTGGTGGGATGGGCTAGGTGGTATGTGATGGTGAAAGGCACGCAACACCTTGGGATAAAACCCTCCATCCACCCCATCCCCTTTTCTGGGATGATGTTACCCCAAAAGCACTCCTGACTGATTTGGCCTCGAGTCTCACCGGCAGTTTTGGACCACGAAAGCTGCACAAGAGGGCTCTCCCCGCTCCATCAGCCCAGAAATGGGGGGTCAGACCCCCAGCAAGCCTCCCTTCCCTCGGACACCCCTCCAGCGGGGCAGGCTGGAGCCCTACCCGTAGTCCTTGACGAGGTGGGGTCTGGGCCCGTTGAGGACGGCCTCGGGGGCCGGCGGCGCGTGCGGCTGCTGCAGGCGGGTCAGGCTGTTCTGCCGGCTGCCCACGGCCGGCCGCAACGCGTGCTCCGGGGGGTTGGTGGCCGCCAGCACCCCCTCCTTGTGCTCCGCCGGGGCCAGGTGGGACGCCGGGGCCAGCAGCTGCGCGGGGTGGTTGGGGCTGGCCGGGTACGAGTGGTCGGCAGCGTCCGACGCGTAGGATCTGCAGCACAGGAAAACCCGACTGTTGTACTCCTGGGAGGGAGCTCGGGGCGGGGGGTTCGGGAGCGTTTTGGGGTTGAGACAACGAAACGAGAAAAGGACGCGAAAATATCGATGTACAAGACAGCAGAGTGATAGCGGAGGGGAGGAGGACACAACGGAGCTGAACCACTCTCTTCCCTCAGCTGCGAAATGGAAAGTGCTCTGGTTTTATCCCAATGCCAAGGCTGCTCCTGAGGTCCGGGATGACACCCTGGGGACACCAGCTATCCATGAAGCTACCACAGGCTTACGGCTGAGCACCCCGACCCTGCTGTGGGCAACACGACCCCCACGACGACGGAGAGGGAGAGCAAAGCAAAGGAGAGCTGTGAGCTGAAGGTGTAGGAGGTAGAACCTGCCTATTATCTGGGGACAGTGATCCTTCCGATGACGCCATGTGATAGGGGGATGGTGAGAACCTGTTATCCGGCCGGAACTCTTTATCATACGCCATCATGTTCCACTCCAGGCGCCGGTTGCGGGCTTTCCTCACTTTCTTCACCTCCCGGGTGGAGTCCTCCACCAGCCGCTGCTCCTGCAGGAACACAAAGCCACGGCTCCACCTCCAGCCCGGCTCCTCCGGACCAGGAGAGAATCACCCAGCCCTGTAAGATGCACCCAGTGCAGGGGAGGGGAGCACACAGGATGCATTGGGAGGTGGCTGTCCCCAGGTCCTGAGCACCCCCAGCTCCAGCCCCCTCTGTCCCCTGCTGCCCCCACCCACCTTCTGCCTGCGCTTCTCCTTTCTCTTGTCTTCTGTCGCCTGCAGCATCTTCTCCTTCCATAAGTTGAAGAAGTAGGAGGGGTCAGTGTAGAATTTGAGGCCATCCTTCTTGTCATCCCTGGGGGTTGGGAAAGGACAAGAGAGGGTTACCAGCCACAGGAGAAGAGCCCCCCTTTCCCCTGCCCAAGGGCTTTGCTATGATCATGACCATGAGCTGCTGCCCCACCACAAACCTGTCCATCACTGTGGTCACCACCTGCAGCGTGTGGGCACACAGCCCAAGCACCCCATGCAATGGGGGTGGCAGCACAGCAGCTGGAGAAATCCAGCTGCAAATGAGGGGCACGCCTGAAGCTTCTCTTGGAAAGGACCTCCTTGGTGCCCCCAGTGATGCCATTATGATTTTTTGCCTTTTATATAACCCTTTATACCCCTTTATATTGCCTTTTATATAGCTTTTATGTATCCCTAGTGCTTTTAGCCCACATACTTTTAATTCCCCGAGTCTAATAACCCAACTGAGACCCAATGTTCCATTAAGCGAGGAGACCAAAAATCCTGGAAGCCTCACTTCTAAGGGTCAAAAAGCCCCAGACACCAAGGTCCTTTCTAGCACACATCCTGTAAACTAAAATAGGCCCATCCAAGGGAGGACCCCTCGGAACGAGGGGTTCATCCAAGCCTCTCGTTGGGGAGTCTTTGATAGATGTGCTAATTTGCAAGGTCTATAAATTACATGCACGGTCTATCGTGGGTGTGCATTCTGGTGTGCTCTTCGGCACATTCCACCTGGGTGTGCTGCACCTAAAGATCCTTAAATAAATACCAAGGTAAAACCCCCTTTTTCCCCTCTAACCGTGTGTGGCTCTTAATTTTAAGACCAGGAGAAGGCATCCCCAGGAAGCGCCGTGCCCCGTACCTGTAGGGCGTGAGGATGTTGAGCGGCGGGGGTTTGTCGCAGCGCTGGTACATCTCCATCACCGGGTTGGGGATGGAGTTGCGAGACACGACCTGCTGGTTCTGCACCGTGGAGCTCTTGAAGGCTTTCCTCATGTTGATGTCCTGCAGCGAAACTGGGGGCACAGGAAGGACAAGGGATGCAGGGGTGGCCTCAGCCCGCCCAGCAAGGCGCGGCGGGGAGTCCGGTCCCGAGAACACATCTGGACATCGCCCCAAAACAGCCCCGGCCCCTCACCTTCTTCCACGGTGGAGTCCAGCTGGGTCACCTTGATGACCAGCAGGTCCACCCTCTCCTGCAGCGAGTTCATCCGCATGTAGAAGCTGTTGGCTTCGTTGAACAGCTCTCCAAAGATGTCCTCTGCGTGCCTGCCTGGCAGGGGACAACGCGCCTGGCACCGCAGCAGGGGGCTCACCCAGCCCAGCCCAGCCCAGCCCAGCCCAGCCCCTGGACCGCCCACCTCCCCCTAGCTCCATGGGGTGCCCTCCCCAGCCTGGATTTTTGGGAGCTGAGCCTCATCCTCTCCCAAAGCGCTGCAAGGAGGCAGGGGAGCCCAAACGAGAGCCTTTCCAGTGAGAGCAGTACCCACAGGGGCACAGAACATTCATGGTGCCCGAAAAAGCCCTTGGATCCACCAGGACAGATGAGCCAGAAAAATGACCATCACACAGCATGACCTGGGGGAATTCAGTCCAGGTGGAAAGCCAAGAGCAGGGCAGTGGGGACAGTGCCACAGCAGGGAGAATCCACAATTTGCTTGACTTCCTCAGTTATTTTCCTGCATCACTTGGTGCTTCCCTACAACAGCTTATTTATTTAGGGTTATTTATTTAGCTTGTTTATTAGGATTATTCCTATCATGGAGCTGTGTGAGGTGTGTGGCAGACAATTGCTGATACCTGTAGGCGACAGCTCCCATCCCATCCCATCCCATCCCATCCCATCCCATCCCATCCCATCCCATCCCCCCCAGATCCTCAGGGTTTCCTCCAAACCCACATATCAAAATCAAGGCACTTTTAAAACCTCCTCAGACCATTCACCAGCTCAGTCGTATTTGATTCCCTTTTCCCCTGGACTAGGAAGCCATGGACTGAGCACACGTGGGTGCTGCTCATGTGAGCCACTGCACTTCCAGCACCTCCCTAAAGCACTGGGTTTATTTTTCTGGGAGTGTTTTAGAGAAGAATCTGCTTCTGGAGGGGTGTAAAAGAGGAGCAGCCCTGAACAGCTGCTGTCTCTATTTTGAGTGGATATTCAGCGCGAAATAGGTTGCCCCCATTAAACCTTCACACTGGTGTGTGAAGTGCTCTCCTCTGCCCCTTTTCTGCAAAGATCAGTCCCAGGGCAGGAAGACAGCTGAGGATTTAGACCTTTGATAGAGACCGCTCTTCCTCAAAAAGCTCTAACTTTAAAAAGAATAGCTTGGAATATTTTAAATCTTCACCTGACCCTCCTATTTCTGGCCAAGTGGAGAAGCAAGGGGCTCCTGAAGCCTTTCTGTCCCCCACTCCCAGCTGAGTGAGGGAAATGGGTCTTAAAACATCACCAAGTCCCCAGTTTGAGCTCAGCCCTGAGCATCCTCCTGTTTTCAATAAGCTGGACAATTCCCACTGAATTAGGAGTGGCTGCAGCCCACAGGGCTCTCACACAGCCCTTGTTCCTCTGTGTTTGGAACTGGTGGAAGCAACAGTGCCATCCTAGTGCCATCCCAGTGCTGTCCCACGCCAGGGGTGCTGTGCCATGACTTACTGAGGCTGCCCAGCTGCTTGATGATGGCAGCCAGCGTGCTGTTGGTGACACATTCCAGCTCACTCGTCACCCCATCGGGAAGGGCCCCCCGGCACAGGTGCCGGGGCTCGATGTTCCTCTTCACCAGCGGCATGGCGAGCCCTCACGCCTCTCCTGGGAAACGGAGAAAGAAAGGAAAGGTGAAAATACACAGCTTTCACCATTTCCCTGTTTGCCCCCACCACACTCCCTCAGCTTTCCGCCCAGGAGATCCGTCCTGCCCACGCTGGCACACGGCAGGTGACAGAAGGGCTTTCCCAAGCAGGGCATGCTCTGGGGGTGTGAACCTTGGGGTGCTGGTGAGCACACGGATGCCGGGGTGGAGGTGAGGACCTTGTCCCTACCTTTGAGCTCCACTGCCAAGCCCCCGTGTCCTCTCCCACTCACTTTCCCAGAGCTGTGCTCCAACCAGGAGCAAACTCCCCTGTGCTGCAGCCCTTCAGCTGGCCCCGAAAAGCCTCATCCAGCCCAAACAGAAGCGAGGAAGCGCTTGTAATGCCATTATTTCCAGCTCACTGCAGCCTCTCCAGGGTTTTATTTGTGCACACACTACACTGAGACAAGCTGCTGTGGCCAGCTCATCCCAGCTCCCTGTGTGCCCCCACAGCAACCCTGGGTGTCCCCACAGCATTTCTGGCTGTCCCCACAGCATTTCTGGGTGTCTCCTGCTCTGCTGTCCCACCCCCTGAACTGGGGATGTTCATTTTCTACAGGGTTTAGGGGATGTGGGGAGATGCCCACACCCAAAGGCCTCATCTCCACTGAGGGCACCCACGGAAGCTGCAGGGAAGGATGGAGGGTGGGCACCATGGGGTGTGGGGTGCTGGGGACAGGTTACCCCACTGATGTAAAGGGTGAATGGTGGGAAACAGGCTGGGGAAAGAGGCAAAAAAGGAGTATTTATTATCCATGGTGGTGTCTCCTGGGGTGCTGCAGCCAGGAACTGGGACATGGATGCAGACCTGGGACTGGGACACGGGCACAGACCTGGGACTGGGACACGGGCACAGACCTGGGACTGGGACACGGACCTGGGACTGGGACACGGGCACAGACCTGGGACTGGGACACAGACCTGGGACTGGGACATGGACCTGGGACTGGGACACGGGCACAGACCTGGGACTGGGACACGGACCCTGGGACTGGGACATGGTGGACCCTGGGACTGGGACACGGGCACAGACCTGGGACTGGGACATGGACCCTGGGACTGGGACACGGACGGGCAGGGACCCCACAGGCTCACCCAAGGGCTCCTTAGGTGCCACGACTGCACCCGGGCTCAGCTCAGCTCCCAAGGCGAAGGCGAACGGATGGCTGGGCTGGTAAGGGCCAGAGGGCACCACCAGCATTCCCAGAGGGCAGGATTCCCCTGTTTCACGTCCCGAGCACTCCCCACCCACCCCATCTTTCACAAAACTTTGGCAGCGAAGGAAAAGCAGCTTCCGTCAATCGCTGGGAGCGGAGCCGCCGGGCGCCGGCACCGGAGCCAGCGATTCTGCCCGTGAGCGGAGCCAGCAATCTGCAGAGTTCACATTTTTTGGCCCCGGCAGCGTTAGACGGAACAGTTTCCCATTGATAGCACCCGGCCAGTGCTCCCAGCAGCAGCAGCAGCAGCTCCTCCGCTGTTTTCAAATGCAAATTCGAGCTCCCTCCATGCAGGAGCCCAAAGCTTTTCCCCAGGGCTGGGCTCTGCCCAGGGCACTGGGGGTGCCAAGGGGAGGACCTGAACCCTACGCGGCGCTGTGCGATGCTTCGGGCTCAGAGCAAACTCTGTGTCCTCCAGCGCTTCCCAGAGTCACTGCTCATGGATGTGGCGGGACCCCTGGCTCCCAAACCCCAAATTTCGGCCAGCTGTCCGTTCCTCTGTACAGCATTTGCAGGGCAGGCTCTGGATCTCTGCTCTGGCCATGCACAGCCCCCCTTTCTGGGCAACCCCCGGACCCCCAGGCTGTGTAAGAGCTGAGCAAAGCTGGCAGCTTCACCCCAAGCTTGTTTGATGTGTCACCCCAAAATCCGCCCTCAAAGGCTGAGCCCCGGCACGTCCCAGGGCTGCAGGGACTGGAGAGCACAGGGCAGAGCCCTTAACGAGCGTCCTGGGCCCAGCAATTAGAAACAGGGAACAAAGAGCCATTCTCAGCATCCCTCTGGGCCACAGCCACGGGACACGGCCACTGGACACAGCCACCGGCACCCGGGGCTTTTTGTCCCTGCGCAGGGGACCGGGGGGGAATTGGGGCCACCTGAGCCTGCAGCCCCCCGGGGACCCTGCAGCAGAATGACGAAAAAAAGGGATTTGTGGTTTGAAACTTCCCAGCAGGGACAGATTTGAAGAGAGGCAGAAAGTGGGTGAGGGGTGTGATAGCAGCATTTGAGGCTGTGCCATGGGAGAGCATCCCTGGAGGAGGAAAATCCCTTTAATCTCACCCCAAAAACGCTGAACAGGAACCAGAGCTTGCAGCAGAAGGAACCAAGGAGTTGGCCACATTTTTATGCAAGGACAGCCTGGAAAGGCAATTTTGACCAAACCACAGGAGAAGCTGCTTTCCAACACCCCCCAGTTAATGGAGCACAGGGATAAGAACCCCCTGCCAGCCCCTCCCCTGACAAGTGTTCTCTCAACCTGCTGCACCAACAGCTCCAAACCTCTGACTTGTGCCTTGAAATCCCAACTTCTCCCCTAAAACCTGTCATCCCTAGTCCTGTCCTGACTCATGTGACCACAATTTTCTGGATGGGGGTCGGCTGCACATGACTCCAGAGATACCAACCTCATTTCTGTCCTCACTGGCACATCTTGCTCACGCCCACCAAGAGGCTGCACACAAATCCTGAGCGCTGATGGCCTGGCCAGAGCCTCAGAAGGAGATGCTGAGTTCTGCCCAGCACTGCTCCTGCTCTTGCTGGTGTTTCAGGCAGTTTCCAAGACTTAAGGGGGTGATTTTGGGTGGCAGGTCCTCAGACCTTCAGGAAAAGGCTCCCAAGGGCAGGGATCTGCTGGGTGCAGGGGTGGCCAGGTTCTAGGATCACTTACATGGACCAAAACCCATGGGATTTTGCTGTCTCCTGAGTGAAAGCCAGGAGCCCTCAGAGGGAGGTTGTGTCAGGATGCAGGAGGAGGAAAATGGGAGCCACCGCAGGAATTTCCTGGAGGTGGAAGTCAGGAGGAACGGGACCAGCCAGGGGCTGGTTCAGGTTTCAGGTGCACTGTGGGGATTCTCCCATCACTCAGCTTTTCCCTGTGACTGGAAAGGGCCAGTAGCTCTAAACCTTTTGCTGGGAAATGCCACAGGTGAGGGGAGACACTCACCAGCTTCCCACCTGCTTCCCAAACCCAACGATGGAGCTTGGAAGGGAACCACATCCAGCTGAGGTGACCAGGCAGGGGAGGGGAGGAGATGAGTCAGAAATGAATTGTTTATTGTGCCCTAAAAAGCTGATTTCTCCCACAGAAACGAGCTGTCTATTGTGCCCTAAGCAGCTGCTTTCCCCCAAGGAACAAACTGCCAGCAGAACCCCAAATCCAGAGCTGGAACCCCAAATCCAGAGCTGCTGGCAGCACTGAGGAGCAGCCCCTGCTCTCCCAGGCCAGGGAGTTCTGGGGAATAAGGGCTGCCCCAGTCCCTGTAGACCAGGCTGGGGGTGTGATTGGCAGCTGCTGGCCCACAGGTGACCCCTCCAGCTGCTCCTTCCAGATGTTATCCTTCACCTCAGCAGCCACCAACATCTGGCAGTGTGGATCCTTGGGGTCCATCAGGGGCAGAAAAGCAGCTATCATTTTATAAGAGAATCCAAAAAAAGCAGTTTTGTGTCCAGCCATTGCTCCTTTAAGTTCTTTACAACAGCTTTTCTCGTGCAGAACTGTGCCCTCATCCCCTCTCTGCCCCCAAACCCACTGTCCTGCTGGGATTTACAACCCCGTAAGCAGATCCAAAGTGGCCTGAAGGACCAGGGGTTCTCCGGGTGGCCCTGCAAGGAGGCACGGGCTGGTGACCACAGGTTTCTCAGGTGCTGGTTAATCTCTGTGACAGGCATTGGGTTGGTCAGTCCCCGACACCTGCAGCCCTGGAGCCCTGCTGGATGTTCATGAGAGAGGAGGGAGAAGTGTCCTGGCTCCCTCCTTCTTTCACTGGTGGAGCAGAAAACAATTTTGGGGCTTGTTTTCCATGGGTGTTCCGGACAGGAGAAACCTGGAGTGGGAGTGGAGCCGTGGCAGAGATGGGCAGCACTGGTGGGAAGGATGTCCATGCTGCAAATCGAGGCACTTCCAACAGTTCTGATGGAATTGGATGGCGCATGGAGCAGCAGGGATGAGGGAAACCCCGTTCCCTGTGTGTCAGACAGCCAGGAAAAACCCTGAGCTTGGATTTGGGGAGAATGTGGGTGAGTGTGTGGTGAACCAAACGCCTCAAGGCTGGGAGCTGGGGTCAGCCCCGCACTAAGCTCAGCTCTAGGCCAAGCTTTGGGGCAGTCTGTTTGCTCAGCCCGTGCAATCGAAGCTCTTGCTCAATTTGGTCTTCCCAGGGTCCTTCTGAGCCCGAGGAGCAGGCACTGCCAGGAACTGGAGGCTTTTGCAAGGGAGCAAATCTTTGGTCGGATGCCAGGAGCCAGAGTAGCGCAAAGAACAAGAGAGATGTTGGAAAATCTATTAACTGTGAACAAAGAAGTTGATAAACGAATACTAAACAAACAAGAAGAGCCAGATCTCATAGGGGCAGCTCAGGACCCTGTTTTGGAGCAGGACCCTTGGAATGGAGAGGTGAGGAAGGGCTGGGGACAGGAGGGAGGCACAAAGCAGTCCTGGAATAGTGAAAGGAGCAACAAACCACTGACTCTGAAGTCAGGGAAAGGACAAGAAACAGAGTTGACACTCAGGGGGGCTTGTAGGTGCCTGAAGGAGCTCGTCCTGTGGAGTTTGGCAGGATGGATCTGGTACAGAAGAGGGCTGGGAAGGATCTGGGGGTGTGTGATGCTTCTGAGCAGACAGAAATAGGTGGTAGGTGTGAAAGCAGCAGGTTCTCGAGGTGTTGATTTGTGGAGCTCTGCCACAGCGTGGTGGAAACCAGCGTGGGATGGTTCAAAGGGCAACAGAACAAACCTGCAGAGGACAGAGAGGCCGCCAGCAGCCACCTCATTGTTGATGGGCAACCTCTGGCTCACATGGCCCTAAACTATTTTCCTACTGGGCCATGGGGAGAGCAGAGCCTGTAGCCTACAGGGGCTGAAGCTTTGTTGTCTCGGGGAAAAAAATCAGCCAGGAAAAACTGTGCAGGCGGCTCTTTGTGGTGCAGGGGAAAACCTGCCTGGGAGAGCTGGGCCAGATCTGCTGATTTCCTTCCCACAAAATGGAGCGTGAGCTGCACCGCAAGGACTCCTTGCTCTCATTTACAAAATGCATCTGCGACCACTTCTTCATTTGCTGCCAGCCCAAACGCCCGAGAACAGCACCAGCATGACAAATGTCACTGCTCCCCATGAAGGTGGTCATCGCTGCAGAGCCACTGGCCAAAGGTTCATTAAATATATTAAAACCGGCCGGACCCCAAGTGTTCCCCTCGCTCAAAATAAAGCAGAGGGCAGGACATCACTGAGAGTGAATTCTCAGGGTGGCACTGAGGGCTGGTGGGCATGGGAGAAGCAACGCCACTGCCTGCCCCTTCCTCGAGACCTCTGCATCCCAAAGGAGTCTGGCTTTACAAGTGCTCTGGGGCCACGGGACGCATCCCAACCCCACCCGAGGGTCGGCAAAGCATCAGGTGGCAAAATGCCCCAGGGTGTGGGATGCTGCTGCTGTCCCCCAGCCCCGGGACACCAGCCCGGGGAGGCTGGAAGCCAGGGCTGCGGGCTCGCTGTGCAAGGAGCGCAGAGGTCTCAGCCCCGCTGGCACCGAGGGAATTTTGCTGCCGGCCAGGAGCGGATTTGGGTGGAGCTGGGGAAGGGGCAGACCCGGCTGCCAAGGCGGGGAGAGAGCGGTGTCCGGCTGGCCCCGGGGCACGGCTCCTGGCTGGAGCAGTGCCCTGTGTCCCGCCGGGCAGCGCTGCCCCCGCCCCTCCTCCGGCCCATCTGCGGCTCCTCCTGCGCGCTCCGCCGCGGCACTGCCAGGAGGCTTCAGCGAGAGAACGCTTCACAGCAAAGTGCAGCACAACGTTAAATCACAGCTAAAAATACTCCTCAAGAGCTTTATTAGTAAATGCCACAGTTGGTGGTTTGGTTTGGTTGCGTTTTTTTCCTCCCCTTCTACTGTAGAATGTTTCAGCTCTAGGAACAGCACTTGACTAAACTGACTCTAAATCACCTCCACCTCCGAGGGCTGGGCGCTGCAGCAGCAGCCCTGCTTAGGAGGATGCCATAAATGCAACTGCCTGGTTACCCTGGGGTCAGAACAAAACCTCAGCCGAGTCTGCTGCCAGTCTGCTTTAAAACAAACGGGCTCCGGGATGGGTTTTATCTAAGTGGTGTTTCTTTAAAGGTAGGTGAGAGAAAATGCTGTAAATCACACAATCACGGGAGTTGCGGGTTTGGAAGGGACTTTTAAGATGATCTAATTCAACCCCCCTGCCATGGGCAGGGACACCTTCCACTGTCCCAGGTCACTCCAAGCCCCATCCAGCCTGGCCTTGGGCACTGCCAGGGATCCAGGGGCAGCCACAGCTGCTCTGGGCACCCTGTGCCAGGGCCTGCCCACCCTCATAGCCGAGAATTTCTTCCCAATATCCCATCTCCTTCCTAGCATTTAATCTAAATCTCTCCTCTTTTGGTTCAAAACCATTCCCCATTGACCTATCACTATTTCCCCCTATAAAAGTCTTNGGGCCTGCCCACCCTCATAGCCGAGAATTTCTTCCCAATATCCCATCTCCTTCCTAGTATTTAATCTAAATCTCTCCTCTTTTGGTTCAAAACTATTCCCCGTTGACCTGTCTCTATTTCCCCCTATAAAATGTCTTTCCCTCCTTTTGATAAGCCCCCTTTAGGCACTGGAAGGGGCTCTAAGGTCTCTCCAGAGCCTTCTGTTCTCCAGGCTGAACAACCCCATCCCTGGCAAGGGGATTTTCAGCCAGCAGCTTTCCTTGGGGTTTAGTTAA
Organism: Daphoenositta chrysoptera; assembly: GCA_013397915.1. NCBI lineage: Eukaryota > Metazoa > Chordata > Aves > Passeriformes > Daphoenositta > Daphoenositta chrysoptera. The sequence goes on along the minus strand of VZRO01007808.1, from coordinate 313,319 downwards.
CGCGGAGTTTGGCTTCTGTTGTTTGATTTCTCAGACACGGGGAGCCCTCAGTGTCCCCGGCACTGGTCGTGGAGCTGAGGGCCACTTCATCAGGTCCTTCCCATTCACCTTTTGGCTCTATCTCTGCTACAGACACTGAGCAGAATATCCGTATCCATGCAAAATCCATGAAAAAAAAAAAAAAAAAAAAGATATCCATCCCGATACCCTAATGCTGAAGGGAAAAAGGAGGGGGAAAGTTGTGGATGAAACGGTGCATGACCCTCCTCCATCATCCCTTGGCTGCTCCGTGCCGGGTTCCTGCGCGAGGAACGCCCGGGAGCAGCGGCACTGCCTTGATCTTCAGAGGAGGAGTCAGGGGATGGGGCTGTGGGAACACAGCACAGATCCGGCTCTGTTTTGGCTGCAAAAGATCCCTGCTGGCCCAGGAATCATGTGTTGTTTTTAATGACTCTATCACCAAAGGAAAATCTTCAATGACGGCTTTTTTTCCCTTTTGTGCCCAGCTCATTACCAGAAGGATCTCCCTCGCTCGCTGCCGGCTTGTGTGAGCAGGACGCTGCTGCTGAACAAACCGGCCTTTTTCTCCCCAATATAGAAGGCGCTTTGATAAACCCGGGAAAACCCTCGGCCAGCAGCGAGGGGCTTTCTGGAAAGCGGCTGCTGCTGCCTGTGGGAGCAGCCGCAGGAGTGGCATCTCCGCACGGAGCAGAGCGCTCGCAGCTCGGGGTGGGCTCCGCCTGCTGCTCCCCAGCCTGGCCGCGGGGGTTTCCCCACCAGAGCCGGACGTGCACCCTACAAAGCTCCGGCTGGATGTGGGGAAGTGGGGGCAGATGCCAGCCCGGAGCTGGCTGCAGCCTCTCAGCTCAGAGACGTGCGAAATGCCGCGGCTCTTGCCCGCGGGGTGCAGCTCAGAGGGTGCCTTTTAGGATGAGCAGCTCTGCAAGAAAAAAAAAAAGCGTTCTTGCTTTTCTTTTTTTATTTCTTAACACTTCTGGCTCGAGGGCTGTTGTTCGTAACTTGTCAAGATCTTGGCATCGGCGGCTGATTTGTCATCCGCCATGAAATGGAGGATGAGCATCTTTGGTTCAGAACTGGGCCAAGGGAGATGACAGCTCAAAGCGAAATATGCCTCATCTCGAGTTTTCTCCGTGGGCTTCAGCTCCCGGGAGAAGCAGCGGACATTTGGGGTCTGAGTTGCATCACAGCGTTCTGTGTGAGAGCCCTTCTCCTGCTCTGCCTTTGCGACAGCACGGCCCGGTGCACATTAACCCTCTGCCTGCCAGAGCGGGCTGTGCTGGACTGATGCTGCCATCCCCCTGCCCTCCTCACCGAGCTCTGCAACCTGCCACCCTGGCAGCTACTGGGATACTCAAATACCACCTAAACACCTTTTTTTTTTCTCTTTTTTTTTTCAAATTATACCAGCAATCTCTTTAAAACCCAGGCAACGAGCTGCAGCGTGAGGGGTGTGCCTTGGCACGCTGAAGTTTGGAAGATGAATTATTAATCCTGCCATTCCCGAGCTGCCCGCACATCCCGGTGCTGCGCTCCCCTCCTCCGGCTCGTGTCCGGCAGCGTGTCCGGCCGCTGGCTCCGGTGTGCCGGCCACACAAAGCAGCCACAAACTCCGATAAAAAGCATCTCAATCCGTAGGGATTCCATCGCGCTGACACCACCACGAGGCAGCAAGAACTCGAGTTTGAAGCGATAAAATTAAAGCTCCCTGCAAGTAGCTGAATCACTGAGCGTGGAGGCCCAGGCTCGGCATCTCCGGGGGGCTCCGGGCCCACCTGCAGCTCTGCCCATGGGGGTGCCCCGGGCTGGGGGGGCACCAAGGGGGCTCCGAACCCAGCCGGGCCCCAAACCCCAGGGAGGGCACCAGGGTGGGGAGGGGGGGCCATGCATGACAGGTGACACCAGGTTGTGCCCTGCTTAGCGCCGTCCCCTCTGCGTCCCCGGCCTCACACGGGGCTGCGGAGCCCCCCGGAGCCCCCCCAATTCCCCAGCCAGGGGGTGATGAGCCCTGCCCTGCGCTGGCTGTGGGCGCACAGGCACCCGCGGGCCCAGTTTGTCCCCCACAGTGATGTAAAGAGGAAGGATCCTCCCTCCCCAGGATGTCAAGTGAAGCCCCCCGCCCCCACCCCGCCCCCATG
>VZRO01007808.1:259940-295435 GCA_013397915.1 Daphoenositta chrysoptera | reverse complement strand
CCGTGCCGTGCAGTGCCGTGCAATGCCCTGCAGTGCCGTGCCATGCAGTGCCGTGCCGTGCCACCCTCCGTGCGAGGAGCGGCCCAGCGCACTCTGAGCAACCTCCCGGCCTCGTGGGACCACCGAGAGGACGCTGCGGCAGGATGGCAGCCCCAGCACCCCTTGGCAAAGCCCAGGGGAGCTCCAGCTCGGGGACACCCCGCGGGTCCGTGCCGCACCCCGCGGGCGCAGGCAGAGCAGGGTTGCTGCACGCCGCGGCCGCGGGAGCTCCCGGCGCTGTGCCGCGCTGCAGGCACCCCACTGCCAGCTGGGGAGGGGGTTTGGGGGTCAGTGCTGCCAGCGGCGTGGGTTTGGGAGAATATGGTCTGCAAAACCTCGCACTGGAGGAGATGAGCTCACCGAACCCTGCTCCTCAGCATCCTTGGGATTTTTTTGGCTCTGAGTTTGGATTTACCAGCTCATGGTGGGTTTTGCTCACTTTGCCGAGGCCGGGTTGGACGGGGCTCTGAGCAAGCTGGTGCAGTGAAGGTGTCCCTGCCCGTGGCAGGGGGGTTGGACCTGGATGGTCCCTTCCAGCCCAAAGCATTCCCTGATTCTCTGCAGAGCAGCTGCCTCTCCCGGGGCGGGAAGCCCCGCGTGCTCCGGAGCGGCTCAGGCGCTCGGTGCATGGGCTGACTTGTTGGGGTTCGCCCCGGGCAAACACCGGGGCCCTTCTCAGGGAGGAGAAACAACCCTACCACAGCGCCTGCAGCCAAGGAACCTGCTCTGAGCACCCACACAGGGACCAGCTGGGCTGGGGACCCCAGGGCACGCGGCCTCCCTGCCCGGTGGCATCCCCAAAGGCTCTTTTCTTGGTCATCTCACACCAGGCACCAAAACAAAGCTGTTGTTTCAAGCTCTTGGCCTTAATCTGTCCGCCCGCAGATCCTGTGCGTAAAAGGGAGGCAAAATCCTTCTCTCTCGGGGGACGTGGGTGTCTGCCAGGGAGCTGGAGGGGTTTTCTGCACAAACCCTGTGCAAAGCAGGGGGAGCTCAGCGAATAAACGTGGAGCCAACCGAGGTGGGCATCACATCCAATGGCAGCTCCTTCAATGGGGATTGTGCCTCCCATGCTCTGTCTGATCCGAGTCCGATGGAAAAGTATCACCTGCGTTTAACGATTGACGGTAATTACATAATGGGTATGCACCAGATGATGCCCAGACAAGCTCCCTCCTGGGATTTCCCAACTTTTGGAGTGTTTGCAGTCATCCTGAAGAGCTTCGTTCTACCAAGGGGGGGGTGGTAATTATTGATTTTACAGCAGCACCCAGCACAAGGCTCAGCAGCGGCACCGTGGTCACCAGAGCCGGGCTGTGGCCACCCTGCCTGCCCTGACAGCTCTGGGGCATGGTCAGGCACAAGAGATGGATCCCCCCAGCCTTGCAATGGCAATAAAAACATAATAAAATAAGAGAGAACCAAAAAAAAAGAGAGTAAAGCTGCTTTTTGGGTCTGCTGGCAAAGCGAGGAGAGGCCGCAGCCCTGTGCTTACGCCGTGACCGGTGACGAAAAGACAACGTCAGGGTGTTCTTGATGGTGGGCCAGCTATTAATCCCTGTATTTCAGCAAAACCCAGTTTGTTTCTTAAGATTTGTGGGAGCGGGGACAAGTGGGGGTGTGGGGAGCTTGTCTGGGATTAAACCTGCCTGAGAGCCAAGCACGCCAAGCTCGAGAGCCCAGGGAGAGCTTAATTAAAGTCAACGGAGAAGCGTTTCCAAGAAAATAATACCGGGTATTTAAACGGGATATTTTCGTTCTGGGCCCAGAATGTCTCCTTTTTCCCCTCTTCGGTGTCAGCTTTAATAAAACAAAACGAGATCTCCAAGAAAAACAAATTGGAGCTCTTAAAAGGCGCTGCGGAGATAAAAATCAGTAACAGTGTTGCTGGTAACACCTTGGGTTATTAGAACGGAAAGAATGCTAACGATGCAAATCGCACCGGCCTTTCTTGTGGCTGCTCCCCGGCGGGAGCCTGCTCGCCCTGCGAGGGGGGCACGGGCACGGTGCCCCTCACCCTGGCCCCGGGCTGGGGCTGCGGGGGCTGGCAGGCTTTGCCCTTCGCTGGCCAGGGGGGCTGGGGCATGTTTGGCTCACACAGGGGAGGATTTTTGAGTTTTCTTTCCCAAGGTTCTGGTGGCAGCTCCCGGGGTCAGGAGCGGTGCTGAGGTCAAATAGTAAAAGGCTTGGAAAAATGGCACGGATCAGGATTCAGGGGACATCAAACTTAAAAACAGCTGAAATCAGGGCTGGTGTCGTTGGGAAGATGCCACAGCCCATCAGAGCTCCTTTAGAGGTGATGAACAAGTGGATGGAAATACCAAGCTGGGCTTTTTATGGCCTGAGAGCAGCTGGGTGTGGCTTTGCTCCCCATGCCGAGGCACCCCAGTGGAAACTGGGGTCAGCTCCTGTAAAACCAGTGCCCCGATCGCACTGGTGCAGCCGGATCCCACACCGAAGGGCTGCTCCCACCGTGCCCCGGCCCCTGGCAGGCTCTCCCGGCCGCCTGGCCTCGCGCTGCTCCCCAGGATTCTGGAGCAGGGATGTGGGAAGGGCTGGGGGAGGCGCTGGTGACGGAGTTTGGTCCCTCCACCACCTTCTCCTGCCTCTCCCCAGCCAGAGTGGATCCAGAGCTGCCCTTTCGTTCCGTGCGCTCCCATCCTGGCCAGGGCTGACCGGGGAGCAGGGCGGGGACAGTGGGAGCTGGGATGGGACAGCGCACAGGCACAGGGCCGGTGCTGCCGCCCCGGCTGCGGGGGGAGGAAGCTGCTGGAGGGTCCTGTCTGTCCATCTGTCCACAAAGCAGGAGAGTCCTTTCAGACAGGGTGCCTTCAAAATGCGCAGGGTGATGCAGTGGAAGCCAGCTCCTGCTTTGCTGCTGTGCCCAGCTGCATCAGATAAGGCAATTACAGCTTTATCAGTTAATTGCAGACAACAATAATAGGAGTGGTATCGGGATAGGCCGTTGCCAAGGAGGGAATATCGGCAGTGTGGGGTTCTTATTTTTTTTTTTTCCCCAATATAAACTCGTTGGAGCCTCAGCACTGCCGGAGGTTTGAGGTCTTTGTGAGGCTCCTCCTGCCTGTTCCCCACCATTCCCCTACCCAGGGGAAAAAATCAGCATTAAATGAACGCTGTGCTGACTGCTCTGATGCCAGAGAAGCTTCTCCAGAGTGGGTGGGAAACCAGCCTGGGAGGGGAAGGGGTGAGGACTGACAGGGATGTTGTCAACCACTCTGTAGACAACTTTTCCCTCACACCTTGGCAATGAGATTTCCATCCCTTGCAGGTTTTTCCTGTCCCGCTCAGCAGGTGTGGGATGCACACTGCACGAGGGCATGGGGCCAGTGCTGGGGGTCTGGCTGCCCTTGGGAAGGACAGCTGGGAATGAATCCTAAAGCCCTCACACCAGGCTTTTCCACTCTCAGTGTCACGTGCGAAATGCTCGATCACTGCCCTGGAACACAGATGGGAAAATGAAAATTTTATATTTGGCAACTCTTCCGCAGCCTGCTGGGGTGGTGTGGGAGAGGTGAGAGACATTGGCTGCGACATCCAGAGCTCTGCTTGTCTCTGGCTCACGTGGTCCCAGTTTTCCACTGTCCCTGTGGAACAGTCGCGGAGGCTGAGCACTCCCAGCGCCAGGATTTGGGGCATTTCCCCACCCAAACTGGCCTGGCTGGTGCTTTTCTGCCTTGAAAATGGGGATTTTCAAGACCCGGGGTGGGTTTCTCACCCATAACTAAAGTTTTGCCTTGCTTGCCCTGATGTCTGCAGGGTCAGGTGATAAAAACTCAGGTGATCTGGGGGCAAGGGATAGTGCCACAGGCTTTTAACTGGCAGAGCTGAAACTCCCTTGGGATCTGCATTTTAGGAGAGGACCTTCATTAAAGGAGATCCACATAAAATCCAGTTTGTTGCCCGAAGCTAAGAAATGATGGCAGATTTTTTTAAAGCTGTTCAACTCTGCCCTGCTTCAGTTCACCAACCAAAGCGTGAACCAAAGAGAGGAGGCACTTCAGGTCCTGCTCTGACCTCTGTGCCTGGCTGTTAACTCCTGCTGGCCCATCCTAATCTCCATCTGGAGATAAGATTAGCCCCAGTCTGGTTTTCAGAGCTCGTTTCCTTCCCTTGGGACAGCATCCTTCCAACCCCAGGGTTCCCAGCCCCACCATCTGCAGCCTCCCCCCGCCACAGTGTGTGCTCCACTGGCCTCATAAACAAAAATGACGCAAAAAAACCCCCACAGAAAACAGTTTTTACAGCAGGGAGAGTTTTCCTACTCCACAAAGGCGGTTGTTTAGATTTTTATTGCCGGATGAAGAAGGACGGAGATAAAAAACAACCCTAAAAGCTGTTGGGAAGATGATACGAGGCAGAGCAGCGTGGAAAGCGATGTCTCTGAGGGCTTTAATGTTTCCTCTGCTTCCGAATCAGCAATCAGCTATTGCAAAATGCCAGGCGTTGCCGGGCGATTCCGGCCCCTGGCCACGCGCCGACGCTTTCTGCAGCAGATAACTCCTGCTTTATCACCCGACTGCGCCGGGGCAAAGCTTCCCCTGAGCGCTGGGGTTCGGGAAGATGATGAAGAACCAAGCAGGCAGGATGTGGGGCTGGTGTGGAAGCGGCAGGTTGCTGGCCGGGTTCCCCATTAGTCAGGGTGACGAGTCGATCTCCTTTCCCATTTTCTTATGAATGAATCAGTTTTGGCTCGGCCCGATGGTCAGACTGGTTCAACGAGAAGCAGCTGGTATCAGTCTCATTAGCAGAGGAGACAAAAACGAGCCTCTCCCTGGCTCTGCAAACTCCGTGCGATCCCGACAGGCCCGCGGCTGCCAGCGGCACTGCCGGGCTGCGGCTCCTCCATCTCCCCGTCCCCCCCGGCTCCGGGCCTCTCCCGGATCCTGGGCGCGCTGAAGCTCCGTGCACGCTTCAAAACGAGTGTGGATGCACACAGGGTCCTGCATCCCGAGCCCTCTGCTCTCCAAGTGCACCGCTGCTGCAGCAGGGGTGCTTTTAGGGGACAATTTCAGCTCCAGGGTGCCTGTGGGTGATGTGGGGAGCACGACTTGGCTGTGTTTGCTGTTCCACTCAGTCAGTCCTTGGCCAGTGGAAAATGCTTGACATTTTGCCACAGCTCCAGCTGGAGCAGTTGGGATGTGGGAACCCTCCCTGTCGGGGGCACAGGTGATGTGTGGCTGCCTCTGCTCGGCCCCGTCGTGAGGATTTGCCATGGTGTCACTGCTCTTCCCTTCCTGCTGGCACCCAGCACTCCTGTCCTGCTGTGCCCGTCCATGATGCCACCCCGCGAGCTGTGCCAGCTCCCTTGGGAAGGGACTGCCCTGTGCCAGGATCACTGCAGAGGCCGAGGAATGTGATGGTGCCCGGTGCTGTCACAGGGCACGGGTGGGCTGCTGTCCTCCAGCACATCCCTGTGCATCGGGGCTGGGGAGAGCAGAGGGGTGAAACCCACCCCACACCTGGGGCTTTGCATTCCGGGCTGCCCCTGGCCCCTCACATCCCTCCATACCCCAAAATCCTGGCAGGCTTCAGCTGCACGCTGCTGAATCCTCCCAGCACCTGCTTTTCCCTTTGCCCCTGAGCGTGGATGGGTGAAGTTGGAGCTCAGGCAGTTGAAAACAAGCCTGGGGGCTGTGGGGTGTGTTCGCTACTGCAGTCCCACCCTTGGCACCTGTAGGACAGGGAGAGTTTTGTAGGGACGGGGTAATTTTTTTTCCCACTCCCAGCCCAAAAAGCCGTATTGCCATGGGGAGGAAGAGGAGGCTCCCTGGCCACAGAGCTGGGGTGTGAGGCTTTTAACCCCGACTCGCAGCACCAAACCTCACCCAGTGGCTGACAGAAGCCTTCATTAATCTGCCCTGTTGTTTATTCCCATTTCAAAGCCCTTGATGCGGCAAAAACTGAAGGCATCTCCTCGGGAAAGCACATTAATGTTTCACCTGCCTGCGGAGCCCTTTGCCACCGGGGCACTTGGAGTGGTCCGGGCTGTCCCCAGTTCCCCTCGCTCTCGTTAAACATTGAGTGGCTCCACGGCAGCTCTGCCTGCGGCTGTCATGCGGGCTAAAGCCCTCGGGGGCTCGGTTTTTAATTTATATGGATATGTGAGTGTGTGCACGGACCCAGACAGGGTCACTGTGTGTTTAGGGATCGTGGCTCCCCATCCGAGGGGCAGCAGGAGCTGCGGGGCTGGGGTGCGGATGGGAAGCGCGGGGCTCATCCCGCAGTGAACCCCGGCCGTGGCTCTTCCCCTCCTGCCCGGAGCACCGAAGGGCAGGGCTGGCCCTTCCCCGGAGCCACCCGGCGTCTGAAAAACTTTCAAATGAGAGCAGGTCAGCCAAAAGTGACAGCCCGTTGGCAAAGGGGTGTAACCTGCTTCGTGCTGGGCTGGAAAAAAAAAAAAATTAAATAAAATGCTGCTGCTTTTCACTTTCCTTTAGCGATCAGATTTGCTTAATGACAGCCTGGTGTATTTTTCTGAGATATCCAGCTGTTTTCAAATGTGGTCTTTAAGGTAAGGAAGCTCCAAGAGATTAAAATCACATGGATATTTTACCCTTCTTTTGCCCTCTGGGTGTCTGGTTTAATGAAGATACTCAAGTGTTGTGTCATCTGGGGATCTTTTTCCTGGTCCGTAGGCTCCAGGAGCACTATCCAAAGGCGCTGCACTCCCAGCCTGTGCTGCACACCCAGGGGAAACTCTCCAGCACTGGGGCATGAAATAATTTCCCGATGGCCATCAGGAGAAGAGCCCAGATGTTCCAGCACGGAGCTGTTTTGTCCCACAGGCGCTGGGTCAGCCCAGGATGCTGCCCCGACTCTGTGTCTGCCCCGGGGCTCTGCTCAGCCTGCTTGGAAATGGCTTTTCTTCATTTATTTTGATTTTTAGAGATATTCTCTCTGCTGAGGAGGCTCCCCAGTGTGGTCAGCCATCACCTCGTGTCCCTCATGCCACGGGAGGGTTGGGGCTGGGGCTGAGCCTGGGGACAGTCTGGGGGAGACGCCGGTGTGGCAGGAGAGCTGAGGTGGAAGAGGCTGTGGAGGGAGGTGTCACCTCCTTTGGGAGTGAACCTTGGGGGCAAAACAACTTAAAAACCACCTGGCACAGCCTGGGGAGGGGCCTCCCCTTGGAAAGCACCCGGAGCAGCCACCACGATCTTCCCTTTTGAATTTCCAGCCGTGTGCATTGTCAGGTATTGGGCAGAGTTTGTCTTCGGGGAAGTTTGGGCTGTGTCGGGTGGAAGCGAATAAGTAACATAACTGAAATATTTTGGTCATGTTGGGGTGGGCGGCTCTGCCCGGGTGCCACGGGGGAGGAATCCCAGTGCTCTCCATTTCGGGTGTTTGCTCCGGTGGGGCTGAGGCTGAGGTTGCCACAGCATTTTTTCCCTCTGGAGCTTGGAGGGCTCTGGGTGGGGGTGGCTCTGGAGATGATGCTGCAGGGCAGAGCCAGCAGTGCCAGTACAGCGTGTGCTTGGCACTGGGAAAAGCACAGGGGTGCTTTCTTTCAGCCTTTCTCATCCTTGGGGTGCCCCAGCCTTGGCTGGTGGTTGTTTGGGAGGTTTAGCTCTTCCCACACCATCCTCATCCTCATGCCCATCTCATAGGATAATAGGATTACAGAATATCCCAAGTTGGAAGGGACCCCCAAGGATCGTCCAGTCCAACTCCTGGCCCTGCACAGACTTCCCAACAATCCCTCCCTGTCCAAACGCTCCTGGAGCTCTGGCAGCCTCGGGGCCATGCCCATTCCCTGGGGAGCCTGGGCAGTGCCAGCACCCTCTGGGGGAAGAACCTTTCCCTGACACCCAACGTAAACCTCCCCTGACACAACTTCAGGCCATGTCTATCCCCATCCCTGTTTCCATCCCCATCCCCGTTTCCATCCCCATCCCCGTGCACCACACGATGGGAAAGGATTAGGCTGACTGGGAGATGTGGAGGAGAGGAGGGAGAAGGACGTGCAGTGCTGAAGCCTGGGCTGGGGTTGCTCCTGCTGGAGGACAGAAGGTGCATCACTGCCTTCAGCTCCCTGGAAAGCTGCAAAAACCCAAGGTAATTAAGGGTGTTCTCTGTCCAGTGAGGGACAGGTTGCAAAGTGATGCTTGGAAGTTTTGCAGCAGGGAAGGTATTGGTTGGGAGAAATATTTTGAGTTCAAGAAGACCAGCCCTTGTCTAGGGGATGGTATAGATATGTATTAAACACCCTGGAGGCATTGAAAATGTGCATTGATGAGGCACTTGGGGACATGGTTTGGTGATGGGCTTGGCAGTGCTGGGTTAACAGTAGGACTCAGTGGTCTCAGAGGGATTTTCCAACCTAAATGACTCCATAATTCCCTGATTCCAAGACTGGAGATGTCCACTACCAGAGGGTTTGGGGAAAAGGCTGTGCAGAAATCTGCCAGGACTGGGAGAAGGCCACAGATGTCCTGCAGTGGCAATTATTTGTCTAAAAATCCAGTGCCTGGGCGGGTGAGGAGCTGCGGCCAGGGCTCCTGGGTTTGGTGTCCAGCCTGCTGGGACTCTCCCCTTAATGCTCAGGGCTGGCAAAGGGCTGGAAGTGTTTTTCTTTCTGAGTATCCCTTAATTAGCTGAAAGGGAAGGCTGTCAAGTACCCAACTGGGAAGGAAAAAGATCTTCGTGAGCCTGTGACCAGCCCAACATTTTGCCTCCATTTATTTTCCCTGACTTCTTTGTTTTCCCCTTTGAAAAAAGGGTGTTTTTTCTCTTTCCTTTCATTTAACTGCTATTTATTTGCTGGTAAGTGGAAGGAATTCAGCTGGGATCAGCCTGGCTCCTGCCAGCGACTGGAGTTGGAAAGTTTCCGTGGGGGAGATGTAAGAGCAGAGCAGGGGGGTTGTTTTCCCCCCGCCGCCGGTCCTCGCTCTGCGGGTCCCTGGGTCACGGCCAGCCAGGTTGCATGGGTTTAATTCTCCTTTTTTTGCTGGGATGTTGACAAGTGCCCATGGGAGCTGCGGTGGGAGGAGCGTGGAGCTGGGCCGCGGGGTTTCTTCTTCTCCTCGCTGTTAATGGGAAACAGAAGATGGCTCGGGAGAAATTTGGCAAAGAGGGAAACTTTTCTGTCTCTTCCAGCTTGGAAAAAAGCATCGTTTCTCACCCCTCTCACTGCAGAGGGAGGGGGGTTCCCAAACACAGCCCGGGAGGGAGCAGAGGAGACAGAGAGTGCCCGGTGATTTCACAAGGATGGAGCAGCCTTGGACCACCAGCTCTGTTTTGGGAGGAGAGTCCAACCTGCCTCCCACTGGTGGCCAGGGTCCATCCCATCTTCTCCCTGAGGCATCAAGGGCTTGGGATGCCCCAGGTGCTGGGCATTTTTGGGATCCTGTGTGTCAGGCATGATGCCACCGTGTAGATGGAGACGCAGTGGTGGATCAGTGCGGGGCAGTGGCTCCTGTAGGGATGCACGTGGATTTTGTGCCTGGCTGGGAGATGAACCCCTGACCTTGGCGTGAGGAGCTCTGTTGGCTTTGCCCCTCATCCCGGCCCACGAGCCAGCGCTGCTTAACCATCTGCTCCGAGGCGTGTTGGCCAGGAGCCACAGCTCCGTGTCCTGGGGGATCACAGGGCTGGCCAGGCTGCTCCAGCAGGAGCCACGGCTCCGTGTCCTGGTGGATCACAGGGCTGGCCAGGCTGCTCCAGCAGGAGCCACAGCTCCGTGTCCTGGGGGATCACAGGGCTGGCCAGGCTGCTCCAGCTAGGAAAAGCCACAGCAGCCATTCACATCGGGCAGCTGGCAGGGCAGGGGTTGAAGTCCTCTTTAGGACTTCCAGGTGTGCCCCCAAAAGTGGCAGCGCTCACCTGGATCACAGCCTGGGAAACGGTGGCTGGCCCTGGCTGATCAGATGTCCCAGCACTGCTGGCCCAGTCCTGGTGCTGGTGCTCGTGTCCTGGCAGGTGCTTTCCCCCTTCCATCCTTCCCTTCCCCCCTCCAGCCCTCCTGCCCTGTTTGTGAGCAGGAGATGAAGCTTTGGGGCGTATTCCTGAGGCTCCACCACCCCGGTCCCCCAGCTGCACTGTCCTCCCAGTTGTCCGTGGCTACAGGAACTGGTTACCAGTTCTGCCAGTTACATAAGGTGGCCATGGTGGGGTTCAGAGGGGATGACACATGTTGGGGTTGGAGAAGCAGAAGGGGTCACACCTCACTGTTGGGGATGGGGGATGGCCGTGGCAGGGTGTGAGTGCTGAGCTGTTCCCAGGCTCTGAGACCTTGTACCGGTGACTGGAGGAGGTTAATCATAGTCAAAGCCCAGTGAAGTTTGGCCAGGTCATGGCTTTTCCAAAGGCTGAGAGCTTTGGACGTGCAGCAGTCGGTGTCTGGGGCCACGGCTGACCCAGAGTGTCCCACCAGAGTTAATCATTGCCATCAGCTTTGGGACCTGCCTGCCTTCAGCAGTGGGAACTCTTTCCCCAAAAGCACAGGGTGAGGGGCCTGGAGGAAACCCCAACCCACCAGGATGCATTGGGCTGGGGAGAGCACTGTCCCTTGACCTTGATCCTAAAGCAAACCCTAACCCTGATCCCTAATCCCAGCCCTGGTGTTGCCCCTGTCCCTAATCCCAAACCTTTGCTGTCAGTTTCATTTTTTAAGGTGGATATTGTGTTTATTGCCCTGTTGGAAATGGGACAACCTGGAGCAGCCCCTGGCAGCCACTCAGGACCCCCCTGCCCTCACTGTCATCTGCACCTGGAGCTGGACAGAGGGGAAGGATCTGACCTGCTCTGGTCACCCAGTCCCAGATGGGAGGTCCCAGGGGCTGCTGGTCCAGCCTCCAGCTGCTGTGTTGGGAGATGTGGCTGCTGCTTCTGGGAGAGTGTAAATCCCAAATCACTCCACATTAAGCCCGGGAATCATGAAACGGGTTCTGGCTGCCACCGGTGAGGACAGGTTCTCCAAAATGGAGCTGGGGGCTGTTGATGTGTTCCCCACGGTGCTTTTCCCATCCTCCAACTTCAGGGATCCCATCCTTCAGTTGTGTTATAGGAAGACATTGAGGAACATCACAGCTGGGGAGAAAAATGTGTATTAAAGAAAGGGAAAGATGGACAAAATCAGGGGGTCTTGGCACCTTGTGTTTGGGAGAGCACTGGGATCCGGGGGGCAGCTGGACCCTGGGCTGGTACCGCACTCACTGCTGGTGTCCTGATGCTGGAAGGAGGTTTTATATATATATATATATATATTAAAAAAAATACTTTCTTCTCCCTGTGGGTGTGTTTTGAAAAGGGGCTTGGGAACAATGGGGATTAACAAGCAGATAGAGAATTAAATGCAGGGTTTGAGTCTTCAAATGTGTGCACATTTCAGAGTGCCTGTTTGTGCCAAGATAAACTCCGTCAGGAATAAACATCGTTTTACATGAAAGCCTAATTACAGATTGGTGCTCCGCGGGTGGGAGGAGGGAATTTTCACCAATTAAAATGGAACTTTTCTGTTTTTCGTAAAATTGCTGGATGAAAACGCAGCCAGGGGCTGGCGAGGCGTTTGACAGTGCAGTTGAGGGTGGAGATGCTCGTCCCCAGGATTTATTTCCCCCCCCCAGTGCTAAAGAGTCTTCGCCAGTTCATTTGGGCAGGAGCTGCGGGAGGGCGCTGCTTTTGCCCAACAGCAGCTGAATGCCAAGACAGCCCCGGGCTCTCACCCAGGGAGATGGGACATGGGCGAACACGGTCCAACCCAACATCCCTGGGACTCCCACCACACCAGGGGAGCTTGGAGTAACAAGATCCTCGGCCTCCTTGGGCGTGTAGCTCATGGAAAACCGTCTGGATGGGACGTAGCCCATGTTGAGGAGCTGTTGCGACTGCAGCTCCTGTTTGTTGGGTAACTTTAGTGTGTGGTAGGTGAATCATCCCTCAAAAATTGCAAGCCAGAGGCGACGCGGCGAAGAAAAACCTTCCTGGCCTGTGGAGTGGAGTGCTGGGAAGAAAACTCCCGCCTGGGCACATGGTGGGTTTCAGCTGCAGAGCACATGCTGCCTTGTTGCTTTTGGACGGATTTCACAAGGATTTGCATTTCTGGACCAGTTCTGAAGCCTCCAAGGCTGAGGCTGTGGATGGGGAGGACGTGATGCAGCCCAGAAACCAGCTCTAACACCCTTTTGCTCTAGCCAGGGTCGAGTTTTATGGGTTTGGAATGAAATGGATGCAAAATGTGGCTGGGGCTGAGTTTCTCCAGGATGTTGAGTGCAGGAACCCCAGGCAAACACTCCGTGCCTGCTGCTTGCCAAGCAAAACCACAGATTCGTCTCCATCTCTACTTAGAGTGGCCACAGGGCAGCTCATTTTGGGACTTTTCTCTCACATAAGCTGAGATCTGTCACTAAGTGGTCACAGGAGGTGGCCTGGGCATCATCCCTTAAAAGTCTTCTGCGTCCTTGGGAGTGAGGGGAGGCAGAGAGACACAATCAGGAGAGGTGTGGTGGGGTTTTTAAAGCATTGTGCATTCCCAGCCTGCTCTGCTCCAGTGCTCTGTGCTCCTGAACCGGTTCAAAATCGGTGGTTTAAAACTCCCCTACAGCAAAGACTGGATCAGCACGTGCTGGGTCTGATCTCTGGGAAGCTGTTGCCTTATCCATGGCCATGGGATCATGGCACAATGACAGGAGCTTCCATTGCTACAACATTAATGTATTTCCTTGCCCTCTCCTAATACCACCATGAACAGGGCACTGAAAGGGTCTTTAGCCAGACCTGGCCTTGAATAATTCCTCTGAATAATTCCATTTATTCCAATTTTCAGGCTGTTGTGGAATTGTTTTCAAAAGAGGGGGGTGGGGGCAGAGAAGTCAGCCAAACCTGATAAAGGAGGACTTTGTTCTGAAGCTTTAGGCTATGGTACCAAGCAGGGCTTGCTATACAATTAATGAGTTTAGCTGGCTTTGAGCTGCACGTGATGCACAGTGGCTGCCACCACAATGCCCCACCACCACCAGCTCCCATCCAAAGCAGCCTGGCTGCTTCAGTTTGGTGCTCCCCTGCCTTGCTTTGGGGTTCCTCAGTATCAGTTTGGGGCTCCCCAGCCTTGGTTTTGGGCTCCTCAGCATCAGTTTGGTGCTCCCCAGCTTTGGTTTGGGGCTCCTCAGCTTTGGTTTGGGGCTTCTCAGCATCATTTTGAGGCTCCTCAGCATCAGTTTGGTGTGTCCTGGTGTTGGTTTGGTGCTCCTCAGATTCAGTTTCTGCCCCTCAGCTTCAATTTGGTGCTCCCCCTGTTCAATTTGAGGTTCCCCAGCTTCGGTTTGGGGCTCCTCATCTTCAGTTTGGGTTCCACAGCTTCATTTTGGGCCATTTTGTTTCTCCTCAGCTTCAGTTTCTGCCCCTCAGCTTCAATTTGGTGCTCCCCCTGTTCAATTTGAGGTTCCCCAGCTTCGGTTTGGGGCTCCTCATCTTCAGTTTGGGTTCCACAGCTTCATTTTGGGCCATTTTGTTTCTCCTCAGCTTCAGTTTGCAGCCCCTCAACCTCAGTTTGGTGCTCCCCAGGTTCAGTCTGGGGCTTCACAGTTTGCGGCTCCTCATCTTCTGTTTGGTGCTCCCCATCTTTGGTTTCTGACTCTCAGTTTGGTGGTCTCCAGGTTCAGTTTGGTGTTCCGTAGGTTTTGTTTGAGGTTCCCCAGCTTCGGTTTGGGGCTCCTCATCTTCAGTTTGGGTTCCACAGCTTCATTTTGGGCCATTTTGTTTCTCCTCAGCTTCAGTTTCTGCCCCTCAGCTTCAATTTGGTGCTCCCCCTGTTCAATTTGAGGTTCCCCAGCTTCGGTTTCAAACTCCCCAGCTCTATTTTGCTGCTCTCCAGCTCAGTTTCCCGTCCTGCCGTGCATCGTGGTGGCCTCCTCAGCTCTGACTTCTGCATCTGCCTTTATTTAAGCCTTGACCGTCCGTCCCCAGGACCGGCTCAGCCCGTGGGGGGTGTTCAGCACATGGGGCTGAGCCGCTGGGAGCGGTTCAGCTTCACTTGGAGAGCACAAGGGGATGACGCAAATGGCTCTTGAAGGGCACAAGATGAAACAGCTGCTTGGTTTTCACTCCAGATGTGCCGTGGGAGCCCCGCTGAGGGGGGCACAGCCGCCTGCTCCCCCACAGCCTCCTCCTGGGAAGAGCCACGAGGTTGCCAGGGCTCCCAGGCCACCCAAAAATGGAGCCAGGTAGGGCTGGGGAGGGCTGTGAAGGTGCATGATGAGGTTTGTCCCGGCAGCAGAGCTTCCCCGTGCCTGGAACGAGTCAAAAAGTGATTTATTTCTTGGAGGAGAGGTGCAGGAGGCGAATTACCTCTGGCTGCCTCATCTCTCCTCTGAGAAAGGCCAGGTGTCCGGGGAAGGTGACCCTGTGCATCTTGTCCCTGTCCCCTCCAGCGGCCGCCCGTCCCAGCTGCGCGGCGCGAGCGGGAGAAGCCGCGGGAAGCGAGGGAAGACACTTCCTCCAGCGGCGGATCTGAGGTCACCTCCTGGCCCTTGATCCCTCCAGCCCGGGGTATTTGGGTCAGCGGGGAAGCACAGCTGAGAGCGACGTCCCTTCCTCCTCTCTCCCTGGAGATTCGGTTTTAAAGGAACAAATAGGTTTGGCTCAAGTGCCACAGTCTGATTTTTTAATGATGTTTTTTGGAACAATGAGCTAAATACTGACTGGGTTTGGATCTCCGTCTCAGAGTGGTGAGATTTTCTTCCTTTCTCACCTTCCTGCTCCCACCTTGCTCTGCTCTCAGAAACCTTTTTCTGCTTAGGAAAATGCCAGCAACGAGGGAGTTTGTCATCCTGTTGGATGGTCCGGCTGGAAAGCAAGCTGATCTGGTATCCAGGTGGGACCACCTGGACTGACCCTGGGGGCCCTGCCCACCATGAACACACAGATATGGTGCTCACAGCCCTCAGGGACCCCTCAGCATCACCAGCCCCGCTGCAGGGGAGCTGAGCCCCCAACACCCATGTGCCCGTCCCCCTTTGCCACAGGAGCTTTGTCATCCGCCAGCAGGAGGAGGAGAAGGTGACCAAAGCACTCCTGGTCCCTCCTCCACTGTGGGCACAGCTTGGGGCTGTTGGGCAGGTGGGTTGGTGGGAAAAAGGGTCACCTTGACAGTTTTCACTCCGTCTGGAACTCAGGGTGAGTGGTGTCAGGAAGGGTGGATCATCCTGGCTGTGCTATTGCAACACCTGGAAGTGTCCAAGGCCAGGCTGGATGGGGCTGGGAGCAACCTGGGCTAGTGGAAGGTGTCCCTACCTATGGCAGGAGGTAGAATGGGATGGTCTTTAAGGTCCCTTCCAACCCAAACCCTTTTGATTCTGTGATTCTGTGATCTCCTACACCACTGCATCACTGTTCCCCTTGGAGATCTTCAACCTCTGTATTCCCTGTCCGTGTTGAAAGCCACATTGCTGTGGATCAGCCACCAGCTTGGCTGCCTTTGCTAGGTCAAGATGGGAAGGAGCAATTTGTTGGAGCTTTAGCTGGAGCTTTCCCCTTCATGTGAGAGCTGCTGGTGGAATGTCCTCCTTGGTCAACCACTCTGCTCCAGCAGAGCAGCACCAGCCCCAGGCTGGGCTATTCCCCTGTCCAGAGCGTCCCTAGGACCACCAGGAAGGTTCCATCAGCTCTGTAGGTGGCTTGGGCTGGGGTGGCAGCTGGGGCTGGTGCTGTTCCCCAGCCCCCTGGAGTAGGGTGTGTGCCCTGGGTGGGTCCTGGTGCCTCAGCTGCTGCTTCAATCCCTTTAGGAGGGGCTGTGGTGGGAGCAGGGTGGGATGGACACGTCTGGGCTCGAGGTAACTCTCAGTGCCAAGCAGGGTCAGCAGAGAGGTAGTCATCAGGGAGGGACAACACACCTGGAGTCACCTCTAGTATCAGCAACCCCCACATCAGAAGTCATTTGCATTTCCCCTCACCAAAAGCAGAGTGCTTTCATGCCTTTTAAAAAAAAATCATTATTATTATTATTTAAAGCTAAAATGTGGTTTCTGAAGCATTTTGTGTTTCTGTCAAGACATCCCTTGGAGAAAGGGTCACCTGGCTGTCACCAGCCAGGCCCCCCCATGGCACCAAGCTCCAAAACCAGCTCCTTCAGCTGGTGCTCCCGGGAGCTGGTTAGGCTCACTGCACCCTAAAACACAATCAAGTCTTAACCCGATCCCTGTCAAAGTTCTGGCAGCTTCTTCCATCCCCATCCTCATCTGGATTCACTCCATGGCTTCTCTTAGGACCTGCTTGATAAGACTCCGTGCTTCTTGTGGGGGCTTGTCTGTGTGTTTCCATATCTCGCCCGGCTTATCAGCAACAGAGGGTGGGAGGTGTGGCCAGGCTCATCCAAACCTGGTGTAAATCAGAAGGAAAAATTCCCCCTTTTTTCTCCCGTGGGTTTTAAATCAAGAGGTAACTTCTCCAGCACTGGAGAAGCTGTAGGAGGGCAGGTGCTGAGCCCTGTCTGGTTCCCACTGGAGGAATGGCTGCCTCTGCCCTTCACATCCAGCTGAGTCCAGGAGAACCTTCAATACCACAGATTGCCAAAAATAAACCCTTCTTTCCCTGGACTGGATCCAAGGACTATGCCCAAAGGGGTGGGTTTGGCTCCAGGCTTCACCTGAACTCCATTTCTTTCCCAACTTGTGCTTTTCTGCCACGACTTCCCTCCATCCTTGCCCCAACCAAGGTGAATGGAGATCACTGGGGATGAAACAAAGGGGAAAATTATGCACCCCACTCTCCAGGGGTGTTTTGGTGTGAATCACGCCGGGATCAGAGCCGGCACCGAGGCGGTTTTCTCCTGCCCCCAGATTTTGCCGAGGTTTCTTTCCAGCGCTGGAGCTCGCCCAGCCCTCCCGGCTTCCCGGGGCTGCGCTGGGAAGCGCTGGGAAGACAAAACCCCGCTCTGGAAGTGAGGCTATTGTTCTTACTAATTTTAACTGGATGTTCTTCCCCAAGCCTATTTTTATTCATTGCTTGTGGTAAGCCCTTTCTCTAAGGTAGAGCAATTTGCCACAGGACTCTTTTTTTGGTGTGTTTACCGATTTTAATTGAGCGATATCTCCTTTTTGCAAACCCAGAGCTGGAGGAGCTTTTAAGCGCCCGTTGCTGAGCCTCCTGCCCCGGGTTTGCTTTGATCTCTGCAGGTGAGTGTGCGTTTTTGGGGCCAGAGATTGATCCTGCCTATTTGCATGTAAATCCCCAGGTTATTAAGATCCGAATCTGGCCCTTTAAATTTAATACTTTGCTTTATGCTTTTATTTCCGCGTTTCTTAAAGTAATTTCCAAAAATAACAAACTTCAAACATGACGGGGCCATCTAACGTTTTACTGCCTTGGCTGGAGTAGAAGGAACATTTCTGGAAGTATATTATCCAATTTAACGAGCCTTTCCCATCTTGGCGTGGCTCCCACCCCTCACCCCCTCTCGGAGTTGTTTTGGACGGCTCTTTGGATCCGTGCCACCTAATCCTATTAGAGGGACTTTCGTTACACTGTGCCTTGTGTTTATAACCAAGAAAATCAGCTGGAGAGGGGGGTCCTCTCCCTCTCCCTTCCCCTCTCCTGTCTTTTTGCCTGGAGTTGAGATGAGAGCCCAGCCAGTCCCATGAGGTTCCCGTGCAGCCCTTGCTTTTCATTTTATTGCTCCTCTCTGCATTTATTAAGGAAGGTTTTGAAGTAAATTGGGTCCTTGTGAACTATAATTAATTTGGAAGGGTCAGCTCTTCCCAGCCTGGGGAGGGCTTCTTTGTGTGGTCCTTTTGTGAAAGGCAGAGGTTGGAGAGGCCGTTCTATAGCTGGGATTTGCTTTTAATAGGGACCTGGCTATTTTTTGAAACTCTCACGGCTCTGGAAGGACTATGAGGGTGTTTTTGTCCAGGGCTGTGCGGAAAAGGTTTGCAGAGCCCTTGGCTTGGGTGCAAAAAAAAAACCCCAACCCTGAAAGATGTAAAAAAATGGTAAAAGGACCACATGTCCTGGGGCTGAACTCAGCAGCCCAGAGCCAGCACCTGGAGCTTGGAGATGCTCCAGGAGGTCCTCCCACTTTCGTGCCCCTTTTCCCTCTGTCCATCCTGCTCTGCCCCACACACCACCCAGGGGACCTCTTGCTTCTCCTCAGAGCTGTTAGAATTGAAATTCTTTTCCCTACCACATTGCTTTTCTTGAAACCCTGCCTTTCCTCCCCAAAATAGTCACATAACCATTAAAAGGAGAAGGTGGAGGGCAGGGAGAAGATGGTGGACAAGAGGAAATGGTCTCAAGTTGTGCCAGGAGAGGTTTAGGTTGGATATTAGGAAAAATTTCTTCACTGAAAGGGCTGTCAAGCACTGGCACAGGCTGCTCAGGGCAGTGATGGAATCGTTGTCCCTGGAGGGAATTAAAAGCTGTGTGGATGTGGCACTTGGGAACATGGGTTAGTGCTGGGCTTGGCAGTGCTGGGAGAATGGTTGGGCTTGAGGATCTTAAAAGGCTTTTCTAACCTTAACGACTCTGTGATGGGCTGAAAAAAAATCTGTGAACAATTAAACTTTCTGGAAAAGAAGACAGACAGACAGTGGTTTTCTCCAGAGTGGGCTGGAAGGAGACAGGGCATGATGGTGCCACTTGGGCATTGCCTGGCAGGGCCAGGGGTGGAATTTAACCTGGGGTAACCATGTGTGTCCATCAGGTCAACTGCAACGAGGAATCCTCACCGAACGTGGGGAGAGGGGAAGGTGAGGAGTGCTGATTCTGGGGAGCAAGGGAGGGGTGGGTGAGTGTGGGAATGCAGGGCTGTAACTCGGGATAGGAAACACTTCCTAGCCAAAACTGGGGAGCAAAGGGCTTGGAGGAGCTCAGGGGGCTTTTGGCTGTGGGGATTCCTGATGGGAGTGGCATCAGTGGGACATCTTCCCATGTGCAGCAAAGGTTGTCTGGAAAAAGCATTGAAACTCGGTGCCTTGCTGGGACACACAGACCCAGCAGAGAGGAAGACAAGGAAAACCTGTCCATGCTCCATCACTGTGCCCCATCCGTGGTGCCACCAGGCAGCACAAGTGCTCTCTGTGTCATTTGTGAGCTGCACTGTTAATTAACAGCCCTTAACACTGTTAATTAACAGTGTGATGGGGCTACCTCTCTGCCTCTCACCTTCAAAGCTGCACTTGGTCCCTGGCTGACTCCCCACTGCCCCCGTTTGATGTCCCACCCTGACCATCACCTTTCTCCTCTCTCTCCCCAGCATGGGTCGGCTCCTTGGCCATGGGAATGATTTTTTTCTGCTCTCCCATCGTCAGCATCTTCACCGACCGCATCGGCTGCAGGACCACGGCAGCCACGGGAGCTGCCATCGCCTTCATCGGGCTCCTCTCCAGCTCCTTCACCAAGTAAGGCTGTGGAGCAGCTCCCCTGAGAGCTCCTCTTTCTCCCTGCTCCCTGCAAACCCCCTGCCAACACACTGCTGCTGCCTTTGGGGGCAAAGCAGGTTCCCATCCACACAAGAGGTGTCCTGGCATCCCTACAGCCCACGTGTGCTCAGCCTGCTCCCCTCCAAACCAAACCTTGTGCCCTTAGATTAAAAGAGCAGATTTTACCCAAGCAAGGGACTATTTTCTGGGATTTCAGCACTCAGGTCCCTCATTTGATCTTTCAAACAGCAGGAGAGGTTGGTGTGCCTCTCACGGGCAGCTCCAGGGAGGCACTCACAGAGAAAACCGTTCTCCTTTGCAACTGTTTTCACATTTGGTGCTGAAAGTAAATTAATGCTTAAAATAATATTTGGTGGATTATGCCTAAGAGGGAGTTTCTGTGCAGGGGCAGACAGGGAGGGGAAGGCAGACAGGGTTTGGAGCAGTTTGTGGTGTTCCTGCCCTGGCTCGTGTGTCTGCGGCAGCGCAGGGCCACTGCTGCTCCTTGTTTTCCATGCCTGATCCCACGCCATGAATTTCTGCAGGCAGGCGCTGGCCAATGTGCATTTGGATGGCAGGTGTACCTTGTGTGTCTTTCCAGCACAGAAATCGGGGTTGGCATCGTTGTGGGAGCAAAAAGAGGTCACGTCTGGGGTAATTTATGTGACACTTATTAAACACAGTCTCAGAGGCTCCATAGAGACACCTCCAAAGCAGCATTTGCCCCACTTTTTCTGAATAAAAACATTGCTTTGGGTTGGATTTCAGTTAAAATCAATATTGTTTTAATTAAAATGCTTCAAGGAGTGTGTTTCTACAGTAAATACACACCAGTTTTCCAGAGGGCGACTTGCCCGTGCTGTGCTCCTCCTGGTCAGCGAGACCCTTGTGCCCACCCCAGCCCTTTTTCCCTGGATCCCCAAGCCCTCATCTGTGGGATCCCCCCATTATGCTGGGAGTGGCAATCAGTTCTGGCCCCAGGCAAAGCCTCCAGGACTGCTGCCAATTGCAGGTGGGATTTTTGGGATGCTAAAACCATCTTGGGCTGTGGCATGGAAGGAACCACGGTCTGCAGCTTCCTCCTCAGGTGCCACCCTTTGTGTTTCCAAAGATAATAACAAAAGGTGCAGTGGGTCCTGAGGGAAGCTGTGCCCTGGCATGCAGATCACAGGAGTAATCCTGCTTTCCTTCTAATCAACAGAGCTTGGACTTTTCCCCCCCTCTATTGTAAAATGTTTGTGCAGAAAAAGGGCTCGTGGGACCACACCGCTGCCAGGGGCTTGTGTTGGGCTTCAAAAAAAAAAAAAAATCCAAGAGTACAGGCAGAGAGGAATATCATTTCCAGGAGAGCTACAGAACTGAAATCCCCGTTTCCTGCCCCTCACTCTTGGACCACATTCCTTTGGCTGCCTTTTAAGGGAGAAAGGAGCCCCTTTGCAGCTGGAGCGCGGCGAGGGAAGCTGGGACGGCAGAGCCGAGCGGGGCCGGAGGAAGAGCAGGGAGGCTGTGGGATTTGGCAGCGCTCCACCCGGATGGTGAAGGCTGCTCCTGAAATTCGGGGCTTGTGGCTCCTGCTCTCCCAGAACAATGGAGAAGCTTTTTTTTTGGTCCCTCTTGCCAAGTCCCTCCACCGCAGCTGGAGATCTTCCCCCTGTGCTGCCAGCATGGGTGCAAAGGGACACAGCCTGGCTTTGGGGGGCTCAGGCAGAGCTGGATCATCATCCCCCCTCTGTCTCCTGGTTTCTCTGAAATGGGTTTGTTTTGTCCAAGTGGAGGAGTAGCAATTCCCAGCACTGCACTGAGCTGCTCCAAAAACCCTCTGAGCCACCAAGACTGTGTGGTAAGACCCCAGCACCCGGCTCAGTGCCTCTTGTCTCAAAATGTTGGGAATTTTGTGTGAAAACCACTAAAGAAACCAACTATGCTGAAAAGCGAAGCTCTGGGGAAGGCTGCATGGGGTCAGAGAGGCTTTTCCTCTCTGCTGCCTTGCTCTGAGGTGTCTCCTGCACTTGTAACCAGCTCAAGCCACTGGAGACCTTGTGTGCTCCCAAGAAAAGAGAAATCCCACTTAAGGCTTCGGCTTCCCTCCAGTTTTAAGGGGTTGTTTTAGCTTGAGGAATGGGAGATGATGGCCAGCTCATCAGGGCTGTCTTCATATGCCCCCAATGCCCTCCCAGCCCTCCTCCTCTGCACTAAGTGTTCTGTAGGGAGGGGTTGAGTCCCTTTTCATCTGCTTCTCCTTCCCCTCCACGAGTTCTGCCCAGTTTCCCCTGCACAAAGGAATCCCCCAAACTTCTGCCAGTAAGGATGAACCAGGGCTGTTCCCACTGAGAGCTGGAAGCAAGAGGAAGCTGATGGAGGGAGACCTCCTTGTCCCAGGAGACACAATTATCCATTGGCAAACTTAATCGGAGGAGACGATGCCGCCCTTCCCACCAGAGAGCAGCTGGCTGATCCCCGTGAGCAGGCTGGGAAATCCTGGCTAAGAAGCATGGCTGGAAGGAGCCCCTGCTCTTGGAGGGGTGTCTGAGCATCACCGGGGAGCAGATGGGAACTGTGGCATTTGTCTCCACTCATCCCACACGTCGGCTCAGCTGCGGCACCAGGGCTGCTGTGGCCAGGCCGGGGCTGGTGCATGGGAGGTGGGACACGGCCCACATGGCCCAGCTGCCTGCCTGGCTCCCACAGAGGGGGCTTCTGATGTGGTTTCATTCTGGACTGGATGGAAATTGCCTTTCATGACAGTCATTTGTCTTGGAGCTGTCGGGCACGGCGACCGTATTCTGCTTTCTGCTTGGCAGGCAGGAGGGATGAGCGTGTAATGGAAGGAATGATGTGCTTGTAAAGGTTTTCCCAACTTCCAGCTGCTCTGGTGGATGTGGGCTGCTGTCTCCTGACTTGCTTTGGGAGCAGCACTCAGTATTGCTCCGAGGGTTGGAGCACACACCCTGAGCTGCCCAAAGGTTTCCCTCACCCTTTTCTCCCGGGCAGAATCCCATGGCAGACCTTTGCAGCTGGGTGTATTGCATGGGGATGAAGAAAAAAATTCCTTCATCTGGAGAGAAACACAACAGGTTTTTTGTGCTGCCTAAATCCAGGCTCCTTTATCAGCTGCCTCTGTTGGGAAAATTGGGCTGGCAATTGGGAAGCAGCTCCTTCCAAGGGCTCTCAGGACTCTCCATCTGCTCTGTAGACCAGACACTTCACTCCCTCCTCGAGTGCAGCCACCAATGTAAGGTACAAATGAGATCTATTAACTGTCTAATTTAAGCTCCCAGAGGAGCTTAAAGAAGAAGAACTTAATTAACCAGCCTGGAGCCTGGGAAGAAACACCGCATTTCCTTCCTACGTGCCTAATAACCAGCAGGGTTGGTGCCTTCTGCTTCCAAACACTGGGTGCAGAATGTTTTCAATTAGTCCTTTCAGTGGAAAAATTAAAAGGATTTCTAGCTAAAAATATCCCACCATCCCCACCTTGGAAAATCTTGTTTGCTGTAATTTAAAAACCATTGAAGTAAGGTCGGCTTCCCAAGGATGCCAGGTTGGCTGCTGCCTTCTCCTGGTTGCAGAAAGCACTTCCCAGCTACCCTTCATTTTCCTGAAGATTTCATGTGCCAGCTGTGAAGTGAGGATTATCCTTGCTTTGGCAAGAGAATAAGCTCCTGGAGGTCAGACTGTCTGTGCAGCACCTGCGGTACGTGAGACCCGGGGCTCTGCAGGACTGCGGGGGAGGAGGCTTCCTCACCTCTGCCTAACATCACCACTTCCGTGTGTTTCATTCCCACCAGGTCTCTGGAAGTCCGTTATTTCACATATGGGATCCTCTTTGGCTGTGGCAGCTCCTTCGCCTTCCAGCCCTCGCTGGTCATCCTCGGTCACTACTTCAAGCGCCGCCTGGGCCTGGCCAACGGCATCGTGGCCGGGGGCAGCTGCCTCATCTCCGTGCCGCTCCCCTTCTTCCTGAAGATGGTCGGGGGTGCCATCGGGCTGGCACACACTTTCCAAGTACTCAGTGCCTTAATGCTCATCCAGATCTTCTTGTCCATGACCTACCGGCCCATCCTGCCGCCTTCCTGTGACTCTCAGCACGACGGGCAGGACAAGCTGGGCAGCCGGAGCATGAGGCAGCAGTGCTGGGCCCAGACCCGCAAGTATTTCAACCTGAGGGTTTTCCGGAGAAAGACCTATCGGATTTGGGCCTTTGGGATCGCCACTGCTGTCCTGGGATACCTCGTACCTTACATGAACCTGGTAAGGGCCGTGGCTGGGACTGGAAGGGGAGGAAGATCCCTTTGCCTGGAGTGAGGAGGACGGGGGAGGTGGGAAGGTGGGGATGGGCAGTAGAGACAGAGGCACCAAGCGCCTCAAAGCCAAGAAACTGCTGTGCATCCTGCAAATGGGAATAGTGACGGATATGGTTTTGTGTGTCCTCTCTGTGCCAGGGTGGGCCAGGGTCACTTCCCACTGCTCCTAAGGACCAGCACTGGTAGCAGGAGAGGAAGGGCCTGTTGGGTTTGGGGTGGGTGGATGGTGCAGGTCAGTGTGGTGTGGACACAAGGGTCACACAACCACCCCAAATCCATGAGCCCTCTGCAGGAAGTTTTGTCCCTTTTGTGGAGATGAGAAGGATCAACTTACTGCGGCTTCATGTCCTTGTGTCCTTCCCTCCATCCTAGGTCAAATACGTGGAGAAGCGATTTCAGGAAACCAAAAAGGACTGGATCCTCCTGGTTTGCCTCGGGGCCATGGCGGGGCTGGGGCGCTTGGTTTCGGGCCGCATTGGCGACTGCATTCCCGGGCTGAAGAAGATTTACCTGCAGGTACGGTGTGTCCAACCCTCTGTGGAGGTGCTGGCCAAACACAGTGGAGCAGGGATGGCATCTCTACATTGGTGTCCACAC
Organism: Daphoenositta chrysoptera; assembly: GCA_013397915.1. NCBI lineage: Eukaryota > Metazoa > Chordata > Aves > Passeriformes > Daphoenositta > Daphoenositta chrysoptera. The sequence continues at coordinate 271,128 of VZRO01007808.1, read as the reverse complement.
TCTGCTTGAAACTGTCAGTCACAAAGCCTTTGCCCACCATTGTCTGCAGTGAGGAAAGAAGATTTACTACAGAAATTTGTAAGAGGTGTTCCACCCTCGACCCGAGGGATCGGTGTCTGTTCAGCAATCAAACTCCATGGTAGCAACTCTTCCCAAACTACCGACACCCTTTCACGTCCTTGTGGTTTTTGAAGAACAAACTGCTGAAATCTAGCAGCTAATCCAGCAGCTAATCCTTCTTAACCCTTCTTAAAAGGTTATTCTTAAGGGCCTCTCCGAGACAGGAGCAGCGGCTGGATGGCTTTGCTGGGTCCAGGGGAGGGAGCAGTGACATTGACCTGTTCAGTGTCATCTCCATGACTCTTCCTGCTGCCCAACCCCACTCTCATGCCCACTTTTATCTCCCCAGGTTGCGTCCTTCATGTTGTTGGGCCTCCTGTGCATGATGATCCCGCAGTGCCGAGGCTTCGAGGGCGTCATTGTCATCTGCCTCTTCCTCGGCCTCTGCGATGGCTTGTTCACCACCATCATGGCCCCCATTGCCTTCGAGCTGGTGGGGCCCATGCAGGCATCCCAGGCCATAGGGTACCTCATGGGGCTGATGGCCGTGCCCATGACCGCGGGCACGCCCATAGCAGGTTGGTAACGCCGCGGTGCTGGACCAGGACCCAGCGCGGGGGAGGGAGATGGTGGTGGCAGCTTTCACCCATGGTGGTGTTTTGGTGTGAGAGCAGATGTGCTGGTTTGAGTTTTCTGGCTTACCAGGTCATGTGGGGGTTGAAGAATGGGGGTGGCATCGCTCCATGCTACATCCTGTGGCATCTCAGAGTCTTTGTCCAGGCTGATGAAAGGTGACCATTGTGGGAACAGTGACCCAAGGTCACATGAAGTGATTTCTGTTTGAAGCTGAGCTAAAAATTGGCAGACATGAATTTTCTAGAAGTCCTTTTAGATGGAACTGAAGCTGGAGATGGAGACACCTGAGCCTCCCCAAGAGCTGGGCATGTGTTCAGCACAGCAATAACCCCAACGACCTTAACAGCGAGGGCTTGGCCAGAGCTGCCCCTGAGCAGCAGGACCTCTGCATCAGCAGCGCTAAGCCAAAGCTGGATAAGCACCTCCGATCTCTCTGCTTCCGGCAGCAAAGTTCACTTCAACGCCCCCGGGGAGGAACATGGGGGTCACAGACCTCTCACTGGGAGGGTGCTGCACCGGGACCCCCTGAGTGGGGCTTGCTGGGTGAAGGGGCCCTTTGGCCTGATTCCCAGGGAAGTGTCCACGCAGGAGGCACTCAGAGGGATTTCCCAGTGCTGATCAATGGCCCTATGTTATTCTCCAAGGATGCCTGGCTGTGTTGGAACTTGCCAGACAAATGCAGAACCTTGCTGGGTTTTAAGGGCTTGGCTATTGTTTGTAACTGGCAGCGTGCATTTCACAGCTGGAGATAAAATATCCAGAAGGGCAGGGCTTCCAAATGGAGACAATCAGCAGAGGGACAGCCCCATCCCACTTTTCCCATTGCCTCCTGGCTGGCAAGCCTCTGGGAAGAGGAGCTGGGTTGAACATGTCTCAGCTTGCGTTTGGGATTGTCTGGGATGTGTCCGACTGTGTCCTGTTCTGGTGAAACAGGAAGGATGGCTGAGGCTTTCCTTCTCCACTCCCTTGGTACACAATGCTGGCTGCACACATCCTTTAATCCAGGGCGTAAAAACGCTAAGAAACGCAATGGAAAAAAAGATTATTTTAAAAACCCAAATCTCCCCAAATCTGGTGGGTGACGCAAGCTGCACTCGAAGGAGGGAACAAGCAGCTCATTAGCCTAACGAGCTCATTAGACTGACTCAGCCCTAACCCCCATCGCTCTTCTCTTCCAGGATACCTCAACGATTATTTTGGGAATTACGACGCGGCCTTTTACTTCGCCGGGGTGCCCCCCATCATCGGCGGCCTGGTGCTCTCCGTGGTGCCGCTGGTCCATCAGAGGATGCTGAAGAAGCAGCGCCTGGATTCCGGCAAAGACAAGATGCTGGTGTCGGAGGCGGTGGTGAACGGGGAGCTGCTGCCGGGCTGCCCAGCCTCCGAAGCGCACATGTGACACCGCCCCGCTCTCCCGGGACACCAGCAGCCTCTCCGCAGTCCCAGCAAGGCCCTTTCCCAGACGGACCGTGACTCCCAGTGGTCGCAGATGCACTATGTTTGTAAAGGAGAAAACACAAAAGGTTCTTCTAGTTAAAGGCTTTTAACTAGCAGAAATGCTCTTTTTTTTTTGGGACAGTTTTGATTTCAAAGCCACCTTTTTTTTTTTCCTCCTCCCCCCAACCATTTTTCTGAGGAGAACTCTCACCAGGATTCAAACTTGATCGAGCTCCCGCTCCTCTCCCTGGTTTTCTATACATCACGACAGAGGTTTACAGCTAATAAATGCCTTTTCCAAGCAGGCCACGGATGGAACTTGTTGAACCTTGCAGCTGTCCATCCTCCTCCTCCTCCGGTGTCACTCGGGTGTTACATCCAAGTGCGACAGCCCCCTCCCCGTCCAGCACCTGGGGCTGTTTTGGAGCCGGAGATCCGAAGGAGGAAACGCTGCTTTAGTCTGATGCACAAACCAAATAAATGTCAGCAAGTCCCGCTTTCATCTTCTTCTTTCCTCCTTTCCCGCTGCTCTCCCACACCCCCAGGGAGCTGCAGCTGGGATGACGGGGAGCTCGGCTGGCTCCAGCCATCGGAGTCATGCAGGAGCACACCCTTCCTGCAAAATATGCCTTAAAAACGCGTGGATGAGACCAGCAGGTCCCTTGGCCGCTTTCCACCTCCGTTTCCTCACCCAGCAGTTAATGACTGGGCTTTTGAGCTGCAAAAGAGAGGGGCAGCTCCTGGCACAGCCCACGGTGCCCGGCTCTGTGGGGCCAAATCCATGGGATCACCACTAAAATGGGCACTTTGGTGGCTTTGAGGCACACAGGAACAGAGCCCCTGTGACACGGATCAGCTCCGTGCTGGGAGGTGGCTTCCCTGCTGGGCACAGGGGCACCCACGGGTGTGGGGATGCTGCTGGCTCAGGGCACAGGGTGCCACTGCTCTTTTTGGGGGCCAGTTGTGTATTATGCAGCAATAAGCACGAGTCAGCACTGGTGGGGAACCCCAGTTTTCCAAAGGGTTTGACAGCCCCAGTAGCATTTAACTCGTAGTCCAAGTGTTGTCATTGAGCCGGTGCAGGGTGAGTGCTGACCTGGGGGGAGAGGGAGAGAGTGCAAGGAAGTCACACAGCCGGGGGGTGCCCACCACGCTGAGTGGCAGCAGAGCTCGGCCTCAGGCAGGAATCCATCACTGCCCACAGAAAATTGTGGAAATTCAAATTACCCAGAGAAACCGTGGCTGCCTCTGGATCCCTGGAATTGTTCCAGGCCCGGTTGGACACGGCTGGGAGCAACCTGGGGTAGTGGAAGGTGTCCCTGCCCACAGCAAGGGGTTGGAATGAGATGAGCTTTAAGGTCCATTCCAACCCAAACCATTCCATGATTCGATGATCATCTCCAGGGATTGCTAACGAGTGTGGCTAATGAGTGAGAAGGGAAGTTCTCCTGTCCCGGTGGGTCCCTGTGTGAACAAGGAGCCAGCTGGGACTGGGGTACCTTTTCCTGGGAGAGAGCAAGGAACAAAACTCACATTTATCCTGACTGCAAACCCATCCTTCATCAGATTTTCATTTTGTTCTCCTGTCTGAAGAGGGACATGTGTCGTGGGAATCATCCCTTGGTCTCCGGGCGAGTGTGGTGGTTTGTAACACCAGGACGTGTCTTTGCTGTGGAAATTCGGGTTCAGTGGAGGCCCCCTCCCGTGGGCAGCGGTGGGACTTTTGTACATAATAGGCTCAGGACCCTGCATGTCCCTCTGACCCTGTTTTTAACCCATGTTGGCTGATGCATTGTAAGGTCTTGTGGTCTTGTGGCCCTTCTGTCCCCGTATGAGCTGGAAAATTACCTGGTGTGTTGTGACATGTCTGTTTATGATATAAAATGAGATGTCTGCTTGTCTCTTTCTTGGATATGCTTTTCCATGACTGTTCTTACCCTTCATGGCCTGTATGGCATCGTCTGCTGTGGCTCTGCTGAGCCGTCGCTGAGGTTTGGGAGCCACGGGAGGCAGAGGAAGCTGCAGGAGGAGGCAGGGCTTGAACCACGGAACCCTGGCTCCAGCTGGGATCTGCCAGACTTAGCCTAGGGCAGGGGGTTAATGTGATGATTTTTGGGTGGGACCATTGGCAGTGGGGCAGCTTCAAAGCCCTCTGACAGCTGAAGGGAAAAAACCTCCTCATTGTTACTCCTTCTGCAAGTTTGGGGGCATTAATTCACATCGGAGGTGGATGAAGTTCATTAAATCATATTTTGGACCTTAATGCCCCCCCAAGAAGAGCTTAAGAGGGATTCAAATTCCAGACGTAGCTTCTTCTGAGCAAGCAGAGGGTGAGCAGAGCTGTCTCCAAACCCCATCTGGGCTGAGGGAGCAGCTGCACGGCAGAGCCTCACTGATGGCTGCACCCCGACTTTGTGTGGCAAAGCTGCGCCAGCTCATAAGGTGATTTAGGGTTCAAATCCCAAATTTCTACAGAATTCCACTTGCCTTAACTGCTCCATGTGCCTGCAAAGGTCCTTGCCCTGGGAGAGCCTGCATTCAGTGCAAGGGGTGCTTAGCACTGCAGTGCCATCGGAGCAGCTGTGTCAGCCAGGAGCTCTGCCCAGGAGGGGTGCTGCTACCCACATCTGTCCCCCCCTAAATTTTGATCTTTCCCCATGGCTTTTATTATTGACCCTCTAGGAGATTTGGAGTGATGAGGTGCTTCCTTGGCCACCCCAGCCTGGTCAGAGGAAGCCTCTCCTCATCCTGTCCCAGACCCATGTTTGGTACCAGCCTCCCAAAACCACACTCGGTGTTTTTGTCTGGTCCAAATCCTGCCCTTGGTGGACACAAGGGCAAATTCTGTGGTGGGGAAGGCAGGTTTGGACAACAGCAACGAAAGGTCTCCTCATCAGCAAACACAGGTGGGAATGGCAAGGGCAAAGGTTGGAGCAGTGTCAACATACAGGGAGTGTTTGGGGCTTATTTGTCAGATTGCTGCTGCTGCTGCCGGTCTGGTTTGGCCCTTTTGAATACCAGGCAGTTTGCAAGAGTTTCTGCAGGCTGGTGGTGTGTGAGAGGTGGGGTTGTGTGACTGGAGCACCTGTGAACAGGGAGGGGTTGCACTGCTCTCCGAAAATCCGTTTAGCCCGTGGTGGTCTGGTGGTGTGATGCCAAATGGGTTGCAAAAAGCTTCATCTCAAAGCCCCTCCTGTTCCATCGGGATCATCTTGTCCAAGCCCAGCACATCCACATCCTCCTTGGGGCTGCCTTTACTCAGTTTTCTAATTAAAACCCCAACCTTCTCCCTCCCCTGCGAGTGCCAGGCTGTGATTCCTGCCCCTCTCCCTTGCTCTGGGAAGGGAAGGGGGAGCCCAGCACTCCGGACTCGGCCACCTTTGGGAGCCAGCAGGGGCAGGGGACTGGGCTGAACCCCTTGGGAGGGAAAGGGGTGGAAGAGAGCGGGGAGGGCCCCACTCCACCCCGTGGCCGGGGTGTTTGCAGAGCTGCAGAGCCTTATGTAAGTGTGCAGTGAGCCCAGGACGTGTCCCAGCAGCGCCTGCTCGGGGCTGGGCTGGGGCTGCCTCTTAAATCTTTACCTTGAGGGCGTTCAAAACCAACTTGTTGTCTTTTCTTCTTTTTTTTTTTTTCCTTTATTTCTTTTCTTTTTTTTTTTTTTATTCTACTGCAGAGTGAGGCATGGGGTTTAACTCCTGTGGCTCTAGCTGAGGGATGGGAGTGGGACAGCCAAGCTGGAAGGGCTCCAGGGATGGTCGTGTTTGTGATGGGAAGGGTAGCAGGGCTTTGGGAGCTGCCTGGGAAGTGCCATGATTCATGGCTTAGAGCTTTTTTCAGTTTTGGAACAATATACAGGAGCTTCTTCACTGCAGCTTGCCCTGCCCTGAGGTCCTGCAGCCAGGCAAACACAAGTTTGGAAGTCACGGAGCTTAAATTTAACAAACTCTGGCCTCTCTCTGGCTGGGCTTGAGGTTTCCTAACATTTCCCTGCTGTGGGAGCTGTGGGAAGGCCACATCCTAATTGCCAGCCAATCCTGAGGGCTTTTGCAGGTCTGCTGTGGTACTGTGGGGTTTGGGGACCCCCAATTTCAGGAGGTTTTGGCTCTGCCTGCCACGATGGTGGTGCTTTGGGGCTGCCACTCAAAGAGCTCCGTTGCCCCCTGGGCTGAGCTGCCTGGAGGAGCCGGCAGGGAGGTGGCCAGCAGCTGGGCAAGGACATTCCTGCCCTGGCCTGGCAGCGCTGTGGGAATGTTCTGATGGCAGCAGAGGGTCTCTTTGGTACGTGGGTGCCAAGAGCAATTTGCTCTGGACAGCCTGATCTGGTGCTGAAGATCTCACCTGCTCTGGTTTGAACCCTGGCTGACACTTGCGTCTATAAGTGGCCACATAATCCTCACCTGGATAAAGGTGAACTTGGATCAAATCCTCTGGATGCAGGGGGACAGATCCAGCTGAGACCTTTGCTGTCCCTCCGTCCTTCACTGTAAACCTTTCCTGGCTTTTGTGTGCTCCTGCACCCCACAGTTTTGTTTGGGGGCACCATGATTATTTTAGCTTCAGTTATTTCCACATTGGCAGAGTCTGCTTCTCCTTTTCCAGCTGGAAGCAGACATTTGGAATGACTTTGAAAGTCAAGGCAAACAGAGCAGCCCCCTCCCTCCACCTTTATGCTACCAAACGTGGACTTGAGCAGCTCTTTTGGGTGCTGACAAGCCATGCTCGTAACCTTTCGGGACAATGATGTGGTTGACAAATGCTCCTTAAATCTTCCTCCAAGGTGCTCTGAGCAATGCCAGGTGTGGAACTGGCACAGAGAGGGGCTCTGTAGGCAAGTAACAAACCAAAATAAAGCTGTTCCCCTTCTTTTTGAGAGCCCTTGGCAGGAAAGCAAACGCGGGGGTGGAGGGAGCTCTGAGAGGTGCTCCTGGGGATGTCGCAGGGGTGACCCTGTGCTCCAGGTCCTTTATCTGCCTGGCACGGCCACTCCACGGACTTTAGCCCTGGGGACAGGGAGGTTATCACTGGGCTTTGGTGGGACCACCCGCACAGCCCCTGTCGGGGGGGCTTTGTAGTTATTTTTTTGCAAATATTTTGCCATGCCCTCGGTGCTCCCCTCAAGGCCAGGCACCGCGAGTGTCCCCGCGTCCCCTCTTCGGCAAAACCCTGCAGGTGCAGGGCTGGGATCTGCCTTCCCAGCAGAGAGCAAAGACAAAAAAACCCTCCTGTTTTCTGCAAAACACGATTTTGGAGGAGGCTTTGTACCCCCAAAGTTTCTCCTCTCTTTGTACCCTACTCCCCAAGGCTCACCCTGCACCCACCTTCGCCCGGCCCGGCCAGCTCAGCCCTTCCCGTAGCGTTAGAGACGAGACTTAGGGTCTGTTTTACCCAGGAATTCAGCTCTTTTTTTGTCCTTTTTGTACATTTTCAATCGTGGTGTGTAAGATGAGCTGTTCACTGGTGCAGGTTTCTGCACCGAGGTGATGCTCCCCTTCTGGTGGGCGATGGCCAAATTGCCTGAACCCGGCTGGGATTTGGCTGCCGAGCACATTCAACCCAATCCTTTTGGGAAAGAGCTCGACTTCCCCAGGCCTGAACTTTCCCAGCATATCCCGTTTCAGCCGTGTGAACCCGTTAGAGCCAGAGGCAGGATTTTTCTGGGGAGGCTGAGGGCAATTAGGAAATTACCCCGCTCCCCCTCCCCTGCCCTGAAATCCAGCAGGATGAAGCCAAATATTTGCTTTCGGATGGGTGGATTTTGGAGCTGGCTCCACATGAGAGCGCCGGGGCGGAGGCTTGAATTTTGGCCGTTTCGGGTAATTGTTTTTGAAGCAGGACCTCCAAGCTTGCTGCCATCGCCCTGCTCGGCAGATTCCAGTGCCATGGCCTGTCACAGCTGGCATTTGCTCCGTTGGGGATGGAAAACAGCCTGCCCGTGGGTTTTTGGGGTGGGATGCACCCTCTCTGTGTCTGTACCCACTAGAAAGACTCAATAAAAGGCTGCAGCACCGTCGGTAGCTTTGCAATCCCATTTTTTACTGCTGTGCTCCAGGCTCTGGCTCAGCAGGAGCTGTGTGTGGCTCTGAAATTGGTCCAGGGAGGTGCCCAGGCCTGCTGGGCACCCTGGGCAGAGCAGCAGAGCCAGTGGTCCAAATGCAGCTGCTCAATTCAATGCTGAAATCAGATCCTGAAGCTTAAATTTTTTTTTTTTTTTTTTTTAAATTTGCTCCTTGTAAGTGATTTATAACCCCTCAAAATTTTGTATCTGGAAGTAAAGTGAATGTGTCTTTTAATAGTATGCCTGTCCTTTCAAAATGTGAATTTCTGATTGTTGGAATAAAAAAAAAAAAAGAAAAAGAAAGAAACCTACCCCATATTAGCACATTTTTGTAATTAATGTTTTATGAATGTTGTTTAAAAGACTTGTGTAGAATAAACCAGTTTAAAAGGAAAAGGGATCTGTGCCTTGTGTTTTGCCAGGTGTCTCCTCATGGCTGGTCATGGGCACTGGTTCTCAGCAACTTTCCCAGATGGTGCCAAGTCTCCAGAGGGGCTGGAGAGGTAAGGGTTTATCCTGGGAATTATCTTTATTAAGTGGTTGATGCACCTTGAGGAAAGGATGTTCCAAGGTCCTGGAACCTGACAGAGGAGATGTTCCCATGAGCTGGTGAAGGATGACAGCTGGAAGTGGATGGCTCTTGTCCCACTGAGGCATTTAGAAGTAAAAACGATTTAAAAACCCACCCCCGAGAGCATCTGGGTGCCCAGAGGGGTGTGAGAGCTCAGGATGAGCCTCCTGGATGTTTTCCATTCCCCTGGGAGAAGCTTTGGGTCTGGATTTTCCCCCCCAGCACCTTCAAGGGCCGCAACATCTTCTCTCCATGGGGGCTCTCACACAGCACCAGGTTTATTTTTAAGCATCATTAATACTATTTCTTCCATTTGGCAGTGGTTGAGGGGCACGATGAGGCCTTCCAGGTACCTCCCAGTCACAGGAGAATTAATCTTTTTTTGTCAGTAAGAGCAGTTATGTGAGGGTTGGGAAAGCTCAGGGATGATAATTCATGAGAGAGGTTACAGAGGCTGTGAGACACTGAAAACACAGCTTTTATCCAGGGTTTTCTATTAATGATTTGTTTATGTGAGGTGCTTTAATTGCCATTAGATGAAAGCTGACACATGCATTAATTTTATATAACTCAGGCTTTTTTTTTTTTAATGTGCACCTCAACCCTTTTTCAAGTTGGGGATATTTACTGCAAATAGTGTTTAAAAAAACCCCATCAGGAGATAAGAGATGGTAAACAGAGATTCAAAGGGAATGAGACTGCAGCAGTGAGCTCCTCCAGAGGACTCCGTGCTGTGCATGCAGGGACCAAGGAGAGGGAAGCACAACCCTTCACTTATAGGCAGCAAAAAAAATGGCAATTTTAGCTTGAGATCAAAATATCTTCTTGGGATGGCTGGAAATTTGGAGGGGAATTGGGAGGGTGCTGGGGTATGGGGTAAAAGTGGGGTGTGCACCCGTGGGGACACCCAGAGGGGTGATGGAGGGGACACCCTGCCCTGCTTCTCCAGCACCCCAAAGAGCAGCAGCTCATCACAATCCATCCTCATAAATTCCATATAAATAAATATATAGTTTCACACGTGTATATATATGTGTATATATATATATATGTGTGTGTGTGTGTGTCTCCAAAGGTGTGTTTGTGCATGGGCCCACTGGAAATCCCCTCTCAGCTTGGCTGAGCACAGGGCATGGAGCATCTGTCACCTCCTCCTGCTCTGCCAGGCTGCTGGATCTGGCCCTAATTCACGGGAAAAGTGGGGGAAAAAGAATTTTGCATTGGACAAAACTCTGGTTTTTTCCACAAAAAGGCTGTGAATGAGAAAAAACCGAACCAAACCACAACAAATTAAAAGGATGTTTTCACTACTATAGCACAGTGGTTCAGTATTTAGATATCTATTCATACTTTTAAATTGAAATATCATGGGTGAAACCAAACTAATTAGACATAATAGCTGATATTTGTGCTACAAAATGCATGTGTGTTTTATCTATGAAATATATATAATGACAAGTATGTTTTATATATCAAATATGAGCCACATGCCAATGTTTGGTATTAATTCAATAGTTTTAAATTACATATGATTTAGACCAATGTGTGCAAACGGCATCTATCTATCTATTGATTTTTTTAAATGTACTCGTATATACAGACACAAATACATCTATCTACAGATGTGCAGTGTGTACACGAGCTGGGCACCGCTGTGCCCGGCCACTCTGCTCCTCTCCCCGCGGGCTCTGGGCTGGCCTTGTTTTCTTTCATTGTCTTCTCCATCTGTTTTCTTTTTGCAGGACTTCAATATTATAATCCTTGAGGGAAAAAAAAAAAAGCAACAAATCCCCATTTGCAAGCGCCTTTGAAGGGCTTGAAGGATGCACTGAGCAGTGGCAGGAGATTTTTATTTAATCATCTCCGCGTTGAAATGCAAATCTCTCCTAGAGCCGTTGCTTCGCTGTCGTTATTTAAAGCAATAATTTGGGAAAAATCTTTTTCCCGGGGCTGTTCCAGCCGCACCCAGGCTTGGCAGGGTGGATGGGCAGGGGTGTCGGGGTCCCTCTAGCCCAGAATGGGGGTACCCGGCCCCCAAAAGGGGAAGGAGAACGCGCGGGGAGCTCGGGATGCGCCGCGTTCCTTCGCCTTGGGACTGGGGGCTTTTGAAAATGCCAGGGAAAAACCGCTTCGTCCTGGCAGCGGGGCAAAGCCAGGCAGGAAAAGCAGATTCTGGCTGAGATCCGAGGCGAACGCGGCTCGGGGCAGGGGGAAAGAGGGGGGAAAGCAGAGCGAGGAGAGACACCCCAAAGCATCGGGGTGGGGCCGGCCGGGGTGCCGCGGGCGGGAGCAGAGATCCCGGGATGCGGGAGCAGAGATCCCGGGATGCGGGATCGCCCCCGGAGCGCGGTGCTGTCCGGCCGAGGCTGCGCTGCCCCAGCCGAGCTCTGCTTCGCCACGGGAGCCGCGCAGAACGGGTCGGACCAGGA
>VZRO01007808.1:239045-259292 GCA_013397915.1 Daphoenositta chrysoptera | reverse complement strand
TCAAGCTCCAGCCATTGTTCTGGCACGCGCTTCTTCCGCCCTGCCTCGGGATTCGGTGCTCATAAATCCGTTCCCGTCTCATCTGGAGCATCGCTCAGGCCGGCCCGGCCCCGGTGTACGTGGCCGGCTCCGCATCGCCCTCCTGCCCGGCCCCCGCGGGACCCGGCCGGGCCCCGGCTCTCCCCTGGACCCGCTCTGCATCCTCGCAACCACCGGCATCTCCGTGGGTTTGCTCCCACCCGTTCTCTTCTTCCTCCTGTGTTGATGCTTCAGTCCCACTCGGACGAGCACAGTTGCAAAGCCTTTTTTTTTTTACCCTCTAGCTTTCCCTCGGTTTGATTCACCTCGTCTTTCCCTTCCCATCTTCTGTCCCTCATCCCTTTCCATCATTTTGCACCCCCACCTTTCCCTCCTGGCTATGTCACACGTGCAGGGAAGATGGACAGCCAGCACTGCCGCACTGAGCGGCTCTCAGGGCATTTCCCAGCCTCTTCCTTCCCATAAATATTTCAGTTTATTTAGATGCGTCTTTACAAATTAACACACAACCATCCCAAAGGTGCCAGCAGCAAAGGCTGAGTAATTTCCAAGTTTATTTAGGATTTATTTAGTTTAGTTTAGCAGTACCCAGAGAGATGAACCTATTTCTTCCACTGCATCTTTTCCAGCCCTTCACCTGCATGGTGAGCAGTGAGTGATGCTCAGAGCAGGCACACACTGCTCCCACCTCCACTCCATAAATCCCTGCTCTGGAGAGGAGCCTTATGGGCTCCTGAAATGAAGTAATTTTGAGTTTTTACCCCTGTAAACCCTCTGGTACCTCCAAACCCACTGGCCAGACAAGGTCTGGCCCTGCAGACACAGGGCAAACCCTGGGGTGTGGGTCTGGGGAAGTGCCAGGGCTGTTCCACTGCTGTGAAAGGAAAGATTAGAGCAGGTATTAAAGCAAAGACACCAAACCAGGCACTTTGTCCTTCATGGCATTTTCTACAGTAAACAAAGAGCAAAGCTGCTGCTCCAGAGCTAAAATCCACCAGCCTCAAGCTTTCAAGCAGGAGAAATCACATTCTGGAAGTGCATCCCGAGAAGTCAAACCAGTGTGAACACATCCCTGCTGGACACCAGCAGCCCTGCTGGCTGCTCTCCTGGCCACGGGGAGCGTGCTGCAGCCCAGCATCCCCAACACCAGCACAAGGGACCACCTTGCAACCCTCTTCCTTGAAATCCCAGGACCCTGCTGGCACAGGGTGCCAGAGCTCGAGGAACCCTCAGCAAATGTGGGATGACTCCTGTTGGATGAAGTAATCATTGTTGAGGGGACCTGACGCCTAGATTTTCACATGCTCGGCTTAGCAGGGGATTTATTCAGGGGAACAGTTGGAGCATGTGGCAGCAGCATCTCATTAGTGTCACAGACAATGCCCTGCCAGTCTAAGGATAAAAGTGGGGTTAGTTTTCCCTATATAAATTTATTGTAAGATTTTAGGGAGCCACAACACAGCTGAGTCTAGATTTGTTCTGTTAGAAGTCCCAGAACAGGTTCAATCACACTTGAAACAGCTGGGGAGGGCAAGGAGAAGCAGCCAGCCTGTCCTGTTCTCCCCACCCCTCTCTTTCCAAACACTCCAGCCCACTCCTCAGTGGTCAAAAAAGGGGAGAGGTCCCCAAAAGGATGGCTATTCCTGCCCCTCCACCCCCCCACCCCATTGCTCTGGGATGCACAAGGTCACCAAACAACTTTTCTCCTCCCAGCCAGCAGCAGGACCAGCAAAGCAGCGAAACACATTCCCCTGAGAAGGTCTGGATGTGCCATGGAAATATATCCTGAAGGGAGGAGTGAGACAGCGTAAAAGGTTACAGAGTTGAAGCACCAAGAGGGAGGAACAAGGTTATATAAAGTTTTACAGGTCAGGACAAAGATCTCAAATGTATTAAAGAAAATAAACAGAGGGATGAAGTCAGCCACACATGAGCGCCAATGCTGGCTTGGCTCCTCAAGCAATTCGGGGGTTGATCAGGAGTTTTTGAGGAACAAATCCAGGGTTACACAAACTGAATTCCTACAGGGAGATGAGGGGCTGGAGACAGTGACCAGGCAAAGAGCTCCTGATGCACAAAGTGTGGGAGTCACTTCATGAATAAAGTCACTGAAACCAAAGCTAACACCTGTGTTAAACACCCAGTTTGAATAACTCAACACTCGAAGAGCAAGAAGCATGTAGGAATGGGGAAAAAACCCTTTATCCAAGAGCTCTCCCTGTGGAGAATGAAGCTGGAGCAGAATCCTGGCTCGATGGGGCAGCCCACATCCCCTCCTTGCTGGAGGAGAGCATCACTGGCCGTGCTGAGGAGCTGTGACTCTGAGCCCCTGCCCTGGCACCCCAAGCGTCCCTTTTCAGGGACACAACCCCTTCCTGTCCCTTCTCTTGTACCGATGCCCTCGCGCTCCTCTGGGGGAGCGGCTCCCACTTCCTACCCGAGGAACGGGATTGAGGTGAGGGAAGCACGGATAATAAATACAGCTTCCCACACCCTAAAAAACTTCCTTCCCACTCAAGGAAGTGTTTGCACGTACCTCAGCTGCTAATTTTAGGATGGAGCTTTTAGCCACATGTGAGACTCTTCTGGAATCCTGACTGGATTTGCAGGGAGACAGCCCTGACAGCCCTTCACGGGGCCCTAGAGTCACAGCTTTTCCTTGGAAGACAACTTGGGAGATGCTTTTTTTGCATCCTACATTATCCACTGCCAGATTCACAGAAGTCTGGGACATAGCATGATTTATGGCTTCAGTTTTTGTCCTAATGCAATAAATTCTTCCGATAAGTTAACTCTGTACCATTCCAGCTCCTTCCTTTCTGCCCAGCCTCAAGGGGAAAGGTGTATGGAGGAAATAAATTCCTACCACATCCACCACCGTATACTTCAGTGCATTCCCACCGTAAGAATAAACCCAAGGAGTGATGATCCAGCACAAAAAAACCACTTCATGCACTTTATTGAGTCTAGTTAAATCTGCATTATAACATCTTACATAGGGAACAAACACCTCCTTAAGTGTTAGCTGGCAAGCCTGGTCAAATTGTGTCCAACAACCTTCGAGTACCAGTTTGTATCAAACAAGGTCAGTATAAACAAATGTAAAGCACTGTAAAAAAAAAAAAAAAAAAAGAAAAAAAAGAGAAAAAAAAAAAAAAAAAGGAAAAAAAGGAAAAAATAATAAAGAAAAGTGTTACATTCACGGTGGAATTCAGGGCTTCCCAAACAACAGCCTTACCAGGAGAGTGAAATTCAGGAAAGGGGCTCAAATATTTTAGCTAAAGGGAATAAAACCAGATATAAATCAAATCAAATTCAATGGTATGTTTCACGATACGGTTTGTCTGAGAGGTTGGGAAGCCCTGGTATAACAGATGCAAACCTCTTTTTTAACACACCACCACTTATCTGTACTTTGGGTACGTTACCATTGATTGTGTCTCTTCAGCCTCCTGCTTCCCCCCCCAGCCGAGCGTAAACAAAAAGCCTACTGTACATAAGGGCTGAAGTATTTCTGAAGTTGTTATAAATTCCCTCCATGTGGCTCCAAGCCAACCTTCATCCAAAGCTCCTCCTCCTGGGAGAAGGCAGAGGAGCAGGCAGACATTTCCGACAGCACCGGGCTCCTCATCGGCTCCTCGCCTGCTCGCACAGAGCCTTTCCCAAACCCGGACACCGCTTCCACGGACACACCGGTCCCAAATTAGGGATGAGACGAGGGACGGAGGCTTGTACTGCAGCGAGAAGGTGAAGATCACTCCGGGAGGTTCGGAAGCCCCTCGGCTTTACCCGCACCTCTTCTCCCCCTCACATTCTCCATCCCCTTTGTTACGATGGGACCCCTGGGCTGTGGGGGAACTGTTTATCCACTGCCGATCCAGCCGGGAAAGGGGCCTCGGGACCCGCACATTTGCATAACCCAGACAAGTGACAGGAAACTGGGATGACAGTCATTACGGGCCATTGTGCCAGCTCTGGTGGGAAACCCCTTCGTCTGCAAGTCCACACAATGGACAATTACAGCTCCTTCAAACCCGGTGGGTGTCTGTGTCTTGCAGCTGCTGTGCCTGCACGGCAGCGCTTCCTACAAAAGGCCTTTAAAATTCCCTGATTTCTATGCATGAAGTACCTACATAATCACATCGTTTTTAAAACAACTCAACTGCCTCCAAGTTCTCTGCAAAAAACCCGGCTTGTTCGGAGAAATAAAAAATATGCACGTGAAAGGGAAACCCAACCAGCACCAGGAATTCAGTCTTCTGACAGATACAGCCCCAAATAAAAAAAACAAATTAAAATATGGCGAGCACCCGCAAGCCTGAGTCGGTTCGCAGTGTGAATTAAACCAACAGGAACTCTTAACTAATGTAATTCTTAAAAGTGTGCGTTTGTCACAGGGGTTTGGCCTGGTGACTGCTGTCACTGCTGTGGGTAAGGGTCTGTCCTGTCAGAAAGGAATGAAGCTCACGCACCAGATATTCCCACCAGGAGTTTGGATATTTGGAAAGAACCGCATGGTAACCGCTGGGCTGGGCAATGACAAGGAGAATCCTTCGAAACCAAAATAAAAGCTGCTGATGCTGCAAGGAACCCGCCGGTGCTGAAGGCAGACCCCACACGGTGGCACTGTGACCCAGGCCACCGGCACGCAGGACTCTCAAGGCCATCACTCCTGCAAATCAGGCCGAGGAACGTGCCAAAACTCGCCCTTTTAACCCTTCTGACCCCTCCAGGCACGAGTGAAGATGCTGTGTCCCTCCAGAAATACAAAAAGAACTGAGGGAAGCGCTAAATACACATGTTCACTATCAAAATAATTCATGACATGTAAATTAGTCTAATTATTAGAGTGTTTCATATTTTGTAAGCAACTGAAATGTTAATATTGGCTTTTCCTAACTCCAATCTAAATTTAGATAAATAGAAAATTAATTACCCTAATTAAGTGAGCTACATAAGGAAGTTCTTGCTGCAGACAATGAGCCCCCAGCCCCTTTAGCATACTCAGCGCTGCGAAAAGCAGAGAAACCACGGAGAACATTCAACGTCTCCCAAACTGAGATTAAATTATTTGTTCTTGGTACCGTTTGGGAAACCTCCAAGATTTTATTAGTTGCTCTTGTTACAGAAAGATAAAATGTTAAGACATGCTATAAGCTTTAACAAAACTGTGAGGGCGGTGCTACCAAGGTGGAAATTCCATGGAAAAGGTGGGGTGACAGGTACCAGAGCCGTGCTTCGCATGGGTTGGGACAGCGGGCTCCCTTCCTGGTGGTCACCAGCTCTAGTCTGAGATTAACATCTCTGACTTTCAACATCTAACACGGTACTCACGCACAGAGGGGTTTTTTCCTTCTAATTCTACGCTCTGTAAGTCAGTAAAGCTACTGGAAACTGCAACTGAGAGCGAGTATTTGCTCTGTGAAATTCAGAAGTGTTATTTTGCTGTGAAACTTTGGCAGAGAGAACGCAGTACCCAGAATGAACAGCCAACTTCAATTTTACACCGATGCGTGTCCAAGGAAAAAACCAAACCCCTGAGCTTACTGATGGTTCTGTTCCCAAAGAACCCTCGTGTGCCCTCTGCCACGATGGCGTGTCCCACCAGGAGGAAAGCGAGCTCAACAGCCAGTCAAGGTTTCCCACTGAACCAACAGCACAAAATGCACACGAAGGAAAAAAGAAGGAATTTTGGGATGCTGTGGAATCCTTAAGTAGCTGATGAGATGTTAAAATGGCTTAGAGCAGCGATTATAGTTTATGCACCCACCACTATAAAACACCAAAAATGTGTTTTAATTAGGAAAAAAGAGATAGGCCAGCTTTGGTTTTGTCATGTGAGGAACAAGCAACACTTCCCATACAGCCAGCAAGAGCAGCTCATATCCCTTCAGGACTACCGCCCTGGAGTGGAAATAAATAAAAACCACTTTCCCTTTGCACATGTAAGCCAAGAAAAAACCAAAACCTTAGAGAATAAAACAAAGAAGGGGTCACTGAGGGTGAAGGATGGTTCCCCACACACACACTCTGATGAGAGTTGAGGTACGTACACTCTCCAATTCTCAATTGCAACATGTCATGTACATAATTTTAAAAGTAAATTCATTTTCATTCTGTGCAACAGGAATATAAAGAGCTTGTTGGGGGTTTTTTTACTGTTATTCTCAAGAATCTGCTGCACATTTAAGTGCACTCATTTTTAAATATAACCCCATACTAATTATATGCTTCCCAGTTAGTACTGAGTGGCACTTGCACCACAGGCTACCAACACTGGACCACTCAACACATCCAGAGGTGACCAATACAGCTGAAGCTTGTGAAGAACTAAAAACCAACCTGTCCATACTTGTTTGCTGAAGTTACAGCATTGCCTCAAAAATTGAGACCAAAAGCTGATAGAAAAATTGGGCACAAACCTCAGTGAATGAGCCAGTACACACGGGTTTGTATTATTCCACATCTGCAACCATACCAAGAAATAACCAGCCATTAGAACAGTTTCTAATTTTTATCTTTTTTTTTTTTTTTGGTGGCATTACTGAGCCAAAACATTGCAATTATAACAGTTCATTTCTGGGTTTTTTTAATGCAATTAAATGTCTAATCCAACTGTTTTTATGTTACAGTAGCTGTTCACATAAATAGTACAGATATGCACTGCTCTTGACAGGTACACAGTCACAAAAGCAGCTCTCTCATGTTCGGTTTGCTCTCTGTGTGGTGGGGTCTGTATGAAAAGCATTCTTGATTTCTAAGCATGGTACAATTTTAATTCTTAATGCGTTAGTACAACAGTGCATTGGAAAAGTACTGAGCTTCTACAAAAAAGCTTTACAATTTTAAAACAGATTTGTTTTTTTTTCTTTATTTAAACAAGCATAGGCAATTCTTATATTTCCACAACAAGATAAATATCCCAATTAAGCTAACAGCTCATCCTACAGCGTGCCATAGTGATGGGGAAAGGGCTAACATTAGTGTTATTTACACAGACATGTCCAATATTAACCCAGGAGGAAAATTAAAAGTATGTTCATGTGTGCAATTAAATTAACATTATTTTTTCAGAGAGTTGGATTTCTTGCAAAAATTCCTCTATGACTCATGGACACTGAGTTGGGTAACTTCTCAAAGAACTCCTCAGAAGCACAATCTTGAGGACAAACTGTTTATTGGACTGGGATGGCAAGGGCTGGGTAGGAGAAAGAACTTAATACTCTTCACAAAGAAAAAAATATTTTGAAGTGGGGAGATGTCTTTGGACAAGCGAAATTGAACACCCAAACTGACTAGAACTCGAAAAACCTAATTAAAGAAATTTTCCAATTCCCAAAGCTTGAATCCAGAGAAAATGCTTTAATGAGGGAAGATTCACTCCGAGTCATTACTATACATTGAGGTACCACTCAAAAAGTGGCCATAAAGGAAGTGACTTCTTTGCCCATCACTATCACACCGGCTGCCTGGCCATCGCCTCAGCTCTGCTCTAGACAACGCTCTCTCTGTTCCCAGAAGCTAAGACTGCTCTGCGACAGATGGGGCAGGTGGAGTTCTCCGACAGCCAGCGGTCGATGCAGTGCACGTGGTACTCGTGCGAGCACGGCAGCTTGCGGAGCTTGTTGCCCTCCGTGTACTCTGTGATGCACACGCTGCAGGTTTTCAGAGCGTCGCTCTCACCAAAATTCCTCATGGCTAGGTTGTCAATTTGTTCTTTGGTGAGTCCTCTTGGTTGGTCATCATCATCTTCGTTGAGTAGGAAAAATTGTGCAAGGCTAAGGAATGGTAGAGAAGCGCTTTCTTCAAAAGTGACCGATCCCCTCGTGTTCCGGCCTTCCCGCCTGGCACCGGATGTTGAGCTAGCCTCGTGCCCACCCTCATACACCTCCCCTGAGCTAACATCTGCATTCTCACTGCCCGAGGTGCCCCCACCTCCGCTCTGCGGCTCCGAAGTCTCCGCGTTCTGGCTGGGAGCTGGCCCACCGGGATCTGCATCGCTATCGCTGTACATGAAGTAACTGAGCTCCCCGAAGCCCGTCATGATCTGCCTCAGCATGGTCTGGATGGCGACGGACGTGGTCTCGCTCAGGCCCGTGTTTAAGATCCTACGGATGGGAATCCGAATGGTGCTGACGTAAGTTCTCACTCCAGCCCGCTCGGAGCGGGAGAACGTGCGCCGGAAGCCTCCGCGCTCGCTCTCGTAGGTGACCGTGTTGTTGGGGGTCTGGGACCGGGAGCGGGTCCTGTTGGCTATGCTGTCCCTTTGCCGGTACTCCCCGGGCCGAACTCTTCTCACCTGCAGGTCAAGCACTATGGTGGGAGGCCTCTGCCCAGGAGCCGCGGGCTCGCTGCTTCCGGTAGTTTCTGAAGAACCTGCCGCTTGAGGAGCGGGCCTGGTTTCAGGGGGGGAAAACAGAACTGCATTTTCACTTGGCACCTCAGTCCCCACTGCGTGCTGCCTTAACGTCACGTGCTGCCTAGTTCTAGAGCTGCCCTCAGCCTCGCTCGCTGAGGAGTGGTCAAGCGTTTGAGATGAGGTGTTGTGATGAGACCTGCGAGGGGCCTCGCTCACCGCATTTATAGGTGACCTACTTCTATCAGTCCTAGCCCGCGTCCGCCGCTGTTCTGGACTCCTGCTCCTGGCTCTCCTCTGCCCTCTAGGAGGGGAAGCCTCCTCAGCCGTCAGCTCCTCCGCACTGCTCCTTTCTGATCCAGGCTGCCTTATAGACGGTGATTCAGACCTTGGAATTTCAGAGTCACTTTGGCTGTTTTCCAAATCCTCCCCATTGGAAGGCTCTACAGATGGCTCATTCTCAGTTTCTGGATTCGTGTTCCCATTATTACGGTTGACATTTATTTCCAAACTGAATCTGAAGTCTCCACTATTTGGGTTAGTCCGGCTCACTGCTCTCCAGGACTGGTTTCCTCGCTGCCCACTTCGGGTTGTATTTCCAGTCTGTCGGACTGAATTAAGCCAGTCTATTATAGAATCTCCATTTGAAACATCTTCTGCGGACTCTGCACCTGTGAAAAAGACAGGGAACTACCAAAATTAGAGTACTGAGCTAATTTTGGAGCCATCTTTTCCAAGAACATAATTGCTTAGCTTAACAAGTGACAATTTAGAAGTGCTGACTCCTACCAAGTGCTACTGTGCTTTCACAGGCAGCAAGGCAATTCTGTAACTACCAGAGCTCTTCTAAGGGAGCAGGAGTGGACATTGCTCTAATATAGACAGATAGGCTGCAGCCATCACAGAGCAAACAAGTCATCAAAAGAACACGTATTTTCTATTGTAAGTAAATGGAAAGTCACATGTCAGATGTCATAACACATCAATATTCTGTGTTTTCCTTTCCAAACAATTAAGTGGTCTATCGACCGTGAAACAGAGAATTAAGTTTGTCCTGAGCCTTCACCTGCAGAGCTTTATAGCAACTCTGTCTCACTGAAGAATGAACCCCAGTGGTCAGCTCCAAGCACCCCCCCACCAATCTCTACAGAGGGGTGATGACAAAAGCAATGCAGCATCTTTGGAAGGGAAGAATGGTGAATTAAAAAACTTGGATTGCCAAAAAGCATCCCAGAAGGGAGCAGACAGGAAGGCAATCTTAAAAAAAAAGAAATAAAGAAGAAATAAACCTAAACAAAACTTGATTTTGATAGAAGTAAGAGATCTGTTATGAATGAAATCTGTCCCAAACTGACCTCTGCAGCAGATATCAGACATAAGGTTCACTGAGTTTTGAAACAAAGCTCACCTTGCACCTGCCTAGGCTTAACTTGTTCCACTCCTGCACTCAAGTTAAGGTCCGTACGGGGTGCTAAAGTTAAGAGTTTTCACAAATACTGTATATACCTCTATTCTCATCATTGTTTTGCTGTGGCGGACCTTCTTTAACTTGGTGTAGCCTTCTCAGCAACTCTTCTTCAGTAATTTCACCTTAGAAAATAAGCAAAATTTTCCAAAAATATTTCCAAATCATATATGTATGGCAAGCATTATCAAAAGCTTCTAAAGAAGGTACAAGCCACTGCTTGTGTTCTGTCTAATTAAGTCCTGCCACAATGGCACTGCCAAGCAGGTTGCTAAGGGGAAGTTCAGACACTTTAGCACTTTTGTCCCAAGTAAGTTTTGCTGAAGCTGAAATATCCAACAGTTCCATCCTATTCAAGAGAGAAGTGCTCTCTGGTTCTGTAACCTCTACAAGTGAGCAGCAATTTTTGTCATCCTTCACCCATTAAATGGTTGTCCAGAGTGAAATATCTGAGGTTAACCCTTCCACAAGCAGGAAAAGAAGGTTTAAATTAGTTGAATCATGGTTTGAATTAGGTATCAACCTATAATGAGGAAATTTAACAAGTTGATTGAGAACTGACATCAAAATGCCCATGCAGAATCTCACACCAGACTACTTACCCTGGTTACAAACTCTTACCCTCATCAGCACAAAATCTGCACACATACACTTAAAGGAGATTTTTTTTCCATCTAAGGGTTCATAACTGGAACTGGGTCAAATCTGGGTGTTCCTGCCAAGCTGTACAACCAGACTTTTGTATCTGATGAATCCACACCATCCTATGTCTCCACAAGTCAAGGGACCACTCGAATGTGAGTGTGCACAAATTAGCAAGAAGCTACTTCCTACCATGGAACACGACTGCAGCACACAAACAGGTGAAAGGGCTTCAGGAGAACAGATAATGACACAAACTGCCTACAAGCAGCTCTAGCAGGATGGACATAGGCAAGCATTACCTACCTGGTGTTCCTAGCAAATTGTTATCTCTCATAAGCCTGTAGTCCTCTTCACTCAGGTTGTTCACAAACTGATAGAAAGCTTCTTCTCGGTATAACCGATCCAGCTGGCTCTGTCGTTGGGCTTCTGATTGATCAATGCTTCCTTTATCACTAGAATCTGAGCTTTCCATCTTGATGAGTGGAAGAGTACCTAAAAAAGGAGAGAACAAATCCTTCATGGAGAGCAGTGAAATACAGCATGGAATTCAGGCATGTTAAAAATGGAGAGTGAAGTACAGGTTAAAGCAGTTTGCTAATGAAGCTTTAGTTAAGATCAGGTTCATCACCACGGGGATCAAGAACAAAGCATGAACCTCCTCAAGAAGTACAAACAAAACTGATGCTCATCATTACCAAATACTCAACAGAGCAGCAAGTATGAACACAGGGAATATTATCTGCCATAAACCTTAGCCCATCTTTACACTCACAGTTAACTAGGTGTCCATGATTATCTGCTTTTTGCATAAAATATTCCTAATGTCACAACTGCCTCTCCAAGCAGCCTTACAGTAGTGTAGTACAAGGCACAAGCCATCCTTGATCATGCTCTCTGAGCACAGGATTATATGTTCCTTGCTTTTTCTTGCCTGCTACAAGAAACAGCCTCTTCACCATCCAAGCAAATTTTAACACAATGAAGTGGTTATGAAGAACTCAAATAAAGAAGATGCTGTGGAACACTGTGTGCACAAAAAAAGAGGAAAGATTCTTATTCCCTCAAAAAAGGAAAAGGGTTTGTAAAATCAACTTTATAGTTTTTACGTCACAAGAGGAATTTGCTTTCAAGTTTCAGCATTTACTGAATTACTGATGTTGATGAGCAAAATCTCCAAGACAAAACTCCAGCATATACCAGGTACACCACTGCTTTAAAGAGCTGTCTTCTATGCTGCATATTTTTAAATACAACTTTCTCATATTGTTTTTCATTTGGATGAATTACTTGACAGCGTCTCTCTTTCAAGGAAAATAATCGATGAATGCCGTGTCTGTATCTGATAAATATTATAAGGAACACATGCAAATGCAGGAGACATTCTGGCACTGGCTGTGCCATGCAAATACATCAAATGAAGATAAAATAACCAGTTTCCTTGATCACTCTGCCTCGCCATTCACAGCATCAAGAATTTTCCTGTACAACTGGTAGAATCTAGTTACTCAGAGAGGTGATTAACAAGCTAATCCTCTGCAAGCTAAAAAGCTCTGCAATAACATTCCCCATCAGAAAACATTCCTTTCATTTAAACCATACTTCATGTGACATGGAAATACTGGAAGAATAAAGCCTTTCTACTTCTCACTGGAAAATTTCCAACACTTAGACATCTGTCTAGTGCAAAAAGCATCTTTTTTTGGTTTGTCAGCACAGCTGTCAAGTCAAGACTGCCCACAGTTTACATTAGTGCTCCTCCAGAAGAGCAGCACTGCATGATCTCCACAGGCACTTTTATTTCAGCTGCTATGGTGAAAATTAAAGTGCACTGGCAACCCCGGTGTGTAGCACCAGAAAAATTCCACAGGATAGGATATCCCATTATTGCAGATTTGCAAATTATGAAATTGCAGTTCTGACCCTTTGTCTTCAGTTCTGATGCAGTGGAGTTTGACTTTAAGTTAGTGATATTAACTTGTTGCCACTCAGCTACTGGTGCTGTGGGGTTCTGTGAAGTTCTACCATTTTAACAAAGCAATTACACCTTTATTTCGGGAATCAGGCCGCAGCAGCAATCACCAGGGTCACTACTGAGTCAGATGGAAGCCTATCAGCTTTCTCTGCATGTCTAAATCCCTGGTGCAATCTAAAGACTGCAGACTGGCATGTGACGTGTTGTGCTCTGTGACGTGCTGTTAAACACCCATAAATGACCCCATTCACAGGACAGTTGAGCAATAGTTTCTGCAGGTGTGTTCAGCTCTGACCGGGCTCACTTAGGAAATCTCCGTGCCCTTCACATACCAGGCACGTATTTCTAATGAGAACACAGCTCCAAGCAACTTTTTTACAAGCTTTCTGTAGCAGAATTATTACTCCAAGTAGCATTACTTAAAGACATTTTGGAGAAGATACTTTTAAAAGCAGCTGTCGTTAGTTCTGGTAATATCTGAATAAAAGCATCAAGTAGAATGAGTGACTTTCATCCAAAAGAAAACCTTGAAAGATGCATCAGTTCTTTGGGAATACACATCGATCTCTAACCAGTATTCCCTTTTTCAGGATAACAATGAAAAAAGTAAACAATAAGATTAAGAAAATAAAGACAAGTAATAGGATGCTAAGGGACAGAAGCAGCACAAAGTTTTGTAAAATACTTTACCCCAAATGACTGCCATGGTTATTACTGACTTTGAAACACCTGGAATGCCTTCAGAAAGATGGCAATATTAACACCTTTGTAAGCATTAGACTAATTCTTCAACAGCTTCTAAAAAAGAAAGTTGCACTACGCATACAAAACATAACATTTGTTTACTACTTATTTACTGCTTTCCTTTTAACTGAAAATTCCAGTGCTTGCAGGCACCTTGGCTACATAATGCCTACGTGATTCAAAGGTATTTGCCTATTGCATTTCAGAAAATGAAGGGGGCACCATTCTTGGTCAGAGAAAAAGGGAGAGTCAAAACAAGTCAAAGGGGGGGGGAAATTTAAAATCTCTTCTCTACCAACAGGCAGATGTACAGTTCAAAAGGCGATTTTTTAAGAAAAGCTTGGAATAACTCAGTCTTACTTATTTCCAGGTTTGCTCCTCTTTTCTCCTCCATTACCTCTTATCTTCCCCCCAAACCATAAAATCAGCTAATGGTCAACGCTGAATAGAGTTTACTGCAACAAAAAAAGCCTCAGAGGTGGGATCTTGAATGAAGAATTTAACTTAGATGAGGGCTATTTCTGCTAGTGACAAACTCGCTGTATTTTCCTATTGCAAGCTACTACCAGGTTACGTCAGTCCCCCGTATCCCAACTTCACAATCCCAGAAATGCTGTGAATCTCTATGGGATGCTCACACTGATGGAAATACAGATGGCACAGAACCACAGCAACAACACATTCTCCCCACCTGACGGCTGACAGCAAATCATGACACTCTTCAAACCAGAGCTCTGATTAAAACCAGCAAATGAAAACCAGGATTTCTACCCCACGGCTTCTGCTACTTTCTGTCTCCCCCCTGTCCACTCAGCTCATTGTGCACATTGTCCAACATAAGCCTCACCTCCCAGCCGGCTGCAGAGCTCTCCATGGCCAGACGGAACTCACTGGAATGTTTGGCCACTCCTGCCTCAGCACGGCTCCATAGGGCCCGTCTGGCTGCACAGCAGATTTCCACGGCAGGAGCTACCACTGCCCCACGCTCCTGTCGCAGCAGGGCAGGGAGGCAGAAAGTACTTGAAAATCTGCCCCTCAGGATGCTGCTCTCAGCTCACACCCTGCAGACAATTAAGACTGGCTTAAGGAGGCAAATAATACAGGCAAACCTGATGAGGGAAAACCAACAGGTGTACTATTAACTTACAACAAAATAACATTTGGGTATCTAATAAGCAGGTACGCTTCGACTCTGCTTCTCTTTCTTCCAGACTAACACTTCGTTCTTATCCAAGCTAAAAGATTTAGAATTTCCTTCTTTAGTGTCCTTCCTTGTCAGCACTGAGTTGACACAGGGTGGGGAAGGTCACAACTATGAGCGGGAAGTTCAGATCTGCTGGTTATTGCCAACTTCAGCTGAGATACCCAGATATGAAAATCTCTTTATGGGGAAGTGAGGGGGTGACCACCTAAAGACTGCACAAAGCAAGAGAATCAGAGATAGAATAAACAATTTTCTCCTTAAAAAAAAAAAAAAAAATCTTCAGCAGCTGAATATCCAGACACAGTAACTACAGTGAATTCTTAATTGGTGTTCCCATCCTGCCACAAATCAGAAAAGTATCTTCCCTGCAGTTATGCTTCAACAACCTCAGAGATTTCTGAGCACAAATGACTGCCTGTCTCTCCACTGCTGCTCCAGACTGCAGTAAGCCCACAAAAGCTATTGTTTGTTACATTCTTTTATTCAAGAAGTAATACTACGTTCTTTTGGACAGGGACAATTTAAGAGTACTGGATATTCCCTCAATAATGCAAAGTTATCATTCTTACAGCATAAGAAATATTTTATGTTTTCTTTTATGCCAGGTTGTATGTAAACTAAATCCAGTCAGGAATGTGCTACTGCCTCAAATGTAGTGGAACAGCCAAAGAGGGATAAGATTTGTGTTTTACCCATCTACCTTCAACAGTAACACAGTCTATTTCCATATTGCTTAGCACTTGTGGACTACAGAATTCTTCCCAGAAAATGTACTAATGGACCATAATGCACAGCAATAAATCTCTAGTTCTTCCTCCTTCAATAGTGTGTAATATCTCCTGACATTAGTTATCTGTATTGAACACCAAGACACTACCTTAGCCTGCATTCCTGGGTTTTTCATATGTAAAAGAAATCCCATAAAACATTAGAACTCTCATTAAACCAACTAAGCAGAACTTAGAAAATCTGACAAACCCTGGAATCACTCATTGGCAGGGTTAAAATGAAAAAGTGACGCCTTAAAATAAAAACCTTCGTTAGATTTATGGGGCAAGACTCAAATTTTAACAGGACAAGGCATGGAATTTAATTAAACTGAAGAAACAACTCAGCTGCTCATGAGTCAGGTGTGTAACAAGAAGTTCCTCTAGAACTCCCCCATGTCGGTGCTACCGGTATTTCAACCTCACCTGAGAATCTCTCGTGCCCGGTATGGCAGGAATGTTTCCCCAGTTACCTCACGTCCCAGCAACACACTTAATACCTCTGTACAAACAAAAAAGAGGATGGCAGTGTGGGTGTTCCAGAGATGTCCTCAGCAGAAGGCCAACTTCTCATTTATGATTCATACCCTCATCTTAATTAGGTACTTCAACCGGTAGAGCACCTTGCTTTCTTCCAGTCTGCAGAAACGATCAAACCCTTGGACTGAAGGAGTGACTCAGGTTGGAAGGCAGAAACACTTATTTGTTTGCTTTGGGTCGTTAAAGGCTGTTTTTCCTGCACTGAGCGCGCCTCAAAGACACTTCAGCTTGAGAGAAGCACAGCACAGCTGCGTGTCCAAGCGCCTGCCACGACCGGTGACTCCCGCAGCCCTGACGTGCCCTGGCAGCGCGGCCCAGCCAGCCCTCGCTCCAACTCCGTGTCTCAAATGACACAGAACAGCAGCTGGAACAGGCAGTCCTGCCACCCCGGCTTCTTCAGGCACAAACAGAACCCACTCCACACACTGCACTCATCCAACCCACCCCACCTCTTTTTCCTAGAAGAATTCAAAGTTGAAAAACAGTTTCCATGCCAGTCAGTATCCAATTTCTCAATACTCAAAACTAGCTGGAAGTAAAACAACAGAAACTACATTTTCATCTTAAATATTTCATCACTCAAGTCTGCAAGCTCAAAAGCAGAAGCAAAAACTGTCAGTGAATCCCATCATTAAAGGAAAAAGACACCCTAAGACAGTGGAATGAAAGTCATCTATTTGCATTATACATGGAGCTCCATTATGTCAAGTTTGTTTGGCTTTCTCTTTTTGTGCAGGTGCACAGGTTTCCTTTTGTGATCACACAGAAGGCTTTGATACCACAGGTCAAATACAATCATCTCCATCTTAGAAACAGTAATACACAACAAACTTTTCCAGTTTTCAAAGTTGCATCATGAATTTTGGGGTTTTTTTTCCCCTTGATATTCTGGCTTTTTATTTCCACTATGATGAACAGCAGATTTAGGTTCTTATTAGATTTTTATTAAGCCTACAACGAGTTTTAAAATCAACAACTCCCTATGGCCTCTTTAACTCAAAAATTATCATGGAATACGCACCACTCTTGGAAAGCTGGAAGAAAGTTTTGTGTTCTGTGGAAGTGTTCTGTGAAAAGTGCTGTAAAATTTAAATGCCAGTTTAACAAGGAGTGTTAAACATTGATTCAGCTTTTTCACTACCTCAGTGTTTCAAAGCAAGGCCCTGAAACAAGATGTCACTCTGAACATACATTTTAAACAATAGAAAGCAAATGAATACTTTTGCAGAACAGTGGCAGAAAGTTCCACAGAATAAAAAAAACCAAACAAACCAGAGAGGAAAAACACTTCAGCAGAACCAACTGTTGAGATAAAGAAGAGAAACACTAACAACTCTTGATAAGTCAGAAAGAAGTGAGGAAACCAGGGCAGAGCTTTGCAATTCCAGAACACCGAGAGCATGTGGAACCAAGATGGAGCTCTGAAAATAAAATGTGTTATCAACTGCCAAAATGCTGGGCTTTGCCTTTTATCATCTGCACTTACTAAAACAACACTTTTCACATACAAGTGGAAAATAAAATTAAGATAACACTGCCTCTGCCATCAAATTCAGATAGCACAGAAGAGAAAGCTTGGTGTATATGAGGTGCAGCAGGTTTCCAGCACTGCAGGCTCATGAAATGATGCTTTTTTTGCCCAGAAATTAGCTTCCTGCTGGGCCAGCAGCAGAAGGCCCACTCCAAACTCACAAGAAGTAAAGCTGCACACAAGTAATCAGTGCTGACCCTGACAGACTATGAACAGGACTGACATCCAAGGCCAAGTCGAGTTTTGATTCCTGAAGAAATACCACCTGTGGTTAGTGAAAGCACTGAGCCAATTAGAACTCACTGAATTTCGACTGAAAAAGAAAAACCCATCTTTAAATTCACTGCTGAGTCTTGCTGTCTCCACACAACTGCTGCTGATACAGGCACTGCTCACAGTAAAAGGGCAACCACCAGAGAATCACTGCAACCACAACCCACGGAGGAATTCCGATACGTGCGTTCCTGTTCTTGTTGATATCCGGAGCCCAACGAACACAGCAGTGGGAAATAAACGAAGGCAAATTTATTTCAATTTAAATAGGCATCTGTACCATGAGAATTCCATTCTGATGCCAACCCAAGGCAGGGAAGCTCCAGCATTTTAACAGGATTATTTGCACGTACACCTTGCACATGGAAACTCAGAGTGCTCTGAGCAAGATGATTTTAAATTACTGAACTAAGAAGAAAAAAGGTGTGCTGGCTTTTCCTACGTTCTATAATCATTAGGTGGTTTTACGAGACCACACAACTCTGCAGAACTCCTTGAGTCAAAAGCTGAGCCTCAACACTGCACACCAGCCAAAAGCTGCTAACAAGTACCTCGTTAACACAAACCTGAGCAGTCTGAAGGAGACACAGGCTTGTGTTTATGCTCTTACCTGCAGCCAGAACCTGTGCAAAGGCAAAACCAGTCCCTGGGATGCTCCTGGCTATCCCTACTCACCACACAAAACTCCTGACTTAGTTATGACACTGCTACACTCTTTAGAAGTTTTGGTTTTGAGAAGCACAAGACTCTCATAAAAATATCTTGAAGATGGAAATGTTCACATTTGGTTTTATCCCTTCAGGAATAATTTTTGCAAGCTCAGCAGATGGTAAGTTTTCACCAAGACTGAGATTAAACCACAAAACCTTGGATAAACACCCAATAATCATGCTTGGATTCAAATGTTTTAATAGATGGAAACTGAAGTTCTCTACAAAGAAAAAAAAATTTTATGACAATCCAGTAATGTGTTATGCTACATTAAGCTGGACTTAAATGCAATCTTTAGACTCAAGTATATGAAGTCATAACATTATGTTATGATTGTTAAAAAAAAGTACACCACCTCCACTGCAACTGGAATCATTTTGCTAAGATCAAGGGGTTAATTTTGACACATTCCCACAGGGAAGAGGAACAAAGGAACAAGCAAGGCTGGTATATTGATACAGAGGTGTTTTGAAAACATTTCCATCTCAGGATCACACTACCCATTCCTCTAAAAAAACCAAAATACACATATTAGAGACCAGACACTTGTAACTCTCTTGTCCAGTTCACCCTGGCATGCCCAGGAATTCAGTAATATGGAAAACAAACATGATACAGATGGCAACCACTACAGGCTTGAAAAACACTGGTGTGGTTATTTCAGTGACAAACATTTACCCAGTCAGAGTTGCTGATGAAGGGAATACTGTTGTGCCTTAGTGGTCTAACATAACAAGAAACCCTTAATTTTATAATGTGTGGTGTGTTTTCCCTTCCCAGGACATAATTCCAAGCTATCATTATTTTAATTCCCAAATGGTAAACCTGTAGAGGGAACAGAGACAGTTAAAGTGCCAGTTGACCACTACAACCAAACTAAATATCTGACCCTCAATTAAGATAATTAACTGCCCAAGAAGCAGCCAACTGTTTACTTGCTTTAGAAAGACTTGACAAGTCACTGCAATTGAAATTCAGGGACAAATTAGTGTCAGAACTTCTTTTGAATATTTTGACAACTATTTTCAAGTTGATAGTACCCAATACTGCCAATATGAACAGGAAAACAAATGTGATGTGTGATGATACTATTGGGTATTATCAAGTTTGTATTCTTGTTTAGGAGCTTCTCTCTATCAAGGCTCCACCTTCCTGAGAAACAACAAAATAATACCACTATTATTTTACAAATTCAGTATTTTTTGCTATGAAACCTTTTGTCAGGCTCCTACTCCACTCCACACTAAAATCAAGACACATAACAAATCTCATAAACAAACCTCAATCATAGCTACATTTTATATATAAAAATATAAATATATACACACACAGTATGACACACAACCTGATGTTGCTCCTCAATTAAAGCAGATCACTCAAGATAACCACATACATCCAGCTGGACTTGACAAGGGTTTTGAAACAGAGAGACACCTTAAATGCCAGTAAACAGCATTAAAAGGGGCAGGGAAAAACTCGCACAGGAAACTAAGCTGACAGAGCAAGGATGACGTGATTAACCGGGAAGAAACTCAGCAAAGTAATAGCAAACAGCACAGGTTTGAACAGGTCACAAGCTGATCCAGAGCCTTACACAGCGGGATAGAAAGAGTTGCTCTCGCCTGTCTCCCACAACAAGGCTTCTTGCCTCAACTCACGGCAAGCACGGCCTGAAAACACGGCCCTGAGAAGCTGCGATTCCTTCGGCAGACACTGAACTGTGGCCGCGGCCCAGGACAGCGGCTACAACCACCCCCTCCCTCCACCCTCCCAAAGGGAGCTTGTTCCAATTCCGCCGCCAGCCCGGCCGGACAGCCGGCGGTGCCGGGCGCGCCTGCCCTGCCCGGGGGGAGCGCAAGCCCAGCTCCAGCCCGCAGTGCAGGCTCGGGGGCGCGGCGGGAGGCCCCGCCAGGAGAATCCCGGGGTGACGAGCGCGGCCCATCCGGGCACGGCCGCGCCCGGACCGCCATCGCCGCCCCCCGCTCCCTCACGGCACCGCC
>VZRO01007808.1:153812-238756 GCA_013397915.1 Daphoenositta chrysoptera | reverse complement strand
CGGGGCGGGGCGGGGCGGGGTGGGAGGTTGCTATGGCCACCCCTCAGCCTACAGCTCCCGGGCAATAAGGAGGGGACCGGGGATCAGCGGTGCCCGCCCGTAGTGCGGCGCAGCAGGAGGGTCCGTGTTCCCACCGTGCCCTAAGTGGGGCCGGTTCGTGTCACCTCAGGTGTGTGTGTGCTGGGCAGAGGTGATTCCGTGCAAGGCCGATGGTGGTCAACGGTGCCAAAAAACCAAATAAATATTGGCAGTACTTGTGTCTGTCGGTGGATATTCACCCTCCTTTCCCTTCTGACCATGGGCATTCCTCCACTTTTAACCATGGACATTCCTCCTCTCTGACCATGCCCATTCCTCCCCTCTAACCATGGCAGGGTCTTCCCCCTCTCTGCTGGTGGTGTGTACGATGTTCAGATGGCATGCCCTATGAAAACTAAGATTCCTGGTTTTTGATATGAGCCTTACTTAATTGAATGCCAGACTTCCCATGTTATGTAGGGTTAAGCACTTCTGCAGTTTTTCCCCTCACCACTGAAATGATCAAGGGCAGCTGAGCTTTGAAAGATCCCATTTTAATGCCCGAAAAGTCGTATCTTGCAAAGGTCTTGCAAGGAAGTAATTTTCAAACAATATCCGATACATAGAGAAAAAACATATGCCTGAGGACTTACACCATTTCAGGAAGCCCACAAGACACCTTTGTTTCTCCTTTTGGCAGTTCATTATAAAAATAGCACTGTCAGGTTGAGGGGGGTGTTGCATTTAAAGGTTGTGGTAACTGTTGACTTCCTACTCAACAATACCAGCCCAACTTTTAATGTAAATGAAGTGTTTTTATATATTCACAGTTTAAATTTCCTCTGTCAGACTTGAGAACTCAAAGGCAGCCAGAGTGTCCGGGTGAGAGAAAAGGGAAGGGACAGGGACAGGCTGTATTTCTCATCAGTTTTACTTTCCACAGCCTGTGACCGGGAAAGGAAGATGACAAAATCCTTAGTAGAGGAGTTCCACTTTCATCTGGAGCAGGTGTAGGTTCCCAACTCTATTTTTATTCAAATAACCAGTACATGAAGCAATTGAGTTTATTACAGCTGCAGATGGACAGGTGATACTTGATACACCACATAGTTGGAGTGATGGAGAGGCGACACCTAATACAGCATAAAACTTACTTGCAGAATCTTCACCTTTTGTCTTTTTTAAAGTAAATTGGGCTTGAGAGAGTGAGTTTAAATCAGATCAGTCCTTTGCAGATTTACTGCAGGGTCAAACCATGCGCTAACAGCTCTGCTTTGACTGTTCAGTGTGAGTAAAATTTTTAAAAAACCCAAAAAACTAAGAAGAGTAAATTTAATGTAACAAAGCAATTTTGCTGTTCTAATGCACCAAAATATTTGTTATGGGGAGAAGTTGCCTTGCTCCTGACCCATGACAAATGGATGTTTTAATGTAGGCAGTGCTCTAATTCCTACAAATACCAGTGGCTGGAGAAACTGCATCCCCCAAACAGAGACCCCCGTGGCTGAGTGTGTGGGCACACTTTTATATTTGACAAGCACCTTTAAAGATGGCAAAAAATCCATTCCGTTGTCAAACGTGGATAATTCAGGGAGCAGGTGATGGGCACACGATTGATGCAGTTTATTGTGGAAAGCCTTGTGCCCACGATCGATAAGGCAGCCACCAGTGTGAGTATTGGCAATTAGCACAGCAGCAGGACATTCCTCAGTGTCACCCCAAAGGAAATCGCAGGTGAGGGGACTACCACAGACTGATTATGCATGAAAGTGAATCCTGCCTTTTCTCCCCACCTTTTCTGGATACCAGGCAAGGTCAGAGCAGAATAAAAGGGGCCTTGTTAAACACCAGTAACGTAAGCAGCAAAATATTAGGGATTGTTGAGCAAATGGGAGGTGGAGCATATTCTGTTTGGATGGAGGGATGGTTTATGCTCCTGGAACAGCCTCCTGACATCTGACACGCCATTTTGTTTGTCTCTTTTCCCCTCAACAAAATATGTTTACTTGATTAGCCTTACCAAAAGTCTTGAAAATCACCAAATGGCAAAGCAACAGAGGAATAAAACATTCTTCTTCACGTCTGCGGGTGAGCTCAGGCTCTTGAGGCAGACATTTGCCAGTTTGCTGGGTGATGAACACCCGCGAGGAGCAGAGATGGCAGCTGGATCCTGCTGATTCACACTTCCTTAGCGGTAAAAACCTGGAGCTGAGGTCCAGGGCAGACAGCTGAGGAAAGGTCTCTCCCACACAGCTGAGGAAAAGTCTCTCCCCCTCGGTGTGATTTGGTGGATTTATTTGCAAATGCCCTCACAGAGTCGATCAGCTACAGAATACGCTCTGATTTTTCAAAACCACTTAATGGATTTCAGTATCCACTTGACATTAATAACAATTAATGACCTGTGCACACACATCTCCTTAACAGCTTTGACGAAATTAGGATCGGTGTGGCAGCATATTTCAAAAAGCTTGTAGGGGAAAATATATTTGCATAGAGAACTTTGCAGTATAGGGAAAAATCCAAAATCTACAGCAAAAGCATGGTGTAATTCCTACCTAAGTGTTTTCAATTTGCTACTGTATGTATAGCAAAAGAGAATTGCAACACTTTTCCATGGTAAGTTTAATGTCGTTTCTTTCAATGAGGGTAAATAAATTTGCTTTAAATCCCCCAGGGTTTTAAAAACTGCTTATTTGGTATGCAGTGATAGATTAAGAAAATGCTGGTTTATTTTATTTTCTAAAAAGATATTAAAATAACTTATTCACAATATAGCTAAGTAATAATCCAAATGCAGTGAGGTGAGGAAAATCTGAATCTCTTGGGAGCTTCTAAACCTGAGCAAAAAAATTAAAAATAAAAGACCCACCAAACTCAGATTCTTATATACTCAAAGAGGCAAAGGCAGAGAACTGAGTAGGCAGATGAAGCTAGCTGGGTGGTGTAAATGCAGGAACTCTGATTTTCTCCAGCTACCTGGGCTTAAAGCTGGGCTGCTGTTTACTCTTTAAATTGGCTTTGTCTTTCTGTGGCTTCTGACAGAAAGTTACCTACGAAGTCTGCAATAAATGCAGGATGTGAGAACTTCTGCTGACTGTGCTTAATCCCAAAGGATTTCTCTTGTGTTTACTGTCAGTACCTAGTTAGGTGCTATAAATCCAGTTGCAGCCAAAAAATTCAGGCCATAGAAGATGAAGTAGCTAAAGCAGAGTGTGGCAATTTATACAACCCCAACATGGAGGTGTTTGTTCATGTCACCAGAGTGCTTTGCAACTGCACCTGAGCCCTGTTCAGGCCAGAACTAACCAAAGGCAAGTGCAAAAAAATGAGATTTTGTTTTTCCTTCTAGTTGACAAAATTGTCCCAGGCCATCCAAGAATATCCATGTGCAATTGAATGACGGTTCTGTCCTTTCTCTCTGGAAAACTCTCACCTCTGCAGGTATCAATTGTAGAAAACTTGTCTCCTGATGAAGGAACTTCATCTCTATTCTGAAAAAGCCAACTCTGCCACGTTTTAAGCACAGAAGTTGGTGAATTTTATTAAAAGCCTGAGGCAAGAAAGCTCATCTAAAATAGTCAAATGGAAATTAAAAGCTCCATAGGTAGGACAGAATAAAATCCTAGACTGGAAAAGTTACCTCATCTCGATAAACTCCTTACCATGCTTACCAGATGAACTTTTTTGGTTAGCATTAACTTTATTTAATTTCCAAGTAATTTGCTTCTAGGATCATAATATTAGTCCAAAAATATCTTTAAATAGTGGAGAAAAAACACAGTTTGAGTCTTTTCTCATGGCAAAACTTAAAAAACTAAATTTATATAAAGTCTTAATCTCAGCCTTTTTCCCAAACGCAGCCATGCCCGAACGATTTGCTCTGCATCCACACTGGTGCAGCTGAGTAATGTGTGTCCTGGCACAGCCTGGTAAATTCCCTCCCCTGTCACCTGTGTCCTGGCACAGCCTGGTAAATCCCCTCCCCTGTCACCTAAACCAAGCAGAAAACCCAGCCAAAGCCCTGAAATGTGGGAGTTTTCCTTGCAGCGCGGGCGCTCGGAGGAGCCCGGCTGCCCGAGCTGCGGCAGGCACTCACTCAGGATCGGGTACATGAGCAGCACTTTCCTCCTGTAGATGTCGGGGGGGAACTTGGCGTAGTACACTTTGGCCCGCTGGGTCTCCTCGTCGCTCTGGATCAGGATCTTCCCGATGCGGATGGATCTGCAGCAGTCCCGCAGGCCCTGCTCCATCGCCTCCCCTCGAGGAGCAGCACAAACACAGCGGCAATGGTGACACACTGAGAAAGGGCTCGGGGGCAGGAGGCTGCGTGGAAGGGACAGTCCCACCCCCGTGCTGGTGGACAGTTCTGAGCATTAAAACGCTTGAAGCTCTTTCCCTTTTCCCTCTGCTCACAGCAAACCGAGTCTCCTCGGTGCTGCCCAGCCCCTGGGTTTGGTGTTCCCGCCCAGCTGTGCTGAGCTCTCGCAGGAGAGAGCTGGAAGCCTCAGAAGGGGCGGGTGGGGTTTGGGGACATCTCGGTGACAGAGCGTGGGGCAGAGCGTGGGGCCGCTGGATTCGACACCACAGATCCAAAGGTTTGCCCAGCCCGGGCAATCACGGGGACTCTGCCCCACGGAGCGTGGCTGGGGCGGGCCCTGGCTCTGGCACAGGTGGGGAACAGGGGAGGGCACTTGGCCCCTCACAGGGAGCAGCTGCCAGGGGAGAGGCCACGGGAGATCTGTTCCAGCCCTTTGTCTCCTAAAAGGTTAATGGGAGGTATCTCTGGACATTCTGTTATCGAGGATACCTAAGAAAGAATAACAACTTATAATAAATAATAAGCCAATAAATAATTTCAAGGAGATACTGTAATATTATGAAAAGTGGGCTTTGCCCTGTTAACCAGATATTTTCCTTAATGTCATAGTTTACAGTAGTAAAAAACCTTCCATCAGTAAGACACCAAATCTTGTCTTTCACTGCACTTCGAGAAAAAGGAATGATGTGTCAATATGACAAATATTAATTGGACTGAAAACTAACTGATGGGTCTCCAAGTGTAATTGTAAGCAGAACACTGAACACAGCAGAGCTCCGTTCCTGTCGGATCTTGACCCCACACCACTTAAAGTGTGATCGCTGACCTGCAGGAAAATGCCAAATCATTACTGGTGATCTGCAGCTGCACGGAAGTTGGGGCAGGTCGCCAATACCAAACCTAATCTGGATCACTTAATGAGCTGAGTTTAAATAAACAACATATTTTTCGTGCCACCAGATGTAAAGTCGTTAGCCTAAGAATAGAGCAGCAGCTGGACTAAGAGGTGGGTGACAAAGTCATGGAAAGCAGTGACTCAGAAGAGGAATAATCAGCTGAAGATGAGCGCCTAATGAGATGCTCTGCCAAGAGGAGCTAATGCTTCCAAGAAACCACGAAGGGAGAAAGATGAAAGAACCAAGGAAGACAAGAGAGGTTTTATTACCTCTGTGTGGGCTCCAGGAAGACTTCCCTGGGGGCTGGAAAACACACCTTGGTGGGAAAACACCCAAGAAACACAGTTTACTAAGAAATAAAAGGTGAAGGGACATTTAAAATGCAGTCTCTGGGAAGGCACATGACAGATTTAACCCTAAAGGGTGGTGAGGTCCTGGCACAGCCTGAGAGGCTGTGGCTGCCCTGGAATTTTTCGGGGCCAGGTTGGATGGGGCTTGAAGCAGCCTGGGATACTGGATGGTGTCCCTGCCCATGGCAGAGGGTTTGGGATGAAATGATCTTTCCAGTCCCTTCCAACCCAAATCATTCTGTGATTCCATGATTTATCTGGCAGAGGGGGGTTTGGTAGCTGGACTTCAGTACAGGTCACTGTGTATTTTTGGGACTGGGGAAAGCTGTCCACTGGAACAATCCACACGCAATTTGCTGACGGTGGCAGAGTGCCTGTCACTGAAGAATCGCTGGAAATACTTAATGAGATAAATTCTTTTCCAGAGGAAACACTCTAGTTTGAACAAGCATTAATTCAGGGGAATCCGGCAGCCTTCATTAGGCAGGAATTGGGAGCAGGTTACGAGAACAGCTCCTGCAAGATTTGTTCTGAATAAATACAGAAACCCTGTGGCTGCAGGCTGGGGTGAAAGGAGGGAGGGCCGGGCAGCACAACCTGCACACTGCCTTGGCTGTGCTGCCTGTGTGCTCCCAGGGAGGCGAAAAGGCTATTTTTACCTAACCTATCCCCCCTTCCCAGGTCCAACCCATATTCAACACTTTTTATTCACATTATTAACATTATCAGTGTGAATCCTGGCTGCCCTCAGCAGCACCAGCTGCAGGGCAATCAGCGTTTGCAAACAGCCACCAGAACGTGCCTCAGACAATTCATTGCCAAGGCTTTTGCTTTAACTCCGGCCTGTAAGAGCACCGTCAGCCACGGGAAACTTAAATGCATTTACAGAGCGAGAATACAATCAAGCAGCATCAGCTTTATTGCTGTCCCTTGGCATTTGGAAAGTGTCGGGTGCCCACTGGCTCTTGTTTAGGGGAAGCGAGGACTCTGGGCAGGCTTTATTGCTTCATTCATTTGTGTGGAGAAACCAGAATGGAGTTAAAATCCTTAAGTGAAAAATGCAGGAAAGAAAAAGTGGGAAACACAGAATGGGGCTGGAGGAAGAGAGATTTCCAAGATTTTTTTTTATTCTGTGTTGATGGTCACCCTCTTGCTTAGATCCAGAACAGAGTTCTGATGGTCACTTATCAATCCTTATCTTGGGGCATGATTCCTGACGTCTCATGTGCAATTTGAATGTGTCAGTGACGGGGTACTGGTGCCTGGTTAATCCCAGGGATAGCAGGGGGGACCCGGAGTGCCTTCTGCCTGTTCTGTTTGGCAGCTGTTTCAGCGGCAAATGCTAATTCCTCTCTCAATGTTTTGCTCTTTCTGGGAATTTAAAAATAACTTGCCTAATGAAGCAGTGCTGAGCAGCTCATATGTCCAGACAGATAGGAGTGAAATGCTTCAGTTCAGAAAGCAAAGTCGTCCGTGGTGGCAGTGCCTTTGAACAAGTCCCCCAAGGCCCTTTTTCAAATAATCCCAGGACTGGCTGAAATTAATGCTGGAAGAAATTCAGAGGAAGGGGGGAGAATCACGTCAAAGAGCCTGAGACTTGGGAAGACATTTCTGGGTGAGCTGTAATCAGGCCCATCCTATGATATCCCTTTAGCAGAGCCATTTAATTACTCCTTTACGGACAGGGTTTGATGTATGTGTGCTATAGCAGGGACATCCAGAACATGAAAGAGAAACGTGGCACTTACCGAAGGCTTTTCAAAGATCAGTGGAGCTCCTTGTCCCTTGTTAAGAACAACAAGAAGATGGTCAGAGTGACAAAACTGCCTGTCCAAAGCCAGCCACCTAAGCACGAGCAGAGACAGTTAGAGCTATGGCCATTTTCAGTTTCTCCCTCAAAAACACCTTGTTTTGTTACACATCTTTGATTTTCTGTCTTCTGGACCTGGAGATCACCATCCTTGTTTAAGTTTACCCTGCAATGAGCTTATCTGCCTCAACGGGACAGGACACATGAGAACCATGAAGGGTGAACATCCAACAGGAGCTGGAGGAATGGTTACCAAAGGAGCTGGGCATGCTACGCCGGGAGGCAAAATTGCTATGGAAAAGCAGGCATGGAGGTCAGGGAGACATGTGGCTTCTTCCTTTGGGCCAAGACTGGAGTCAGAAAGTCTCTCCCTGCTCACTTGGAGCAGCCGTAGCCTCTTGCACAGATTTGCAATATTATTGTTTTCTTGATCTAGAATTAAATAATTTGCGGTGCCATAATACTTATCAGAGTGTAAATGCTACTCTTTCTAATATTTCAGTGATAAAATCCTGGTTTTTTTCCCTGCTAGATGAATGATCATTACTTTCTTCAAATCAATTCTTATTTTTCTTTAATTGCTTCTGATGCCCTTGGCACTGTTGAGTGACAGGGTCTGCTCTCCATCCTTGGAGGCTGCCTGGGGAACTCAGCAATGTCCTCATCTCTACAAGAGGAGATTATTGATCCTAAAAACCTGGTGGTTTTATTTGGGGCAGAAAGGATGAGGAAAGCATCCATCAGAAGAGTTTTCCAGGCAGAGACTCAAGGTACAACCCTATGTTAACCCTACAAAGACCGTAAGATCTGCATCATATACAGCATGTCCACATGTTTTTATTGAATTGTTCTTAGAGTGCGATTCATCTTTCCCTCGAGTCCTGCATCAAACATGCCATGCTGCAAAAGGATGAGATGAAGCCGAAACACAAGGATCCCGTGGTACTTTGCTCTGTGCTCATGCCAGGGAAATGAAGGACTTCCACCACTGGGATTCAACTGCTAAAACCCAGGAGCTTCTATTCCTCTGTACAGAATAATGAATTTCAGCATCATCTTTCATCCTTCAACCAAGAACGTGGCCTGTGTGATATCCATGGCAGTCCAGTGGCACAGTTCCTTTTTTTGCTGGAATCATTACCTAATTCATAACTGTAGCCCTAAAATTAAGCTGGTGATTGCTGCCTGCTTGGTCACCCACCACTG
The DNA here is from genome assembly GCA_013397915.1 of Daphoenositta chrysoptera. NCBI lineage: Eukaryota > Metazoa > Chordata > Aves > Passeriformes > Daphoenositta > Daphoenositta chrysoptera. Next base: position 230,155 of record VZRO01007808.1, on the reverse strand, counting down.
TTCTCCATAACCAACATGAGTCTCCACCTCAGCATGTGCCCTGTAGGACAGCAGACTTCACACACTTGGCAGTAATTGAGACATCTGCACTTTTCTGTTCTCAAACCCCAACCCTAACTTCAAACAACCTTGGTGAAAGCTGTGACTGTCTCACTAGCACCAGGAGCTCTGTGGGGCTCTTAGATTCAGTGAGAAGAGTGGCTCTTCAGCTCTTGGTTTCAGTTACCTTGGTGTCATAACCCCAGCAGAGACTGGAAGCATCGCAGAGGGTCCTGCGATGGAACACGTCTTGGAACACAGCCAGAGCCAAATCCAGCCGCTGCCTCAAGCCCAGGACCCGCTGTGTAGGCAGAGCTAGACCATGTCCTCAAGGGACTTGGGGTGATGCTAAATCCCTCTGGGCACAGGGACAACTCTGGGCACTGCTGGACAGGTTTCCCTCACTCAACACTATGCCAAGGGCTCATTTCAGCAAGATCCTAAATAGTCTCCCCAGCCAATGCCAGCATTTTGCAGTGTTATCTGATGGAAGATGAAGGAGGGATACATTCTTTAAAAATAATCCTCCTGGGGTTAAATAATGTGAGTAAGCAGGCTGCCTAATTCTCCCCCTCAGTATTAAACTGTGCTGTTTATCCCTGGCTGCAGCTCTGCCCCTGTCCCTGCCCTGGCCTGTGCCCCTTCCTCTGCTGCCGCAGGGGCTGGTGTGACATAGCCCTGTTTTAGCAGCTGCCTGCTGTAAAGATGTGCCCTTATCTCTCTGCAGTTCATGCTCAGACTCTATTTCCCTTCATCAGACATTTCTGCATTTCGTCGTGATAAATACCAGACTGTTGAATCTCTGGGGCTGCCAAGAAATGCATCTCAGCATAGCACAAATAGAGCTGCTATTTTTTTTTTCATTCCTTCCTTTAGTTTAACATTTATTCCTGCTATTGTTGTCCTTAGAAGGATAAAGAGGGCTGCATCTCACTAGCCAGTTGCTCCAAATACATTAGATTAAAGATTAAATAACATGATAACCGAAGGCTATGAAGACTATATTAATATATTATATTGAGATAGTCAAGCAAAGATGTGATAACGTGCTATTCATTATACAGGTGCACCAGTGCTCACTACAGGATAAAATTAGATTGACTCATCTGCAGGTCATGTACCTTCTATGGCTCAGAACTGGCCGAGCTTTCCTTCTCTCTGCACTGAGGCAGGAGCACGTCAGTCACAGCCCTGCCCTGCACGGAGAGGTGTCTGTGCTCACACCACGCTGCACAGTGCAAGGCACGAAGGATCCCGGTCACCACAGCCTTGGTATCACAGCTCAGGACATCTTTCCCATTCCCACCCTTTCAATGCCATAGGTTTCTCTTTCCCCTGCTCTCAGAGAGGAGAAGACGTGTGACGTGCAAGGAGCTCCTGATGCTGAGCACCTCTCTGAAGTGGTGATACTGAGAGGCAAAGCCAGCTCACATGAACAGTCACTGCCAGGCTGAACAGGCAGCGCTGCTCCCTGTTCCCTGGTTTCCTTGATATCCACATCCCAGCTTCCAGCCATCCTTCTTGAGGCATGTCTGCCACACACCTGAGCTGTAAAACACCTCGTGCTCCTGAGAGCGTTAAGTACTTTTCTCTCAGCGACTGGATTTGCTGTCTGGAACTGTCTGGAACTGCCTTTATCGCCACTCACCCCTACTGTTATTTCCATTAAAAGGTTGGAAGCCTAATACTGCATAATCAGGTAGTCTGAGATCTCTAAATGAAATCTGAGGGTAAAGAAAAAAGAGGTGCCGGTATAGACAAGGAGAAGTAAGTAGAAGCATCTCTTATGCTTCTTATGGAAAACAAAGAGATGCAAGATGTAAAATTCCACAGAAACTCACTTGTGTTTGTTAAAGGGATCAGTAAGTGCCTGCACTGTCATTTTGACTGCCTGGGTTATCTCCCTGGGCGACTCATCTGCAGGAAATGCTCTCACATGGGTGCCCTCACATGCTCTCACATGGGTGCCCTGTAGGTGTATCAGCTGGCTGGTCTCTCTAGATAACAATCACTTCCCCTTCTGCATTTTAAGATGGCTCAATATATAAATTTGAAAAGAAAAATCCAGTCAGGGGTTGTGATACCTTGTGGTATCACACAAAAAGACAAAAACCATTCAATTTTAGCACTGTCAAGAAAATGAACTCCATCCCACCGAGAACCAGCACACTGTCCCAGTCCTGGAATGGGGAGGGCTCTCCAGTGACAGCAAATGCTACTGGAGAAACAGAAACCCAGACACTCCTTTTGCATTCAACTTGTTGGAGCTTGATATTTTTTTAATCCTTTTTTTTGTTTGTTTTTTTTTCTCAATTAGATGAAATTTGTCACAGAGTTCAAGAGTTATGGAAATGGTCCAAAAGACAGGCTGGTGATACAATTGCAGAAACTCTCTTTTCTTAGCAAATCAACTTAAACCCCCTAATGACTGGAGAAATGATGCCACAGCCCATTAGTTGGTGGCCGTTCACATTCCAAGGTCGCTGCCACTGATGAGAGGGAGACGATGGCTGAATTCTTCCTTTCTCATAATTAAAGCTCATGAGCTGGAGACTCATTTTTAAGGTGCTCCTTTCTATTGATCTGTAATGCCACTTTAGAGAGTCTAACTAATAATATTAGATTTTCATCAACTCAGATTTGGTCGTGGATGCTGCTTTCAGCTGAAAGAATCGAGTTAACTGCCTCTTGCCTTTTCCCTATTTATATTTTAACTGCATTGTGTGAGAATAATGTAACACCTTCATTCAGACAGAATTAGTCACTGACTTTATGTCGAAATCTTCAGCTTGTAGTAATCTCACCCACATTCAGCCAAGCAGGTAAGCACATACTGAAGTCTACAATTAAAATCCTTAATTAAATCCTTAAATTAAGCACATACTTAAATGCTTTGCTAAAGAGGGATATAATCTCCAACATGCTTAAGATAAAGTGTATGTTTAAGTGCTTTATTGAACCAGTGCTTTTGCTGCAGCACAAAGTACATTTGCCAAGCAAAAGCTACTCCTATAGGTGTAATTCCATAAAAACTGGGGGGTGGGGGAGCCTGTGGGCATTTATCAAGGCTCTTGTCCTGACAGATCACACCTGGAATGCTGTGAGGTGTAAGAAACCTCTGGGATGGGATGCTGCCAGTGGATCAGCTGTGCTGGGGCTGTGGCAGTGGCAGCAGCAGCAGCTGCTGGACTGTGCTGGACAAAGGACAAGCTCAGCTTGGATGGCTCCTGGGGTCTGCATGGCTGAGATTTCGGGCAGGTTTGGCCTCTGTGTTGACTTCAGGGAGTTAAATACATTTCTAAGTTTGAAATATATTTAGGAGAAGCATTTATGAATACTGCAGACAAAGAAATTCCCATTTTTTCTCCTATTGACTTTCTTGCATGAAGAGAGACAAATACAGCCACAATTTAAGTCATTACCTGACACCTTCTAGAGGCCTCCAGCCTGCAAATGCTGCAGGTGTTCTGAGCTATCCTGCTCAGAATTGTCTGCAAAATTCTGTTGCTGATTTGGGGTGTGGTAAAGGCTGCTCACCAAGCCCAGAGACACCGAGGAGAGGCTGGTGTCACCCAGGGAAGGTTTGTCCCCAGCCAAACTCTGAGAGACAGAAGCTCCCGCTGGCAGGACAGAGAAGCTGGTGATATTAAATTACATCCCAATTAAAATCTGACTCTGCTTTCACTCACAAGGAGAAGCCACTGGGCCATGCACAGAGATGGATGACAGTTCATCCAGAAATCACGAGTGTTTTAATTATGTGTGCTTTTATATAATATAGTAGATAAACACATCCCCATTTCACAGGCCCTTTCTGTAGCATTACTCTGGTGGATGGAGGCTCTGCTTGTTGCATTAAATGTGTTTTGGTACCACTCACGCCGAACGTGGACCGGCCAGCGCGGGGTCGTGTCAGCGCTTGAGAAAGCACAAGATTGAACAGGGTCCCCAAAACAAGTTTTTGAGCGACTTAGCCCTTGGATTTTGGAGAAAACGTGCAATAATAGCTCAGAGAAACAGCAGCCTTCCAGGTTGCTCCAAGCCCTGTCCAACTTGGCCTTGGACACTTCCAGGGATTGGGGCAGCCACAGCTTCTCTGGGCAACGTGTGCCAGGGCCTCACCACCCTGAGTGTAAAAAATTTCTTCCCTACATTTAGTCTGAATCTACCTTCTTTCACTTAAAACCATCACCTCATGTCCTGTGGCAACAGGACCTGCTAAAAAGTCTGTCTCCAAGACTTGCACTAAGGAGCTAGAACTATTTCCAGTCCATGGGTCATGGGCTTGATCCCACATAGACCCTACCTGATGGTTTTGGTGGCTGTGGGCTTGGCCCAGCCCCTCTGCATGTTTTATTTATTGAAGAGCTTCTAGTGCCAGATTGACCTAGCCCTTCTCAAAGCTGAGCTGCTGATGGGCTTCCCTGGCCCATGGCCCCGCTCCAGCCCTGCCCTGCTCCTGCTCTGGGCTCCTGGCCCCAGGATCCACATGACCAGCAGAAGCACTGAAATCCCTCCTGTGCCCCATTTTACTCGTCTGAAACCCCTCTGTGAACACAGGCAGCTTGTAGAGCTACCAGCTCTGCTTCTGGGGATCATTTCCCAGCCCCTGGCCAAGGGATGCAGTTGCTGAACACAGTGTTCGTGTCCTGCTTTCTGCTGGCAGGGCTGGGAATGGCCCAGCCTGAATTAATGCCCCCCTCCTTCATTGTTCCTATCAAGTGCTAATAAAAGGAATTGTCGTTTTTAAAACAAGGAAGTTTTATTCCTTTTCCACGAGAGATTGAAGACAGTGGCATTTCCCTGCGTGCACCTGCTCCTTGCCAGGAAGAGGCCAGTCTGGGAGTGTGCTGGGACAGTGCTGGGACAGGGACCCCGCCGGGACAGCGGGCTGGGAGGAGGCTCCGCTCCCTCCCGCAAGCCCGGCCCCGCCTCTACACCCGCGGAAGGCGAAGTGTGAATTCTGTATCGACTTGATGAAGTTTCCATTCCTCAATTAAAAGCAGCCCCACTTTACAGCAGGAGTGATCCAAGGCTTTTCCCCCACTTTTCCCCATCCACAGCCGCACCTCCGTTCCCTGATGCGCTTTACACTAATGAGCATCAGCCCAATTAAGTCATGGGCTGGGGCCTGGAGTGCACTGGGAGGGGGCAGCCGGACAGATCCTCATCTATAGCAGCGATTTGGTTAAAGAAACGATTCCTAATATTCAATAAATGGCAGTTTTAATTTCTTCTTCATACATGATCTTAAAATGAGATTTTAAATTTTTTTATTTATTCCATAAACAATATAACAAAACTCAGCAAGTTAACAATATGACGTTTTCACCATACAGAGTCAGTCACAAATATTTAAAACCTTTGCAACAAGAACAACAAAACCCAAAATATTACAAGAATAATTTACAAGAGGATCTATAAAACAGCAAAGCGCTCACAAATTTTCCAGTTTCCTTTACACAATATCACTACACTCTTTCACAACATTTCTTTTTATTACAAAATTCCCAACAAAAGTTTAATTTTTTCTTTGTATTTTGGTTTTTAAAACCAGAAACTTTTAAGTATACATCCTTTTATTAACACCCGAAGGTGCAAAAAAAGGGAAACCTCACACATACAAACACTTCACAGCACTTTTCTAAGAAAAATATACACTTACAAAATATTTTACAAATTGGCACACTTAAAAATATACAAGATTTTGTAGGCGTCTTAGAGTGATCCTTAAGAATTATACTTCAATTGACTCTACAGAATATTTATAAAGCTTATTCTAAAAGAAAAAAGGCAAATCATTTCCAAACATGTTAAAATTGCAGTGTAAAATGTGGAACAGAAATGGATATGTTACATTCATAAAAAGGGCCATTTAATAGTTCTTAAATGCTCAAGGGGGGGATAAAAGTTTTCTTTAGCACCATAAAACAGGAGCAACTTCCTAACGAGGTGCCTCTAGTTCTATGGAAGGGAACTCAAGGAGCAGTACATTCACATCTCTGGAGGCAGCAGTCAAAGCGCCCGGCCAGCGCCGGGGCAGCGGAACAGAGCAGCTCCTTGGATTTCTACCCTGCTTCCCACCGGGAGTAAGAGACAAAAGGAGTTTCACTGGTACCTTGGTTTTGTGTGTGTGGTTTAGTCTAGGTTTAAGTCTTCCCTTTGTGCTTTAGAAATGGACGTCTGTCTGTCTGTATGTCTGTCTGTCTAGCAAGTGAAGGGTAGTGAAAAGACCAATTTTATTTCTCGTTTCCTTTTGCACCAAGTGTTTAAAGGCTCAGTAAACGTGTCTGGCAACCCAAGCGTCCTGCGAGATGGAGGGAATCCTCCTGCTTCACATCCCAATTCCCTTAGATGGCTGTTACTCCACTGTCATTAGTGTCACTTGTTTACCTGAGAAACAGATTTGAAAAGCCTTGCTTCTACCACAGACATTGTACTTGGTTTATTGTATATATTTCTTTTTTTTTTTTATTTTTTTTTTTTTTTTTTTTTTTGCATTATTTCACACGCTGAAGAGATAAAGAGGCACATTCTCCAATAGATGTCAGCAGTTTGAACCATGCAACCTCCACTGGACCCCCTGGGAGCTGCACAGGCAAAGTCCAACAACACACAGAGTTGAGAAAGTAAAGACTGAGGGCCTGATCCTGCACCAACCCGAGTCCACGCACCTGATCCTCTTCCCACTTACACTGAATTCAAGGGAGTTTTCCTTAGGACTTGACATCACTGGCTGGGAAAACACTTGGGGCACGGGAGCCCATGGGAGTGAGCTCCCACCTAAGTGCTTTGCTAGATCAGGAGCTTAGGGAAAGAACATGGGCCAGCAGGTAAAGGATGACAATGCTTAAAACATCTTTATTTTGGTTCGTGGCTTGTTTGGGCCAGAATGCCGAAAAAATTAACAGCAATCCTGATTTTTTAAAAGAGCAAACGGTGCAGCAATGTTTTCTCCAAGCAACCACCAGTCAGCCTCTCCGAGCTGACCCAGCCTCAGCAGGATGGCAGAGCATGGCAAGGACAGCCCTGTGGCTGCCCCTGCCCTCCTCTTCCTCCTCCCAAAATGCCTGGCTACCTCTGGTCCTCAAGTCATTATTCTCAAGACGTTTTTCAAAACCATCCACCCTCCTATGCTTAAAAAAAAAGAAAAGCAAGATGTAAACCTGGTAAGATTTATTTTGTAATAAAAACTCAATAGGTTTTTATTGGATCCCCATCACTGATATTTTTCTATTTACAAAACCTCTAAATGCAAGTGTCTCCAGCAAACTATGGCCGTGGGGCAGGCTGCCTCCTGCTGGGTTGCTGCAGGATTCCTTTCTGCAGGACATGTCTCCTATCCCTGTTCCACGGGAGACCCGTGCTCTTGTGCCAGAGCAGCGAGTGCCACCTTGCCCTGTGTAATTCTCCTCTCAGATGGATTTTATGACCTTTGGAAGTGGCCAGTCCCTGCCTTCTAAGGCCAGTGCCAATTCTAAGCCACCCAGACCACGGTGACACCGCGGCTCAGCAGCACTGCTGGCACCATCCTCCCATCCCACACCGGGGTAGGAGTGGAAAGAGGTGAAGCAGAAAAGACATTTTAAGGGATGCTGCAGAATAAACATCTTTTGTGTGGCTTGGCTTCATCGCTCCCAAGAGCCAGGGGCCCAACGAGATGTGAGAGGAGGATGGAAGCTGCACTGGGACTGGGCAAGAAGATGGGCCGAGGTGGGAGCCAGCACAAGCAGGTGCAGGGAGCCCCAGGGGTGTGGGTGGTGGGCAGGGATGGGTGGGACCCACATCCCAGTCCTCCCATAGCTGTGAGCAGTGCCATGGAAAACAAAAATGCAAATGGAGAACAAGAGCCTGTATGGTGAGGGATGAGGCAAAGGTGGGAAGCGAAAACCTTGAGGTAGTGATAGGCAGGTGGAAATGAATCTTAGGGAAGTAAAGTGCCAGCTCCTCAAGGAGTTAGTCAGTAGGATCCCCTGGGAAACTGCCCTCAGGGACGAGGGAGCCGAACAGAGCTGGCAGATCTTTCAGGATGCTTTTCATAGAGAGCAAGTGCTCTCGATCCCCAGGTGTAAGAAATCAGGCAAGAAGGCAAGAGGTTGGCATGGCTGAGTCAGGACCTGCTGGTCAGGCTGAAAGGCAAGAGGAGATGCACAGGCAGTGGGAGCATGGACAGGTATCCTGGGAAGAGTACTGGGATACTGTCAGGTGGTGAAGGGATGGGGTGAGGAAGGCCAAGGTGCAGATGGAGCTGAACTTGGTGAGAGATAAAGAATAACAAGGGCCTCTAGAGGTGTGTCAGCGTGAAAAGGAAGGGTCAAAGCAGGTGTGGCACAACTGGCAGACTGGTAACAACAGATGAGAAGGTTGAGGCAACCTCTCTTTCCATTTCCATTGAGTGAAGGAACCGCAGGACAGGGACTGGAGGAGCAAAGTTCCTCCCACTGTAAGAGAAAATCAAGTTTGTGACCACCTGAGGAACCTGAACATACATAAATCTAAGGAACCTGACGAGATGCGTCCTAGGGCCCAGAGGGAATTGGCTGATGTAGTTGCCAAGTCACTCTCCACGGTATCTGAAAAGTCCTGGCAGTCAGGGGAAGTCCTGGGTGACTGGGAAAAGTAAAACATTGAACTACTGCCCTGGCAGCCTCCTCTCTGTGCCTGGGAACACCATGGACCAGACCCTCCTAGAAACTCTGCTGGGGCTCACTGACCCAGGGCAGCCAGCACAGCTTCACCAAGGGCAAGTCCTGCCTGGCCAACCCAGTGGCCTTCCAGGATGGAGTGACTACATCCATGGACAAGGGAAGGGCTACAGGTGTCATTTGTCTGAACTTCTGTAAAGCCTTTGACACAGACCCCCACCACACCCTTCTTTCTAACCTGAAGAGATACAGATTTGAAGGATGGACTGTTCAGCAGATGAGGAATTGCTTGGACAGTCACATCCAGAGGGCAGCAGTCAACAGCTCACTGTCCAGATGGACACCAGTGCTGTCCCTCAGGGGTCTGTACTGGGACCAGCAGTGTGCAATATCTTCACCAATGATGCAGACACTGGGAGCAAGGTCCCTCAGCAGGTTTGCAGATGACACCAAACTGAGTGGTGAAGTTGACACACCTGAGGGACAGAGTGACATCCACAGGGACATGGACAAGTTCTAGAAGTGCGCCCAGGGGAATCTCGTAAGGTTCAACAAGGCCAAATGCGAGGTGCTGCACCTGGGATGGGGCAATCCATGGGATCCAGAGGCTGGGGAATGCAGCAAATGAGAGCAGCCCTGCCGAGAAGGACTTGAGAAGGAAATTTTTTATGAGGGTGGTGGAACGCTGGCACAACTTGCCCAGAGAGGTGGCGGCTGTCTCATCCCTGGAAACACTCAAAGTCAGGTTAGACAGGACTCTGAGCAACCAGGTCTAGTAGAAGATGCCCCTGCTCTTTCCAGGGGAGTTGGACTAGACGGCCTTCAAAGCCCCCTTCCAACCCAAATACTCTATAAAGATGAAAAGGGAAGAGGGCAAACAGTTGGCTCAAGGCAATTTCTGAATTTTGGGGTCAAGCGGCAGAGCAATGACCTTTTCAGACACAGGGAAGGGCCAGCGCCACACCATGAGGGACCCAAGCTCTTTAACATCTCCCGAGTCAGAGGTTTTTGGAGGACATGGGATGACCACCAAAGCTGTTAGCAGTTGGAATGGTAGAAGGACTAAAGGAGAGCAACAAGGCAGCTGGAATTTGTGATTAACACCGTTCTGAAACACCCGGCTGGGTATTCATGGATAAAACAGTCGATATGTTTTATGCCTGATCTTCATGCCCTATTGCACATTCCTCAGATGCAATAAGTATTGCTATCCCATCCAGTACAAGGGGTTTTATTGTGAGTCCTATGTTCATAACATTAAGCATAAGGAGCACAGTGCAGGCCAGGTGAAATGTGCTTTCAAATGATGTTTCTGGGTCAGAAGGAAGGTCTGTGCCACATCCCAGCCCTGGGCCTGACCTGTCTCTGTAAGAGCAGCAGCCAGAACATCTGAAAAAAGGGAGCTGCCAGCCCCTCTCCTGCAGCACGTGGGGGGAATGCTGAAAAACTGGGATATGCCAACACCACAGCAGTGGCTGGAGCTTGTAGCATCTGATGAGCCTAAGAACAGAAAGGAGAGCTGCTGGGGAAGCCGGGAGAGCGTGGTGGCTGCAGGCCAGCCCAGCATCCAGGGATGGAGCCCTACCACAGCTCTTGCCTCCAGAGTAAATCCTGAGCATCTTCTGGATCTCCCTCCTGAGCCAGAGCTGGGGTGGGACGCTGCATCCTGCGGGGCACCGGGGACCACTCTCATCCAGAGCAACTCACTCTGGGCAACGCCAGCATTTATTCCATGAAAAAATGAACTTAAAGGATGTTTTTTATAATTACTATTTTTTTTCAGAGTGCATCCTTTCATCTGTTAAATAAAACACAATGCAACTACTGAGCTGTTCTCTCTGGGATTGCAGAGCTGAGCTAAGCTACGCCTCAAGATCTGTAAGAGCTGAAAACATGGTTCTAAACTAACACCCTGCATCTCCACTTTGATTTTAAGTGATCACTCTGCTTTTCTGCTAAATTAACTTAAACCAATTCTGCTGCTTTGCCTGGCACGTGGGTGGAAAAAAACTGGCTTGGGAGGAAAACCGAGCCCAGTCCTGCCCTCTGTGTGACACCACATCTACGCCTGTGGCCGTATCTGCAACGTGATCTGTCCACTGCTAGAAAGGCTCCTCTTCCTCACCGTTTGCTATTGCATAACGTGTCCATTCCCTCTGCTCCCAATCGCTCCCAGGGCTCTTGCATATCAAGGTTTTTCATGAGAAATCAGCAGCAAAACGCACAGGCTCTCAGTTGCACAAGGAAAATAGATCTTTGTTGGGTTCGTTATTCTCGTGGAGGGCGAGGGTGTGGTGAGGAGGGTTACAAATAAGGCCTTTTGAGAATACATTTAGCATTCAATACTTAACGCTGTCTTTAAAAAGTCCAGTCATGATCCGGCCCTGATCGGTGAGATCACAAATAGCTCCGTTGGTTGTATTTGTTTCATGAACTGAATCAAAGAAAAGGTTCAGAGTTGTATTTAACATGAATGACTCTGCTTTTGAAAGTTCAAACTATATTGGCATCGCAAGGTTACACATGGAGGAAACATCAAAGCTATGATGGGAGAGCGCTTCTGACAGGCTCTGCATCGAAAATGTTTTAAGAAACTACTCAAAGGAAAAGTAAATAGCACTCAATGTATGAAATGTATTAGTTCTGTTTTTATACCTATTTCAGAATTTATCCCAGGTTCTTATAAAATATATAAAACTGAGATACAAAGAATTAGCAATGTAACTTTGCATTTCAAATGATCTTCAGCTACAGGTTTTGCTTTAAGAAAACAGACACTTGAAAAGCAGCTGTTCTGTAGTCTCTAGGTGCAGACACTTGAGTTCCTGGCAAACTTACCGTCAGTGGTTTTCTGAACTCCTCCACCATTGCAACTCTCTCCTATAATGAAACTCAACATTTCACCATTAAGTTTTTCTGCTCGTGGTTTCAAATAGAGAGGACGTTACCATTTCCCAGCATCGGTTTCAAAGTTCCTTTTTTTTTTTTTTTTTTTCCCCCTTTTTTTTTTTTTTTTTCTTTTTTTTTTTTTTTTCCCTTTATGAGCTTTAAACCACAGGGTGAATCCATGAAATGAGGTAAGTAAATTTGGCACACTTTTAGTCATGTCCATAAAACTTTTGGTAAGTTGTATCAGTGAACAATATCGTTTTCATCGTGAGTTACAGGTGCTTTCGAAGGGGGGTGGTTAGTACTTAACAACTGGAATGTTTCTAGTAAAACCAAAAGGCATAGCTGCAGAAAACACTCACAACCCAATGTTGATAGAGAAGTAAAAATATATACAATACAGTCACTTGTTCATAGTTTGGCACAATTTTTTGTTGTTGTGGGTAATAGTGCATAAACTACTGTACAACAGTATGACTTTTAAAACAGTCTTTCACAGAGAATACCAGATTAGGTTTGCTTTCAAATAATAAAATTCCCACAATTTCAAACTCTTCATTTCAGCACTTACATTTCAACAGACCACAAGGCAGATTTCGAAAAGGAACCGATGGGGAAAAAAAAAGAAAAAAACAACCCAAAAAAAATGGTAAGAAAAGAACCAAACATCAACTGTCTTTCTAGAAAAGGGAGTCTCTTCTTCAAATACAGGAAAACCCAAAAATGCTGTTTCTGCTTTAAGAAGAATGGAGTCTGATTCCCTGCAGGAAAAAATCAAACATTTGATGCCATCTTAGTTAGCTCGTCTGGAGTCACCACGACGGAGCGAACGCGCTAAAGGCGGGCGGGTAGAGAAGATGCAGCTTTAGATGATGCAGGTTAGGAGACACAACAGCAGAGGGGGCCAGAAAGCACTCAAAAATTGCCACGTGAAGCTCAATTAGGAACGAGTTCTCATTTGCAAAGTAAAGAGCCTTTAAGTTTCGAGATCTTGGCTTTTGGATGCAGAACCTCTTTTTTTTTTTTTTTTGGTTTTTTTTTTTCAAAATGTTCCAAAAAAAAAAAAAAANNTTAAAAAATGTTCCAAAAAAAAAAAAAAAGTCTTTCCTCGTCAAAATCATTAAAAAGAGCGTGTAATCATGGTTTATTTTTTTTTTTTTTAGTTTTTGTTTTTGTTTTTCCCCCAATAAATAAGTAATTAAAAACTGAAGAAGCCAAACAGCAGAAAAGAGTAGCCTTGTTAGTTTTTTTAACCCCAGCCAAGCCAGAAAATTGGTCATTCTTTTAGGTAGCTTGCAAGTCATAAGTATTTTCATGCATTTAAAAATAATAATTAAAAAAACCAAACAAACAAAAAAAGAAACCAACCCCAAAACCAAAACCAACCAAAACTGTAAAAGGGGAATGTCTTTTTTTTTTTTTTTTTTCATGCAAACTTTTGCTTTCAGGAAGGAAAAACTGAGGAACAGCGGGCCTAGCAGGTGGGAGGGAGGTTAGGGGCATTCCAGCCAGTTTGGTGCAGCATTACCTCAGTTTCTCAAAAGCAGCTGTCACGGGTGGGTCCTTGTGGGGCTGTTCGCGGTCCGTCCGCTTGATTTTACAGTTCTCATCCCTCAGTGATTTCGAACTGGATTTATGACGGTAGAGTTTTTTATGGGTAGGTCCATTATTGCCTAAAGTGCTCAGGTTACTATAGTTTTTATCAAAAAAGGGAGCGTGAATGTCCGTGGTGAACCCGGTGGAGCAGTTGGGGCGACCGGGGTCGCAGGGCACGGCTTTGCTGTTTTTGCTTGAGCCCTTGTTGTTTGACTTGTGGTTCTTTGCCGCCCCCGGCGAGCCACCGTTCGCCTTCTTCTTCGACTCTTGGGACGTCCCTGCCAAAATTTTAAGAGTTTTCAGTTTCAGGCTGTTGGACTCCGGTGACCGGAATATGTCTGGAACGCTGTTGTGGCTGACGGGCCCCCACAAGGGCTCGATGGAGGCCATCATAAACCTCTGGACATCGGCCATTCCCGACGCGATGTTGGACAGGATGTTGGAAGGCTCCTCGAACTCCCTCTGGTCGTCGTCCAGGAGGCTGGTGGCGTTGCCCAGGCTGGCCTCCGACCAGCCCGTGCCCGCCTCTTTCCCCAGCGCCCACTCTCCGGAGAGCCCGTTGTGCTTGCCCAGCTTCACCCCGGCTGTGCTGCAGTGCTGAGTGCCCTCGGCCACGCCCTTGGTGGCCGTGGCCACTGTGCCCAGCTGAGTGACCGCCCTGCCACCAACAGCCGGAGCCTTCTCGCCATTGACTCCCGCCGCGTTCTTCCCTTTCCTGGTGGCTTTGGGCGCCTGCCTGGAGTTTTTCCCTTGCGGCTTATCGGTTCCTTTGTTGGTTTTGGGCGATTTTTTCCGGGTGGCTTTCTGGGAAGAGCTTTGGTTTGTACCCACATTCTTGCTGGATGAACTTTTCCTCTTCGATTTTGACACTTTGCTATTGGTGCTAATTTGACCAGATGGCTCATTAAATGTTGACAAGCATGGACTCTTTTCGAGAAGGCTGACAGAATCTTCATCATTGAACATATGGAACTGGAACTGGTGATTATTTAAAGCAAACCCATTATCTGCCTGATCCTCGGTCTGCAGGACCCCACAGTTCCACTTGACCTTCTCGGAGCTGTTGAGGGTGGCCTGGGGGCTCTCCTGAAAGCCCTTCAGGGTGCCCAGAGGCTTGGCATCGGAGCCAGCTATCTGCGGGGACAGGTTGGGAGTGTCTGGAGGGGACATCTCCGAAAGTGACGACTGGCGGAACCTATCAGGCGTGAAGTTGGAAATGTCTAAAAGGTCCGTGGACTCCTTCAAAGGGGTGATTTCATCTATGCTCTGCTGGATCACTAGCTTGGGACTGCAGTGGGCCAAGAAATCATCATTAATATCATCCTCGCCATCCTTTTCACAAGACTTTAAACTTAAAGAACTGTAATTGCTAGAACTAACTGACAATGAACCCACTGAATCAAAACTAATGAGCCTGCCATCATCCGTACTGAGTGTACCTCGTTGGAAATGAAAGCGCCCCTCTCCATTATTGAAATGACATGACTGATAAGAATCATCAGACTGCACTTGTTGGCTATCCGGCATGTAATTCTTTTGGTATAGCAATTTGCCGCTATTCAGATTGACTTGAGTGTATCCAGAGGCAGGGAGGCCGTCGGTGCCCGGGGCGAACTCGCTTGGCATTCCGGCCGCCTCTGGCATGTCCCCGGGGAAGTCCTGGCGCTCGCTGCCCTTGCTGGCCGGCCACATGCTGCTGAAGCCGCCCTGCTCCATCTCCAAGTGGCCGGGCGACTGCTGCAGCTCCGACTCAGAGGGCGGGGAGAGCACGCAGCTCTGCGCCGGCTGCAGGGATGGGAAGGGCTTCTCTGGCGGGACGATGCTGGGGAGCGGGTGCTGCTGCTGCTCAGAGGGGTGCTGGGCGAAGTACGGGATAGCGGTGTTGCTCGACAGATCCGAAGCATCTAGCAACGTCTGCAGATACCCTCCGGGGATCAGGGGTACATTGGTGGTGATATTAGCAGATGGCAGAGGCTTGTCTGAAGAGGAGGTGGATGGTAGGAAAGGAGAATTTTTAGCAACCTTATCCTCGTGGCACTCTGGGAGATGGGAGCTGTCTGAAGCACAGGGACTGTTTTCGTCCTTCAGATGCGCTGCAGAGTCCTGGTTTTCCAGTGCTGGGGAGTCCTCTGCCGTACTGGTGGCAGCTTTGATCTTCTTGCACTTCAACCTGGCTTCACTTTTGAATTTGATTCTGCGGAGCACTTTCCGCTCCGTCCCCTTGTGCTCCCGCTCCTGCGGTTTGCATTTCACGGCGATGCCCGCGATGTCGTGGACGTGTAACCCGTTGGCACAGCTGGGGGTGGCGATGGCTAACGCCGGCAGCCCTTTCAGGCCCACGTCCTCCTTACTGCTGCAAGGCTGCTTGTGATCAGAGGAGCAAGAGCCCAGCTTGTTCACTGATTGCTCGATGGCTTTAATTCTTTGAATCCGGTGCCTGTTTGCTAGCTTGCATTTTCGCTTCCGTGGGTGAGGGAGGAATGAAGCATCTGAGCCGTTAAGATAGAAATTCTGCTTGTGGTAGAGAGACGATCTGAGCAAATCCAGCCGGCTCTGCTGCCTCTCCTGCCAGAAGCCCTTCAGTGGGGCCAGCTTCTTGTATTTGCTGAGCAGCTCCTCGTTCAGAGTAACAGTTGTCTCGTTGGCATCCACTTTGCTAAGCTTCACCAGCATATGCTTCTCCCCTTTAAACCTGTTAATGATGATGTACTTGATGATCACGGGGGGCTCCTTGCGAGAGACTTTTCGCCGTTTCTTGGGGCACCACTCGTCATCGTCCTCCTCCTTGGGCCCATCCGGGAGCCACTCCTTCTTGTCCAGGATCTTCTCGTTCTCGATGGAGTCCACATCGTACAGGTAGTCGTCGCTGTATCGCACTTTCCTCTTCGCCCGCAACCCGTAGTTCTGCTGGATGAAGGAGCCGGAGTGGTCCCGGGCCAGGTACCGGCTGCAGTCCTTGATATCCCGCAGCACGTCGTAGGAGGACTCCGTGCAAGTGCTGTCGTCACTGAACTCCCCAGAGTCCTCCGTGGAATTCACCGAGTCCAAGAAGTGGCTCCTCTTGGAGCCCACGTACTGCACCATCTCTGTGCTGTTGCAAGATTTATTTAAGGCAGCTTTCTCCTCCTCCTCGCCATCCTCTTCCTCACCATCCTCCTCCTCCTCCCCCCAGATGATGCCTTCCTCAGATTTGAATTGAGAAGGGTCGGTGGCACCGCTGGGCCCCCTTTTCAGGGTGCTCCTGCTGTCCCTTTTGGTGCAGTTGCTGAACACGCTGGGGAAGAAGTTGAACTGGGCGTCCTCTTGTAGGGTGGTGGTCTTCTCCCGCACATTGTCCTGGAAAGATTCGTATCTAATCTTTAGGGAGCACACATCACTTCCCAAGGTGGAATCGTCATCATCAAACATGTAATTATCCACGTCTTCCTCAGAAAACAGATTTACAGAAAGCTCATTTTTGGAGCAGAGGTCAAGCAGCTCAATTTTACTTTCACTAATGAAAGATTCAAAATAGCCCCATTCCTGGCTGGGATTTGTTAGTAAAGGTTCCTCACCATTGCATTTGTCTAATAGTAATCCCTCGTAATAATTTTTCTGAGTGGGGTCCTCTGAATCACTGTCAGATTTTTCTGCATCTCTTTTGTCCGCTGCCCTCGATTTATGCATAGGGAAGCTTAAAAGCTGGTCTGAAAGCAGTTGATCCCCATATCTCATGGTTTCTCCTGTGCTCATGCAGTGAATCCCTATATCAGAGACCGAACAGGTGTCATAATCCCTATTTATATCCCCCACTTTCAAGCTTATTCCCGGCTCCGCATCAATGCCGTCCTTGGATTCAATGAAGCAGCCCAGACAGGTCCGGCTCGGCTGCATCAGGCAGTCTCCCGTCAGCGCCGACATCCCCCCGGGCTCCATCATGGTGAAAGGAGCCTTCTCGCAGTCGCCCGGCAGCGACCAGGAGCTCATGCCCTTGGTCACGCAGGACGTGAGGGAGATGGCGTGGGCGGAGGAGTCGTCCGAGGCGTGCTCGGGGACATCGGTGAGGCGCAGCGGCGACGGGGGGCTCAGCAGGCAGGGCTTCTTGGCCGTCAGGGCGCGGTGGCACGCGGGGCTCTCCCTGGGAGCCGCGCTCAGCGCTGGGAACGGCCCCGCGGCCTCGGCGGCACTGCAGGGCCTCTCATCGCCGTCCAGGGCGTGCGACTCTGCGGGGAACGGGGAAAGGGAGCCAGGAAAGGAACAAAAAGAGACAGGGGTTACCACCCTCGCAGGCCTCCTCAGGCTCGCCACCCCGCTCCCCTTCTCCCAGGGCTTGGTGGTGACTTTTCCCAACTGCTCCTTTGGGAAGCCGTTCCCAGCAATCCTTCCCTCCTGGATCCAGTTAACGTGGTGATGTGCGTGGAAGGCAGAGGTAAACACGCTGCTCCCTGCAGCCAGCTGGAAGAGGTACAAGAGTACGTTCGAAACACGCAACCCATCCGCTCTTCCCTCCTCATATCCATACGGTTACCTGGAAACTGCCTCTCAAACCTCACAATGTTATTAAAAAAACAAAACAAGCCTAATAAAAATGTCCTCATTAACATTGAAAAAATTAACGGAAAAATAAGATTCTTAAAGAAACAACGCACCCTCCCCCACGGGGTCTGAGCCTGCACACACCTGAGCTGCTTTACTGCTCCGGAGTCAGGAAGTGATGGCTGATTTTAAAAACCCAGCAGTCTTTTTGTCACTGTCCACACCAAGGGAAGGCAGAAGATAACACAGAGTTTAAAGCAATTATTGTTAGAATTATTGTGGGGTTTGCCATTCTTCCCTAATCGCTAAAAATGCCTTTTTAGTCATGTAAGGATTTTTTAACCTAAGGATTTTTTTAGTTTTACCTCGTTGCGCTTCTTTTATGGCAGAATAAAGTTATGAATGTACTTTTATCTGACTCCTGGCTCAACGGACGATATGACCCTTGAAATTTAAATACGATGTCTTTTCATCCACGAACATGCTCTGATATCTCTGTATTAAAAAAAAATATATTCCAATGAGTGCATTCATCCCAGCCAGAGAGCTCTGCCGACTCGGAGCCCGGTGCTTTTGTCCTGTCTCAGGTCTTTCTTTTTTGGTGGCTCCACTGAATGCAGAGGGGTGAGAGCTGAAGCTTTCCAGGGAGGGACAAGTGCTCTAAAATACAACTGGAGCACTAGGATGGGGCATTAAATGGGGCACACAAGTGCTCTTATTCCAAACTGATAGGAAAGTGAGTCTCCTGCACCCTTGGCAGCCTGAGAAGGGGAGGTTTGTGCTGGCACAGGTACCACCAGCACGATGGAAAACCCCCCAGGGCTGCCACCAGCAGGTGGGCATGATGGAAAGGAACAGGATGCCACGGAAGGAGTGGGATGCCTGCCTGTGCCAAGCAGGAGGTCAAAACCCCCCTAATTTCATCCCAAACACTCCCATCAGCTTTGTGCTACAGGGGCCTTAGGGATGGAACTGTCAGTGAAGTCTGAGCAAAGCACAAACTGCAGTTGGAGCCTCACAGTGCTCCCAGGACTTCAAACCTTTTCCCAAAGACTCCCTCATTCCAACCAGAAGTGCCATGCAATGCCTGTCAGCATCTTCAACATGCACGACTTGGAAAAGGCCAGACTGGCTTGCTTGAAAAGGGTTAAAAAAAGGAAATAAATAAAAAAGCTGATTTTTGAGTCCCTCCCACCAGTCTTCAGATCAGAAATGCAGAGGTGGTATCTTTTTCCTTAAGCACCAAAACAAATTAACCAGTGCAGTTCCACTTCAGAAGTAAAATAAAATAAAAATCAGCTTGGAGCTGACAGGAAGCATGGAAAATCTGAGCATAAAAGAAGAATGTCTGTGAATGCTGTAAGACTCAAAGAAGGGGGAGGCAAAAAGCTGAAATTCAATCTCAAATCTCCATTCAATAGGCAAAGCTGCTATTATATAAAATAAACTGTCTCTGGGCATTTCTTTAGGTTTATACTTGTGTGAGTGAACTTAACTCTTGTGAAATACAAATGCCAAAACCTGATTTTCTGGGGCTCTGTATCAGCCTAAAATCAGGCCTGTGTTCAACTGATGCTCCAGGGGAGTACAGTTCACACAGAAAATGCTGGAGAAGCAAAACCACTTTTCCCAGTTTCACTCAGCATCCACCCAACAGCACATGGGCCAGGGGAGGTGGCAGCTCCAGAGCTTCGTGCTGGCTCCTGGCCTTGGATTCAGCAGCAACTCCCACACACCAGTGTTCAAACTGAAAGTTTAAACTGACAGAGGGGAGGCTGAGATGGGATATGGGGAAGGAATTCTTGGCTCTGAGGGTGGGCAGGCCCTGGCACAGGGTGCCCAGAGAAGCTGTGGCTGCCCCTGGATCCCTGGCAGTGCCCAAGGCCAGGCTGGACGGGGCTTGGAGCAACCTGGGACAGTGGAAGATGTCCCTGCCCATGGCAGGGGGTGGGAAGTGGATGGGCTTTAAGGTCCTTCCTACCATAAACCACTCTGTAGTGTTTTGTCTAATTGAAGCATTTTTTAAGCCCTGTTTAACTGAATTCCACGGAAGTGGTATGAGGTTCTAGAAATCCCCCTCCTTACTGATCAGGGCACCACTGATGTTGCTGTCCACTGGATCAGACAAGGGGACCATGGCCACAAAATCCCCTTGCAGCTCCAGCAGCTGCTGCTTTACCCTGTGTAGTCAGCAAGGAGATGGGCTGACAGGGACCAAGACCTCCCAAATCACATCCCAGGGGCGAGTGTGAGCCTGTGCCTCACCTGCCACCAGCACGAGCTGCGGGGTCCTCATGGGCACCCGCGTGGCTGGAGCTGCTCCAAGGTTTTGGTAAAGAACAAGAACATTTGTCTCTACCACCTTGTTTAGAGCTGACAGAAAGATCTGAACATATGTCAGAGGACCAAGTCCTTGATATCTAACAGGATCAAATTTATATATAAATAAAGTACATCTATCTATTTCAAGATTTATGGGCCAATACAAAATGTAAAAAGCCATGAAATTAAACATAAAACACACCAAAGAATGAAAGCATCAGGCTCTGCCTCCCCTCTGCATTTACTGTGGCCAGAGACTACAGTCCAAATGACCACAGAAAATGCTCAGAGGCTTATTTATTTCAATCAGGGTTCCAGACAGCTGAGCACTGTTACTCCTAATTAGTTATTCTGAAAGCAAGTATGGAATTGATGAAATAGATACGAAGTTGAGCATTTTTGGAGGCTGCTGGAAGGGGCTGATCCTTCCCCACCATGTTGGTGGCAGCTGGAATGACCTGGTGGCTCCCAGGAGCACAACCTGTCTGTGCAGGAAAGGGATTACGGGACAGGGAATCCCTGCCTGTGCCAAGCTGGGTGATGGGACACAGGCAAGAACAACCTCACAAAGCCAACCTTCCCTTCCCACTAATCCTGGTTTCTTTCTCCTACCCGATCTCTAATTTTCCCCCAGTTTGTAGGGACTAAGTATCCTTCAGACAAATTGTGCTAATATTGGCTAATGAGATCAATAATGCTCAGAGAAGGAAAGATTCTCAACAGACACAGGGGCTACAAAGTCCTGGATGACTTTTTTCCCCCACAAGAAACCAAACTAAAATCTCTAATTCAAACTGCACGTGCACATAAACATTTCCATGCACAGGCAAAAGCAGGTCTTGTTAAGGCCTAAAAAGGTGTGGATTTATGGCTGGAGTGATTCCTGTGCAGAAAAAACCCATTTACTCCCCTGCTCCACACTGCAGAGATACCCACAAACTGCTAATATTAAATGCACAAAAGGAATTAGGAAAATAAGTTGGCTTCCAAGTTGTCGCCGCTCCCTCATGTACCATAATTAAGTTCCTTACCATTTTCTTTCACCCCATTAATCAGGATAGTTTCTTGGTCTTCTGAGGCACAATCCTGCTCTTGTTGGTCATCCATCAATTTAACCTCTTTCTGTTCACTCCATGCCCCACTGCATCTGGCCAACCTGCACATTTCCAGAAACACAACCACAGTCAGTGCAATCCCCAGGATCAGCTCAAGGAACCGTGAATAAAAAATAACAACAATGAAACACCCCCGCACAGCCTCACACGCTGCCTGCACCCTCCTTAAGAGGACAAATCCAATTTATTTAGGCTCTCAGCTTGTCACTTTTCCACTCCAAAAGCCAAGTCCCATGTATTTGCAGCAAGGTAAAAATGCTGTGTATCAGCACTTCCTTCCCCAAAGTCCTGCTCTGGGAGGTGCAGAGGTGCTCAGCACCTCTGCAGGACCCTCCACATCACCCAAAATTCCCATGCAAAGGCAGGTTAGTCATGTCCAGCCAGGAAAGCCCATCCATCTCCAGATGGATCAGTGGAGAGATGAAGGAGAGGATTCATCCCAGTTCATCAATAGCAACTCTACGATGGAGCTGGAAAAAAATACAGATACTGGAGAGACAGCTGCTCACCCTCGTTATCAGCTACTGCCCTTCCAAGCAGCGGCAGGCATGAAAAACTTCCCAAAAAGGCAAAGGAAAAGTATCTCTAGTCTCACTGTTCACCATGAGAGCTCCATCCTTGGAAGCCTCGTCCCCCAGACCCCTCTGACTGCCCACTCTGTCCCCACGGGGTGAAGCTTCACCTCCTGTGAATGATGACTGGGCTTGGTGGGGCTTCACCAGAGCAACGAACCTGAGACCAGGATCCAGCCCAGACCTTCTCCCTTCCTCCACTGAGGTCCCCCCACCCTTCAAAGCCACCACCTGCCTACGGAGAGGGAGCAGGAGCAACGGAGTGATGTGGCCGAAACCTGGGCATGGGTGGCCCTGGAGAACCCTCGTCAGTGCTCCTGATTGACAGAATTTCACTTCTTTGACTGCAAATTCAAGTCAAAATCTATTTTATGCCCTTTTGGCAAGTCAAACTCAATCTTTTCTCTCTCACAGAACAGGTACTAGAGATTGCAGCATTGGTTTAGGTGTTTTTCTGGGTTTGAGGTTTTTTTTTTTTTGGCTTTTTACTTTTCACATCAACATTTGTCAATGTCTGCTGTTCCCACAGTGCTCACTGCCCTGGGGTTCAGCAGCCAAACTTCATTCATATTCAGATTTGCAGTGGAGTCCTCTTAATTAACGTGAAATCTTTACAACCGCCTTAGTAAGTGAAACCTTCACCCAACTTAAAGATGTTGTGACACCGAGAGGAAGATAAGAATAACAAGCATCAGTAACTCCATTCCTTTGCATATTTAGAGGAATATTTAACTAACCCCGAGAGTTTTCCTTTGATGCAAATCCCCATCTCAAAGCTCTCCAATGCCAGCCGGTTTGCTGTGGTAAGACCCCTCTCCTGCCAGCACCCTCCCCACACCCCGAGCTCCCTCCGTGGCCTTTCATCGCTGACATGTTGGAGCAGGAGAGACTCCAAAAGCCAGAGCAGAGATCAGAGTTATTTTTCCATGAAGGAGATTAATGTCTGAGTGTGGAAGCTGCTCTGCGCCTGCCAGTGACAGGCTGCAGCTTCGTGCCTCCTTGATAATATCTCCTGCCTGTTAAAAGTGCCTTAATTAATAGAAGTATTAATAAATTAAGTTTTTAGAATATCTATTAATGAAAATATTAATAAAATATCTTCAGCCTCGGGAGAACCAGAGGGGTCTCAGGAGACCACAGAAGCACCACTGGCTCCATGCATGGGCCAGTGTGGCTGCTGGGGAGGGGGCTGAGGTGTCACAGACTGGTTTGGGTAGGAAGGACCTTAAAGCTCTCCACCCCTTGCCATGGGCAGGGACACCTTCCACTGTCCCAGGGTGCTCCAAGCCCTGTCCAGCCTGGCCTTGGGCACCTCCAGGGATCCAGGGGCAGCCACAGCTGCTCTGGGCACCCTGTGCCAGGGCCTCACCACCCTCCCAGGGAGGAATTCCTCCCCAGTATCCCATCTAGCCATGTCCTCTGGCAGTGGGAAGCCATTCCCTGTGTCCTGTCACTCCAGACCCCTGTCCAAAGTCCCTCTCCAGCTCATTTGGAGCCCCTTTAGGCACTGGAAAGGCCTCCAAAGTCTCCCTGGAGCCATGCAAGTGAAAGTGTGAAGGCCCTGCCAGGAGAACAGCCTCAGTCCTTGAAATGACTTGGAGTGTGATCATCACTGAAGTATTTAATTAGCTTGATATTCACAGGAGAATCATGGCAGCATTTCAAGATATCCAAGTACATAACCCAAATAGGGACACTATGGAAATTTTCCTCCCTGTTTGATGTTTAACCCCCAGGATGCAGCGTGAGGGGTAAGAGCTGGTCCAGGGTTCTGTAGGCAGGTTCACCCAGCAAGTCAAGGCTCTGTTTATGGGTGTGATGAGCTGAGACCTGCAGCTCTGAGCTCAGGAGCACCAGCAGCATCCTTGCTGACCCGATTTTCCCTGGGTGTCCTGGCTGACAGAGATTTGGTGTAAAATTCCACGGGTGGCTTGTTTTCACCCCAGAACATCACCACACCATGTTCCAGTCATGGCCTGCAGTGAGTAAAACACAGGACAAAAGCAGGAACGGTAATTCCCCAATATTGTGAATTTGTCACTTCCAGCACACAAAACATCTCCAGGGAGGAAACAACAGCGAGCTCCCCAAGGAAGAGCCCAAGCATCTCAAAGGATGGGATGGTGCCAGCCAACTCCTGCTGGGATTTCAACCGGGGGAGGAAGGAGCAGGATCCCACCCGTGGGTTCTGTGCCTCTGCCTGCTCAGGTCGGTGGTTTGACTGGTTTGCAAACAGGTCCATGAGGAAGGAGTCCCTCTTTCCTTGATTCTGATGGATACTCAAGGGCCAACCTTCATGGAGAGAGCAGGGGGCAAGCAGCAGGCATGCAGGCAGCCAAGCAATCAGGCACAAAGGGAGAGTCGACAGACTTTTAATCCACTGGTATTATGATTTTTTGGGATGTGTGAGCACATGAGGGAGGGAAGCACACAAGGGATGTTCCTGGTGGATGAGATCCAAAGGCTGGAGGAGACAATAAAGACAATGAAATGCAACAACAAAGGGGATGTGCTTGGGGACAACTCTTTTCCTCGACTGCACTGACCCAGAGAGCAGAGCTGAGCTGCTGAAACCAGCTGGAAAGAACTGAGAAGGCTCCAGATGGGGGATCTTCCCCTAGGGTCAGACAGAGATGAAGTACAAATGGGACAGACAATCCAGGTTTGCTGAGACCTGCTGAACAAGGGGACCTCTGGGACCAGTGTGACCAGGAAAGATGAGACCCCAAAAGGGACAGGGAGAAACAGCAGCAACTGGGAAAGAAAAGCTGACAAAGGGGCCGGACGTGATGCAGAACAGGAAGGAGCAGAAGGCTGGCGATAACAAAGAGGAGAACAGCTGGGTCCCAGGGAAGAAAAACTAAACCAGGAGAGATCTGGGGGATAAAGGCAGTGGGCAGAGAATACACTGGGTAGCAGGAGAGCACAGAACTCAGAGTCACCTGCAGACTGAAGTATAAAAGGGAGAGAATACAGATTTCAGGTGGTGTCAGGCCACTGAAGAGAGGCACGGCTGGGGTCACGCTATTATGAAGAGCTGGCAGGAGGAAAATCAGGCCCCAGCTTGAAGTTTATGAACTTGACTGGAGCCAGAGCGGATGGGGGAAGAGGATGGTGGGTGGATGGCGATGGGCAAAGACGAGGGGTCAGATGAACTCCAGGTCTCTGGAGAAAGAGGACGGGAGCACAGCAGGGCTGGCTGTGCTTCAAGGACAGGCACAGCACATTCAGTCACAGGGAAGAACTCAGAAGGACTTTTGCTGATTGCACCATGGACTTCAGGGCATCGGCCTGCTAAGATCACAGCTGGCACCACAGAAAGTCACTGGCTAAGCAAGGAGATGGAGGGCAAGAAGCCACAGAAAGCAAGCAGTGGAGCTGAACAATAATCCAACTAGTTTTAAGCACAAGATGGACAAATTAATGGACAGAAGGACAGGATGCAGAGCTGTGGTAGCAATACATAGGGCTCAGTGACCTGGAGAAACCCCTTTCAGCCCTATGGCTCAGGTCAGGTGAAATACTGCAAGTGCCTCTAAAAGCCTCAGCACCATAGCTGAGGAAATCCCCCATTCCTCACTATTCCTGTCAGTTTTCCCATTTCTAGTGCTAACAGGGCCATACAAGGCCATACAAGGGCCATACAAGACCTGTTAGTGACCAGCCCACGTGCACACGTCTGGGAGAACACAAACACAGCACCACAATGGACCCTCTGCCACAACCTCCTGCCGCCTTCGAGCAGGTCCTTCAGCCCAGGGGGGCAAGAAACCCAAGGGACATTTTTGTTCTCTTTTAAAAAACCTCCTGAGACACTCGAGAAGTTTTATGGGTGTTGGTGTTGCTGGAGTGGAGGCAAATGTGGTTGGAAAGTGATGTTCCAGGTGAGGCCCCACCAGCTCCCTATGCTCCCAACACAGAGCAAGGTCCTTGTGAAATGTCCCTTCAGCAGTCCCTTGGACTGAAACCACATCATTTCTTGTTCTGTAAATTCATAGAACCACAGAATCCCAGAATGATCAGGGTTGGGAAGAACCCTTGAACAGAGAAGGAAACACCTGAATTGCAAAGCTAAAAATCCTGGACACGTTCCCTCATTCACCTCCAGTCACAAAAATTATGGACCTGACGTTCACTTAAACCCATCCAAACTTTTGGATTTAAGCATGTTCCTATTAACACTAATTGTACAAAGACAAAAGGGGAAGTGCCACCCTTTCATACAACCAAAACAATTCATCTGCTCAATGGCTGCCCTCTACAAAGAGAGCAACAGGTTGCTTTGCTTCTTTCTCAGCCAGAAAATGCCCATTTCCCCCCAGACTGGTGCAGCTTTTCTCAGTGGGTGTTTACAAAGTGCACAGGTCCATCACTTCACTCTCTGAGAGGTGCCATGAGGAGATGACATCCCCTTCAGCCTCCCCAGCTCCACAGATGCCAACCCAAGGAGAAACTGTGCCAAGGGACCTGCTGGAGAGGTTTCCTCCCCCTGAGGACTCCCTGCAGCCTCTTCTTGGGAAGCAGCAGTGATTTGGCTCATGGCACTTTGCAGCAGAATCAGGGATGGGCACAGTGATGCCCTGGATGCACTTACAGGGGATAAAGCAAACGAGCTGGCCATGATTGCCACAGAATCCAGTGCCTGACCACTTAAATCTGAGTATCTCTATACATCTATAAATATAAATAATTACCCACTGCTGGTTGAACGCCAGCTCATTCCTATTTCCTGGGCACCACCATCACACCACAGAGCTCAACACGCTCCTCCCAGGCAGAGGAGGGAAAAAAACCTACCAGGTAAAAATAAAAAACACGAGCCTGACTGAAAGCCCAGCTGCACACTTGGGAGTTCTCAGAGGTGGACAAGGTTCTGAGCTGGTGATGGCTGCTCTGGAATTGAAGTTGCAAGAGTGTTTCAGCTTCAAGCTGAATAAACAAAAGGTAACTCGAACCCAGACAAACCCAACGTGCCAGCTCCTATTTACACACGGCTTCCACATCCTGAGTGTTGTAGCTCATGAGGGTAGATGGAGAGGGAGTATCCAAAGTGAAGGAGAATCTTTTTATGGAGAAGTGCGGGAAGAAAGCGAAGAAGAAGAAGCTGTGGCTTTTTTTCCTGCAGAATTGTGAATAAGTGCAGGTGTTCTATATATGCAGTTGTATCTTTCAAAAAACGAGCTTTAGAGAAATTAATTACATGTCAGAGCCTCTGACAGGTCTTTTAAGAATTGTGATACTTTTGAATGAAAACATTATATACTTAAAAAGAAATACCATGTAAATGTCTCCCAGATATTTACAGTCAGAGGAGTAATAGTAGGAGAGGATTCAGCTCTCCCCGTGGATGGGGGATGCTGAACACACCACACTCCTCCCAACCAAGTCTCCTGCCCGTGCAGGACTTCAGCAACTGCTGCAGCAGCTCAGAGCAGAGTTCAGGGCCAGGAACTGGCTGGGAACAGAAGCCAGGCTCCCCCCAAAATGCTGAGCCACCTCTCTGTCCCCTGCAGGCTCCATCCCCGGGCACCCAGCTCCTCTCGGCAGCAAGGACCTCACACACACCTCCTCCTGTGCTGGCACGGGCAGCTGGACCTCTGCAGAGGACAAGAGCCAGGTGGTTTTCTGCTTGGTTGTTTTTTTCTTGGGTTCTTTTCTACCTTTTTTTTCTCTTTAGTCCCACGGCAGACACAGGACAGAACTTCCCATGGAGAAACTGTGGTGAGGCAGCAGAAGAAGCCACAGCAGTGCCAGGCTGGTCGTTCCCTGACCTGAAGGATGTTGTTTTTCTAGCAGATTCTGAAATTCCCTGATCCTTTTTATTCCAGGGATTCCATCTGATCCTTGTTTTTTCACTGTAATTTCATACCTGGTGGATGAAGTGCTCAAAATTTTCACTTGCCAGCAAATGGGGGTGTATTTTAATACTAACAGCACCTCTCTGAGTAAAGCTCTGTTTCCATGAATTTACATTTCTACTTAGGCCAAGGGTCTCTGAATTTTGCCCATGATAAGGAAAAAGTTCAGAATCCCCAAGGATTCCAGAACTGACAGGGTCAGAAAGGTGAAGTTCCTAAGGAAAGGAACAGTGTGAAACCATCCTCCCACTCTGCCCACCGTGAAGTGCTGCTCCAGTCCACAAAAGGGATGTTGGACTTGAGGGTTCTGGTTTCAAAGCTATTTTCCCAGGAAAATCTCACGAGGAAATTGCATCTCCCAGCAGTTCCCTGGGCTCTTCCTTTCAGAGATGGGAGAAAAGGCCAGGTGAAGGAGAAATAGGAAACAAAGAGGGGTTTTGTGGGTCAATCCCAGCAGTGAGACACCTAAAACCCTACAAGAACGTAGGGCCTGATAGAGCCAACATTAGCTGAGAATAGGTTCAGGTATAAATACAGATACAAGCCTCCTATTAGGAATAAATCTGGGGGAGGAAATAAAGTTGATTAAAAAAAAGGAGCTTGCAGAGAAAATGGAGAACACAAAAACCATGAAAAAAGGAAACAATTTCAGAACTGGTGTGTTCCCAGAAGGTGTAAAGGATGGATGAGTTGTTAATATTCATAGCAAGCCTCCACTTTTCCTCAGCTGAAAGCAGATGCAACAATTACTGCAGAGCCCAAGCCCCAACTCCAGCAGACCCCCAGATATGATATTAAGAACGGGCTTATTTAAAGCCAGCTCTGAAATAAATGACAGTTTCTGACCTTACTCTGGGAGGACATGAGGTGTGAGTGTTTCAAGACCTGTCACAAACAACTTTAAGGCAAAAGGAAGGAAGTGAACAAAATTACAGCCTTCCTGACAAAGCACACGTTAAATACCAGAGGAGCTTTCTCTGTAAATGTATTCTCAGACATCAAGAGCAGCAGCGTATCACAAAGGGAAAAAGGTGGCAATTAAAATCCTGGAGGAGCTGAAACGCATGAGGGAACGTCTGAAATGTGGGGGGTTTCAGCATAATCCTGTCCCGGGTTAGGGAAGGGAGAGCTGCCAAAGCCGAGAGAGGAGAGCTCCAAAACACAGAGCAAGAGAGGGAAGAGTCAGGGCAGAACCACTGGAGAGAAGGGGAAGCTCGTGGGGAAATGGAGAACAGAAGGACCGAGAAAATGGAAGGGAAAAGGATGGTCCAAGGCCACAAAGAAAGGTTGTTGGCCTCAGATGAGCACAGCTCCACTCCACATCCCCACAGACAGAGAGCGAGAACCTGATAAAGCCTTGATGATTCAGGTAAGGAAGAAATAAATATCCCTTTCAACCAAATGTGGGATGAATTTGCACATGGGGCCGGGTAAATATTCCCCTGGGAATAATGAGGGTGAGGAAATGCAGGAACCCAGGTGGACTCACGAGGGTTTCAATGAGTGCACCCGACTTTGAGGACAAGAAGCACAAAGAGAATTCCTGCCTACCAAGAGCAAGGGAGGATGATTAAGAAAAGTCGCTGGGTTTTTTTTGGTCATCCTCTCATATTTTATAGAAGTGGAAGGAAATGAAGCAATAATTAGTGTCAGCAGCTGCATAGTTTTGAAAAGCACTGGCAAGTGAGGGGGAGATTTTCATGTCCTGAAAATGAGTAAGAACACAAACTTTGGTTTAGCTGTGATGGCCAGAAGTAAAAACATTTCTAATTAATAGAATCACGGAATGGCTTGGATTGGAAGGGACCTTAAAGCTCATCTCATTCCACCCCTGCCATGGCAGGGACACCTTCCACTGTCCCACGGTGCTCCAAGCCCCAGTGTCCAGCCTGGCCTTGGGCACTGCCAGGGATCCAGGGGCAGCCACAGCTGCTCTGGGCACCCTGTGCCAGGACCTCACTGCCCTCACAGGGAAGTTTTTCCTCCTCATTCCTAATCTAAATCTCCCCCCTGACAGTTTAAAACTGTTTCCCCTTGTCCTGTCTGCCTGCCTGAAGCCTCTCTCCATCCTTTTTTGAAGCTCCCTTTAAGTGGCAAAGATGCCCCAACACAGCCCATGATGTTGCTTTTTGCCTTTCCTCCTTAAAAGCAGCTGTATTCCAAACATATCGTTTTCACTCCAGCTCTGGATATAAAGTTAAGATAAATCAGAAATGTTAAGGGCCTGGATTTCTGAGAAAATTAGAGTGGAATGATTAAAAACTCCAAGTCTCATAAATCTGCAAAGGTTGAAAATTCAGCAGGATCCTGGGGTATTAACCTCACAAAACCACGAGGACTCTCCAAAGCTAATTATACATCAGTCTGCTCTAAAATAACACAAGCCATTAAAGAATAGTTTGGGATGGAGATTTCTTGATGGGCAGAATTGCTTCATTCAAATGAACTTATTACCCAAAATTCTCCTGCTGCTGCTGTATTTATGGATCCATTGACAAACCAGTGTCTGAAAAGCTTAACAAACTCTTCCTATGAACCTCATCAGGAAATGGGAGAGGCCAAGGTCGAGTGCATTGAGATTACAGAAGCTGATGAAGAAAGGGGATGTTTCAGAGTCCCTCACACACAGGGTATTATGAAATAACTTGGCTGAAGAAGGGTGTGTAAAATTTTGTTTAGAGATATGGATTAATGCAGAGCCAAAACAGCACAAACAGTTGGATTTCACAGGGATATGCTGAAGAAAAGTCTCAGTCCTCAACTTTACCATTGCCTCTTTCCCGATGAGAAATATTCTTTTCTTTTCCCTGTTAAAAAAAGAACACCAGGTTTAAAAAAAGAAGGATGAAAAGAGGAATTTTTTTTTTTTTCTGTATGAATTTGTAATATATTAGAGTTTGGACTAAGGAGGGTAATTAGGCTGGTGCCGGAGGATGATGTGAAAGCTCATCAGGATATTTGCAGTAACCCTAGTGGGGTAAACATTTCTCTTTTCTAATATCTTCAAATTAGAAACTTTATAGGAGAAAAAGAAATTTTAACAAATCTCGTTTGTCTCTTATTAGCAATTAGATGACGTGGACTCCAGATAAGAAGTGTTAATTTCTAAAGTACACATAATTTTCATAAAAGCACAGATAGGAAACCAAACAACGGAGTGCTTGGCTTAGGCACAGGAAGGAATTAAGCTGGAGCAAGGGGAGGAAGGGCTCATTCCTCCCATGTTTTACACAAAGAACTGGTTCAGGGAGCGCTCGCTGCCGTTCCCTTAGTATGGGACATGGAATCCCAGAATCCCAGAACTGTTTGGGTTGGAAGGGACTTTAAAGCTCATCTTGTTCCCATGAACAGGGAACATGGGAGGGCCATGAGCAGGGCCATGTCGTGCTAAATCCCATCAACAGCTTCAAGAAACTAAGGATTGCCAGAATAGAGGCAACGGTGAGAAATCCCCCCAAAAAAGGGTGATGTTCCACAGGGATGTGGAAGACAAAAATCCTGTAGACATTTATCCCAGTTTCTAGCCAGATCCTTTGAGTATTCCTGAACAACTCCCAAGTTTCATAAGGATTTTTCCTTTCTATGTACATATAAATGACTGCACTGATAGCAGATGGGCCCTTCCATACGATTTCCTTTTTAAAGTTCC
This sequence comes from Daphoenositta chrysoptera, assembly GCA_013397915.1. Classification (NCBI taxonomy): domain Eukaryota; kingdom Metazoa; phylum Chordata; class Aves; order Passeriformes; genus Daphoenositta; species Daphoenositta chrysoptera. The sequence continues at coordinate 198,955 of VZRO01007808.1, read as the reverse complement.
AGCTTCATGCAATTCCTGCAAATTCCTTGTGCTCGGAAAGGAACGCCTGTGCTTTTAGCTCCAGAGCACAAAGCTGGGGCTACTTCTGCTCGTTTGCTTTTGCTTTTAAAACCTTTAATTACACAAGCAGGTAGCAACTCTTAAATACATCATCATAATTTTTCCCTGACACCACCTCGGTGCAGTGGCTCTGCCTGGCAAGGTGACCCTAAAAGTGACCCACACTTACGGAAAACATGCAGCACCTCCTGACTTGGGTTTATTTTCCTGAGTAGTTTCCTACAGCTGACACAGCTGGGCCACAGATTTTACAGGTAAAACAGTTTCCCAGTCTCATCCCGTGATGTGCATCCGAAGGAGCGAATGCTTCTGACTATAAAGGGAATCAGGGGAGGTAGGAAAAGGAAATGATCAAAACACTTATCACACCGAGAAAAGAACTTATTAGGCCCGATAAGGAGTTGGAATTGATGACAATTATAAGATACCATCCATTTTTAGCTAATAATTCAGAAAATGGATGAATTATTTGAGGAATAATATGTGATCATTTATTTAAAGACTTATACTAATGTATACGCTGGAGGAAGCGGAGCTGAGGTTGTAGGAACATTTTAACACTTACATTCCTGGTTGTTTCTTCCTTTCCACTCAAATGCAGGGATTCAATAGCACTGGGTTTAGTTTTAGGGTTACAGGGCCCCTACAGAAAACATCAGGCCATTTTCCAAGCCTGTTTTATACACAACCTACTTTTCCTCCACTTTCCTATTCACGTTTAATAAACCCACCAACATTTTGCCTTTGAGAACCGGTTCATTTATTCAACATTCCCAAGCAACGCCATCCCCACTCCACTTAGCAGATGACAGGATTAGATGGAAGCAACAATTAAATCTAAAGCCACATCTCTTAATTTTACTTGGAAAGATTTTGGGTTCTGACGAACGTTGGAGGCGATTTCTGAAGGCAAAATCCTGCACTAAGAGAGATTGCATCTCCTAAGCTATCAGTCCAAATCTCCATCCGTATCCAGGTAACAATCTGGAATGCTGATATTTAAGACGAAAAATATCTGGACAGCTGCCCCAGCTCCCTGGGAAGCAATGTTTAGTTAAAGTCTTGGATATCACTGAAAGAAGATGTGGCGATGTCACACTGAGGCTGAAGCATTTTTTCAAGTGCTGAATTATTCACCCGTGAATCTCAGATGTGAAATCCAAATGCTCCGGTACTGCCCCGGCTTTAGACAATGGCTAATTCCTTTCTGTGCCACTGCAGGGTCTCTTCATCAGCTTTCTTTCATCTATAATCACAGCCAGGTCATGGATTATTAGTCATATTCAGTGCAGAATTCAAACCCTGCTACACCAATCAGTCAGCCCGGGACTCCCCCAGCGCTAACGCCGCGGCTCTCGGCCGCGCCGGAGGATCCCACTGCTCCTGGCACGGCCCCACAGTAACATGGAGAGGGACAAATGCAGCAGCCACTTGCCCAAGGCATGAGGGATGAAGCCCTGAGCTGGGAGAGGACACGGAACAACCCGGGGCTGCCAGGGATCTGCCCCAGCATCCCACCTGCAGCATCAGGCACGGCACAGGGGAGCACAAATCAAGGCACGGTTTGGGTTGGAAAGGATCATAAAGCTCATCTCATTCCACCCCTGCCATGGGCAGGGACACCTTCCACTGTCCCAGGCTGCTCCCAGCCCCAGTGTCCAGCCTGGCCTTGGACACTGCCAGGGATCCAGGGCAGCCACAGCTGCTCTGGGCACCCTGTGCCAGGGCCTGCCCACCCTCCCAGGAAACAATTCCTTCCCAATATCTCATCTATCTCTGCTCTCTGGCAGTGGGAAGCCATTCCCCCTTGTCCTATCACTGCAGGCCCATGTCCCAAGTCCCTCTCCAGCTCTCCTAGAGCCCCTTTAGGCCCTGGAAGGGGCTCTGAGGTCTCCCTTAGAGCCTTCTCTTCTCCAGGCTGAACAACCCCAGCTCTCCCAATCTGGCTCCAGAGCAGAAGTCAATACATTTCCCCTCCATGTGAACGTAGAGGGAAGAAAAAAATCATAAAGACAGGCATTTATCAACCCTTGCTGGAGGTGTTACTCTGCATATCAAGCCATGAGGATGCAGTTGCTTCATTAGGACTTTGCTGATGTTTGTAACGTTCAAGGAGTCTTGGGGAACAGAGGAAGAAAACACTGCGGGTGCCGCCGCAGCCGAGACAGAGAGGTGAACATCCCCTGCCTGACATCAGGGAATACATCACAGCTCTGTTCACTTGGGGCAGCGATGAAATCCATTCTTCAGTCAAAATAAAAAACTCGTATCCAAGTCTGTGCTCGCAACGTGAGCGAGGCAAGGGACGGGAGGGAAACCTCGGCTTGGCCGGATGCTCCAGGCCTCCCTCTGTCTCCAGCTCATGCCAAGCCCTGCTGAGGGCCTTGCTTTCCATAAAATAAGGGTTTTGTCATTTTGCCTCAAAATAAACAATCAGGCTTTTTAAAAACTTCCTCAGGAGTCAGCAGCGATGTGTTCCCAGCCTCTCAAGGACACTTCATTGTCAGTTCCAAAGTACCCCAGATAAATTGAGTGCAATGCTGGAACTGCTAAGAAAAAGTAGAACCAAACAAAAACCCCAACTTCTCCTTGGCAAAGCTAAAAAACATTTTATATCACTTCAAATCCCATCTTATTTTTGGCTATACTTCTGAGCCTCCCACTGTAAAGAGTAAGACTTAACAAAGTCAAAACCCAGCTGAAAACAGATTAATAAATGCCAGCTGAAGGATGAATTCAGGGTTTTGTACCAATTCCCCCAAAAAACCAAGACCAGATAATGCACAGGCTCGATGTTCTCCCCTTGGGTGGGCTTTGCTCATGTCCCCTCTGTCACCCACCTGTGTCACCCTGATCCTCAAACATGTGCCAAGATTTAAGATGTGCCAAGATTTAAGACCCTTTGGGGGTCCCTGGCTACAAGGGGCAGCACACCTCAGTTTCCAGGGGAATAATGAATGTGATGGATGGGCACCCAGAGCTCCCCACCCCAAAATCTCCACCCCCCTCACGGAACACTGGCCGATATTCTTGCCAGACCCCTGCAAACAGCAAGGAGAGGGGAAATACAAAGGAAAATGGAGCCCACGGGCTCTGGCTTGGCAGTAGAAACACCATCAGGGAGGAACAGTGTCATGGATGTGCTGCATGGTGCCATCTGTACCCTGTGGTGCTCCAGCTCCAGCAGCTGCTGGCAACGCTGTTGGCCTGAGCAGGACAAAATCCAGCTAATTCCAGCCTCAAAGTCAGTGCCAGCGGATGACCAGGGTGCACATTTATCTTCTAAAGGAGGAGAAAGTCGCTCCTCTTCTAAACCTCACCTCTAAACCTCCTAAATCCAGCCCTGCTGCTGGGATAAAAGGAGGTGGGAAGGATGTGACCTCCGCATCGCGTGGCAGCACAAGGAGACACAGCCACCTCCAAGGGATTTAACAAAATCCCTACCACTCCTCGTTCCCTTTTAGCCTCAACCATCTTGTTCTCCACTCTGCAATTAAAAGGGGTGCAAGGCAGGAGCTTGGGGATCCTGCACGTCACAGAGGCACCTTGAATCCTGCTCAGACTTTACAAACCATTCAGGGCTTTTTTGGGCAGCAGCCGTCGATCCCTCAGCAGCTTCCGTCTATTTTGGGCTCAAATTGATTGGCAATTTTGAAGAACGCGCTGCAAATTGCTCTGCTAATCACAGCAACTCCAGCCATGGAGCTGTATTAAAATAACATCAGTGCTGAGACACAAAACTGAGATCAGCCAGGGAATGCTGAGCTGAGGTTGCCTGCTCTGGAGCCATCATCTTGCCTTCCTGGAATGCTGTAGCCTCCCCAGTTTTTCCCTGATTCCAGATGGCTGCTCGCATCAATTCAACAATAACAACACTTGGGGTTTCAGTATTTTCAGAAAAGCAAGTCGTTTTGTGGTGGCCATGGCCTTTCCCAGGCTGCAGGTCCCTTCCCAATGCCACCCACACTGGCACGCACAGATCACACTGCAGCTCTGCATCTCTGACGTGCTGAGTGTCAACCACACCTGGGAAAGGCCATTCATCCAGCTGAAAAATAAGGTATCTCTGCAAGGAAACATTGACAGACACAAAAGAAGAAGATTTAAAATTCCTCTTATGCCAAGTTGCCTCTAAATCCTTTTAGTGGAGACAGAGAGAGACGGGGCTTTGCGACCGGGGGGAAAGGGTCTGCTCCAAGCATGTGAGTGCCACTGCCTGACCTCAAACCCCGCTCAGCTCTGCCTTACCCCAGCTCTAAACCAACAGAGCCTTAGGGAGCATCCTCTGTTTCCTAACAGCCTGCAAGGAGAGTCCATGTCTCCATCCCGAGATGAAGAGGGATGGATCCCTCCCTTCTGCACCACAGGTGAGGTCCCAGCACCTCCCACCAGGGTCTGGAGAACTCGGGGCATCAACTCCCACTCCAAGACAAGGAATCTCCCATCATGGAGACACAATGAGACTGTGGCACTGTGTTGTCTTGTTTTCCAACTCATCACTTCAGATTTATAGTAAGATAAAATTAAAAACTTTCAGTCAGATAAACCAAAAATCATCCTTCAGACTCCAAGCAGGGACACGCATGCAAGGCTGGTCCCGGTCACTACCAAGGGTCAACCAAGCTGTGGTTTTTGGATTCAATGTGTGGTGCAGAGGGCAGGATCCTCTTGGGAAGGGGCTGTGCTGCACCCACGTGGGACAGACACCAGCAGGCGTGGGGGAAATAGCTCTTGAGGAGATGTGGATTAAAAACCCTCTGGCAGAAGAACGAGCCTCCCGTGCGCCGAAGGGTGTTCCAACCACTGACTGTCCCAAACACCTGCTGCAGAGGCAAGGGGAACAATGCCCTCTCTGCTGGCTGGCAAACACAGAGGTGGAGATGGAAGGATAAATCACCCAGCTCCCCCTTCCACCATCTCCCTCACACTGGTGAAATATCCTCCACAATGGATGGAATCAAAGTCCACCGCAAAGTTCAAGAACATGTTTAATGCAGATCTATTCATTTCAAGGAGTGTCTGCACAATGGAGAGCTTTCCCCTTCAAAAATTATTCCAAACCGCACGCTTGCTTTTCATTCTTCTTCATCTTAACATTTAAAAAATACAGCATATATTTCTAACGAAGACACACGTTGTATAAACCACAGCCTGCTCTAAAAAGTAGATTTCACAAAGACTTGCCATGGTACAGGGACAAGGACCACTCGTTGATAAATTACTTTCACTCAGAGAGTGGAAAAGTCATATCTGTACACACTGTAAGTGGTGCTATTGTTGAGCAATTTGATGGAAGTCCAGCAAAACATGTTGTGCAGGTTTTTATTTAACCTCATTTAAATCAAATTAACCAACAGGGATGATGTCTAGGGACACAGCAGAGTCCTGTACATATATGAACCAAATGTATCACTGAGTGCCACATCCAGTCTTTCCTTAAACACCTCCAGGAATGGGGACTCCACCACCTCCCTGGGCAGCCCCTTCCAATTTCTAATCACCCTGACTGTGAGTAATTTTTCCTAATGTCCAACCTGAACCAGATGAGCTTGGAGCTTGGGACCACATCAGCTTTACGGTCCCTCCCAACCCAACCCATTCTGTGATTCCATGATTTGCTGATGGAGAGATTTGGTAGCACTGCAAGAGCTGCAGAGTGGCATGTGTGCATAGAAAAGGAAATAACAACAAAATCCCTCTGACCATAAAGCCAGTGTGGGAACAGAGCTGACAGTGAAGACGTTCAAACCACACAAGAGGCTTTTAAAATTAGAGAGGGGTAAAAAGTGCACAGGGTAACTGCTGCCCAGGGAGAAGAGCCTGGGGTTTGCTCCTCCTGAGCCCCGGGGATCCCTGCCAGGGAAACGCCGCGTCCACCCCAAAATGAGGAAGTTCATTTGGAAGATTTAGACTCCTGGAAATTAGTGCAGAGCTCCAGATCACAGAGATAACAGGCTGCCTAAAACTGACCTGGGATTTCATTAGAGCTGATAACGGTGGGAAAAAACCTCCCCAAATGTGCATTACAAATGCAGTCTGTAGAAACTCTTTCAAAGGTACCTCGGTTAAAGCAAATGATGTGCAGGCATTTGATTTGCAGAAAATCAGGGATTCTGCCTCTGGAAGCAGTGGCAGGAGCAGCAGCTGGTGGAGATGGAGGCTGCAGGGAAAGTGGGGCTGAGCCTCTGCCAGGAGGGACAGGAAGAAAACAAAATCTTTGTGCTGGCCCTGGACCTCTGGTGAACTCTACCTGCAAAATCCCAAAGCAGAATTGATCAAATCTTGTCTTTGCTGAAAAAAATACAGTTGGAACATGGGAGTTTGTGAACTCCTACAGCATGGAGGGTGGCCATGGTGGGATGAAGAGTGGTGGGCAGTGGGAAGCCATTCCCTGTGTCCTGTCCCTTCATCCTTTGTCCCAAGTCCCTCTCCAGCTCTCCTGGAGCCCCTTTAGGCACTGGAAGGGGCTCCAAGGTCTCCTTGAGAGAGAGAGAGGAGACAGGATAGGATTCCCATCACTTCCATCACCTTCTTGGCCTTCTCTGGACTCGCTCCAGCAGCTCCACGGCCCTCCTGTGCTGGGGACCCCAGAGCCGGAGGCAGCTCTGCAGGTGGGGCCTCACATGAGCCACCACTGTGAAAAATCCATCCTCCGTCTTAGCAAGAAAGACAAGAGCAGCAACCCACTGAATAAACTTCAGAGCAGTGCATAAATTAAGTCCTAAACCAGTCCTCTAGCTGCACCCATGGCTCTAGTTTAAGGAAAAGGCATCAGCACAGCATCTTAAAGTCACTTAGAGGATTCCTGGATATTACCCTGGCGAGGTGACACCGCGAACGATGCTGCAGGCAGAGCCTGTTTTCCCACCTTGGATCTTAAAAATGGGGATTGGCGTGTCCAAGTATATTTAAAGCGCAGGGGACAGGCTGCTTTCCCAGCAGGACACGGCCTGCAGCAATCCAAAGCGACGGCTTTTGGCTCGCCACGCTGGAGAGGTTAATGGGGAAGGTGCCGGATGGCGTCTCCCGGCCTGTTTGCTAAACCCACATGATGTCCCTGCTAAAAACCTCTGAGCAGGAGCTGATAAATGGGCTGTGCTGAGCTCAGAGCTGCACAGCTCACACTGCACCCCAAGAAATGTGAGTGGTTTCAAAAAGAGCCAATTTAGCCTGGGCACAGCGAGGTGGAAGCTGTCACTGCCTGAGTGAGAACAGGAGCTGTCAGCTCGGCCAGCCCCTGGCGCTGTTTCCGAGGGCTTGGGCTCTGCTCTGAAAGGTTTATTTGCAAGTTTGTCGATATTTAAAAACATTTTGGAGCTGGAGCATGTCCAGAGAAGGGAAGGAAGCTGGGAAAGGGGCTCAGCCTGGAGCAAAGGAGGCTCAGGGGGGCCCTTGTGGCTCTGCACAAGTCCCTGACAGGAGGGGGCAGCCGGGGGGGTCGGGCTCTGCTCCAGGGAACAGGGACAGGAGCAGAGGGAACGGCCTCAGGCTGGGCCAGGGGAGGGGCAGGCTGGATATTGGGGAAATTCCTTCACCCAAAGGGCTGTCCAGCCCTGGCACAGCTGTCCAGGTGGAGTGCCCATCCCTGGGGGGATGTAAAAGCCATGTGGATGTGGCACTTGGGGACATGGGTGAGTGGTGGCCTTGGCAGTGCTGGGGGAGTGGTTGGACCTGAGAGTCTCAGAGGGATATTCCAGCCTGAATGATCCTGTGATTCTATGACTGTGTTGGAAAACCAGAGCTCTCCCAGTGTCAAGCAGCACCCTGAGAGCTACAGCCCGGCTCACACCTGCTTTAAAACAATTTATGGGATGGGTGAGGAGTTTTAGGCCTCCTGCTTTGGGTCCATCCTCACCTGAAAAACACAAAGGTCTTGCCAGAGGAGTGACTTATCCCAGAAGAATTAGGTGCCGTAGAAAAGAAGCAATTAAACCACTCACAGTGATTCAGTCCATAAAACATTTTCACTGCTATTTGTCTGGGAATAACTTGCTTGAAATGACAGACCCCACTTACGTGTAATGGGTTCTGGCAGAGGTGGGAATCCCCTGGGACAAGACACCCAGGCATCCTGGAGTGCTCTGATTCTGCACCCAACCCCAAGCAGGGCCCACAGAGGTTGTGCTGTCACCCTGGCTGCCAAACCACGAGGAAAACCCCATCCAAGGGAAAAAGCAAAGCACCTGTGTGCAGGAGAACGACCCTGCCCAGGAAAAGATGTCTGGATGAGTGGAAAGCTGGGCTGGAGGGCAGACACAGTTCAGCTTCCCTGCACACCCTAACAGGGGCTGGGCCAAGTGTTGCAGCAAGGATTGGCCTCTCCAGCTGACAGGAGGCTGCTCATGTTGCCTCAAGTCACACCAGAGGACGTTGCTGTTAGGTATTAGGATGAATTTCTTCATGGGAGAGGTTGCCAAGCACTGGGAAAGGCTGTCCAGGGAAGTGGAGGAGTCACCATCCCTGGAAGTGTTCAAAGCATGAGTGGATGTGCACCTGGGGACGTGGTTTAGTGGTGGGTTGATGGCTGGACTTGCTGATCTCAGAGGTCTTTTCCAACCTTAATGATTCTGTGATTCTGTGAAAAAACCCCAGCTCCAAGGAAGCAAGGGAGTAACTGAAAAGGACAGCTCAAGGTGGAGACTTCCAAGGCTCACATCAACCGAAGACATCTTAAAAATCTGAGAATATTTAACATTTCCTGGCCTTTTTTCTGTAATAGAGAAGCCTGTATCAAGGAGATAACCCGTCACAAGCTGCTCTGGTAGCTGAAGTGGCCCAGAGGAGAGGGGCCAGGCTGGGGGTGCAGAGGATGCTCCCCAGCCCCAGGGCTCACCCTACATCCCTGAGCAGGGACTGCCCCCGAGCTGCCACTCAGACACCTGGACAACAACCAACCAGGGCAGGCAGGAACAGGGCAAAAACAACTCCCAGGGGTGATTCTGACCCCCCACCCACCTTTCAGCTCCACACAGCTGCTCCAGGTGCAGCCAGGCTCCCTCAGGAATCCATCAGCCTACGGACAGGCAAGAAATTTCCATGTGCAGGCCCCGCAAGGTTTATCCAGCCCAGTTCCGTGCCTCAGTCTGCCAGATGACAAACGTCCTTGGCTCCCATTTACTTCAAGATGTGCTGAGAGCCTTTCAGAAATTAAACCTCTTTATTCCAAGGTAAATGACGCATGTTCTGCTGTACAATCTCACTCCCTTGTTATCCCCCATGCCCAGCACTGAACGCAGGTGTCACAGATGGTGCAACTCCATCCCACTAAAGGGTTTTCGCCCTCCTTTCTTGCAGCCGGGAATATTTTCTCTCAACAGCAACCAGCTCTCTGGGCTGAATTGGCTCAGTCGTGTCAGGTCACTGCTGCAACTCCCCTGTCTACCAGCACAGATTTCTCTTCCTGTTGCTTCTCCTGGCATGGATCTGCCAATATTTCATTAACAGATCCCTGATATCTGTTCTTTGGATGGATTTGGGGAGGAAAATGACAGCGTTCCTCTCACTCTTTGGGCCTGATTATGGGAGGGAGGTGAGGCGCCACAGAATTTGTGCTCGGATTTAAAAGGATGCAATCAATTTGGAACTCAAAAGTACTTCCATGGTTTTTTCACCTCGGTTAACAATCCCGCAGCGCTGCAGAGGGGAAGGATTTTTAAATGATCTAAATTTAGTGCTTCCAGCTTGCCCCGTGTGATCAGCTCTGACTGATTGGTGTCTTTCCCAATGCTTGAGCTCCTGGAGTCGAGACCTGACAGTCTCACCTGAACCAAAAGCCTGTGCCTGGCCCACCAAAGTGCAAAGAAATGCTTGAAAATATGAACCAAGTACGACTTAGAAGCTCAAAAACCCAGCACACACACAAAAGAAATCAGGATTTGCTTTTTAAATTGCATGTTTTAAGCCAGTCTCTCAATTTCTGAGCATTTAAGGATCCGCCATGTTCCTTATCTTTTACCCATTATCCAGTCTGTCCATATTTTCCCCTGAGTCCACGCTTACACATCCACAGTTGTTACAGTTCCTACAGAGAGTTCCTGCCCTGATTTACCTCCATGACGTCACCATTGCATGAACTGGTGTTGATTTGCTTGGAAATGCAAAGAAAGCTACAAGACACTGCATTGTTCCCCTTATTTTAAAGAGGTTCAAAACGAGCAGAAAACCAGTTCTGAGTGGCAAATTTAATTGGACTTAAAATAGTCTGCAAAGAGCAGCTGTGTTTGGTACCAATTCCCCATCAAAGGTCCCTTCAACAGGCACGAGCACCTTCTCACGTGACAAACTAAAGAAAAACTGAAGATGTTCAAGAGATTTTTCTTGAAAATCTCACAACACATAGATGTATATCCATAAAAATATTCCCCAGCAAGTTAGAATCTAATTTTTAAAACCCCAGCTCTAAAATGGCTCAATGGATGAAAACCATTTTTGGTTTTCTGTTATTTTTTCTTTTTTTTTTTTTTAAATTGCATCTGGGCTGACAGCTTGAATGCTGAGCTGCAGCCTGTGAGACAGAAATACCAACTCACTCGTACCAGCAGTGCTGCTCCCAGTCACTGTAATGATCTTAATCAAAGAGTATTGTGATAAAAAAAGGGATTCTGGTCTGCCTGCCTTTGGCATATCCTAAATATCAGTGTCCACATTCAACATGAGGCAGTTGGAAAAGAGAAATTCCCTCTACAGCAAACCACAGAATCACAGAATGGTCTGGACTGGAAGAGACCTTAAAGATCATTTTGTTCCACCCCTGCCATGGCAGGGACACCTTCCACTGTCCCAGGCTGCTCCAAGCCCCATCCAAACTGGCCTTGGGCACTGCCAGGGATCCAGGGGCAGCCACAGCTGCTCTGGCCTCACCACCCACACAGGGAATGATTTCTCCCTAATATCCCATCCATCCCTGCCCTCTGGCAGTGGGAAGCCATTCCCTGTGTCCTGTCCCTCCATCTCTTGTCCCCAGTCCCTCTCCAGCTCTTCTGGAGCCCCTTTAGGCACTGCAAAGGGCTGTAAGGCTTCCCTGGAGCCTTCTCCTCTCCAGGCTGGACACCCCCTGCTCTCCCAGCCTGGCTCCAGAGCAGAGGGGCTGTGTGTGGCAGACTCAATATTCCCACAACTCCCGGCTATCCCTCTGTACGCCAAAGCCAGCAGGAAGCCAAGGGGAGAAATGCTCCCCCCCTCCTGCCATCCCTGCCCCAGAACCGCTCCTGCTGTCGGGAGAAAAGGCTGCCCTGGGCAAAGGAGATGTCAAATATCCATTAACACACACTGGCCTCGTGTTTTCCAAAGCCAGAGTGCTGGCACTGGGTGACCAGGTGGGATTCCCAGGCCATGTTACACCAAGCACCAGGATCACAAGTGAGAGCATCCCAGCAGGAATGACCCCACCTAAACAGCATTTCAGGAACCAAAGCAACAACTTTTTGATGCTGCTGCTGGTACCTCGTAATGTTGTTAATTACTCAATCTCACCTGTTAATCCAGGTTTAAGAGAACAGCCACCTGTGACTGTCTTAGCTCACCAGACCCCTGCCATCACCCTCCCTGTTGTCACCCAGGGTACCCTCGGACCCCAGGCAGGATCCAGCCCTGCAGTGCTCAGAGCCCCACAGGAGCCATTTCATCCCTGCTGTGAAAATGTCACGGTCTAATTTGTGGCAGAACACCACAGGTGCCACAACACAGGCAGGGAAACGCGAGGAGGAGGAGGAGGAGCAGAGTAACACCAAGGGGAACAAATGCCTGGATAGGCAAGATGTGCTCAGGGAGATGCTCTATTTAAATCCTGTGTCAGTTCCAAGGGAAGCAAACAAGGTGAGGAAACAAACATCGAGCTCCTGCCTCCCACCGACTGCGAGACTCGGCGGCAGAAATAGGTCGTGCAAGTTCAGATAACGAGAGCACGTTGTGCAGTACTATTCCTGCCACACACAGCCCCACGCGGCTGGGGAGCTGCTGGTACAGGCTGTGTCTGCAGCAATGCTGGGAAGAGGCTTTCCCTCTGCCAGGTAGGCTGTGGAGGAAGAGCTGGAATGCCGTGTCTCCCGTGGGTGACAGCGCTGTCGCAGAAAATGTTTAAAAAACTTTACAAGCTCCTGGGAATCTGTGCCACTGGGAAAAAGCAGGAGGAACAGGGGTTTGAAGGCAGCCGAGGAGCCGGCAGGTCGGAATTCGGGGCTGAACCAGTGGAGAAACCAGAGGAGAATCACAGGATCATCAAGGTTGGAAAATGACCTCCACGATCACCAAGTCCAGCCTTCGCCTGGACACCACCATGACAAATAAAGAATATCATGAAGGGCTGCATCCACTCGGATTTTGGACACTTTCAGGGATGGGGACTCCAGCACTGCCCTGGGCAGCCTAGTCCAATGACTAACCACTCTTCCAGTGAAGACATTTTTCCCAATATCCAACCTAAACCTCCCCTGGCACAGCTTGAGGCCATTTCCTCTCATCCTGTCCCTGTTCCCTGGGAGCAGAGCCTGACCCTCATCTGGCTGCCCCCTCCTGTCAGGGAGTTGTGCAGAGCCACAAGGGCCCCCCTGAGCCTCCTTGTCTCCAGGCTGAGCCCCTTTCCCAGCTCCCTCAGCCGCTTCTGGGGCTCCAGTCCCTTCCCAAGCTCCATTCCCTTCTCTCCAGGCCCTCCACGTCTTCCTTGTCCAGAGGAGAGGAGCTGTGGTAGAAGCACTTTGTCCTGAAAAGCCTGGAACACCGATGCTAATAATAACAACCTCCAAAAGCCTGACCGTATTTATCCCGGGAAAAACAAAGAGTGAGCATCTGTCACCAGCCCTCGCTTGCCAAGATGCAGCTTCCAGAGTACTCCGTGGAGTCCAGATTGGCAATTCTGGGCAAGCCTGGCCAGAGCAGCTCGAGTACGTGAGCCACACGTGTGTCACCAGGCTGGACACGGTCCCTGTGTCCCCAACACCCCCTCGGGGTCTCCAAACCCCTCAGGTGATGAGTACGTGGATGCTGTGGCTGGGATCACAAGTCCCAGCTTCAGCTGCTTGGGCTTGTGTTTCTAAAATTGTTTATCACCAGGAAGAGCCTGTCTCAGCTCCACAAAGCCATTCCCAGAGTCCTGCTGGAGAATCCGTGATGAAAAGCAGGAGGAATTACAGAAATTCAGCTCGTGGTACCTCTGTGCAGTTTAGATCATAACAACAGTTCTGTGGCTCCTGGGCAGTGTCTGTCACCTGTTCCATGGACTGGTGACAGGCATGGCTGAGACTGCACTAAACCCACTGATGCTTGAGAGGCTCCCTAGAAACAGAGACTAGACAGGAATAAGGGAATAAAGGGAGGTATTTATTGGAAAGGCCTTCAAAGGTGCACCCTGGGAAGCCAAGGGCTCCAAACTGGACCCCACGATGGACAAGTCACGAGTTCCCCACACCTTTATAGGTTTGGTCCATTTGCATATCAGCATAAATTCGCCAATTAAAACTTTACCTAATGATGCAATTTCCCCTCAGCTCACCCCCCTTCAGAGGCTCTGGGCCTGCACAGCCTGGGTGTCCTTGGAGAGCAGGCCCAGAGAGGTTTGTTATGAGCAGAGAGCTGAAGTCAGCAGCTACAAGAAACTCCAGAGTTACACATTAGGCAATATAGGATTCGAAAATATAAGAGTTAAAACCTAAGGCATCATCACCTTGGATTTCCTCTCTACCAAGCCACAAACTCTCCATCACTTCCCAATTTTCTACTCCCGTCTTTAAAGCTGACACTTGCACACCGTATGGACCAAGGGTGACTTTCCTTCTGGGTGTTATCACTAAAATAATCACCACTGGCTGCAGCACTACTGGGAAACAAAACAACATTTGCATTTCACTCCACAAAAGGGGCTAGGCAGGAATGTTCCTACCCTTGCACCCTGCCTGTGTTTTGGGAAAGCAGAGCACAAACAGAAACTGGAATAAATGTTCACATGACAACACAAGATCTAGGTGCAGCTTCAGGCTTAAGAAAAGCACAACACAGATATGAGCACAATAAACATTTCCTCTTTATTAGCTTCAATTAAAGAGCTATTTTGTTTCAACTTCCCTCTTCTGTGTTTAAGCTGTGCTAAATTTGCATCATTGTTTGAAGCCATAAAATCAGAGAATCATGGAATCACTCAGGAAGGAAAAACCCTCTAAGATTTTTGAGTCCAACCATTCCCACAGCTCTGCCAAGGCCACCACTCACCCATGTCCCCAAGTGCCACACCTACACAGCTTTTAAATCCCTTCAGGGACAATGTCCAGGGTTGGACAGCCCTTTCCATGAAGAAATTTTCCTTAATATCCAATTTAAACCTCCCCTGGCCCAGCCTGAGGCCGTTCCCTCTGCTCCTGTCCCTGTTCCCTGGAGCAGAGCCCGACCCCCCCGGCTGCCCCCTCCTGTCAGGGAGTTGTGCAGAGCCACAAGGTCCCCCCAATCCCCTTCTTCTCCAGCCTGAGCCCCTTTCCAGCTCCCTCAGCTGTATGAGTGGGAAAGAAATCACTGGAAAAGTAACCAAACCTGGAAGTGGGACCGGTGGATATTCACTGTCCACATCCATCAGTGGTGAAAAGAGAACTGAATTTTAAATTCTTTTTATTTAAACAGTGTGATGCCATAGTGGCCATGCTGGGCAGAGATGGGAAGCGCTGACGAAATTCCCGCCCAAAATTCCCTCTTTCCACCATGTGCTGGGCAGAGGACAAGGCTCACTGGAGCAATCCCTGTGGATAAAGATCCTGATGTTAAAGCAGCAGGCAGCACTGCCCTGCACTCCCTAAGACACACAGGGATCATTCCTCACCACCCCAGGGCTCAGCAGCACAGCTGGGTGAGGTTCTGCCAGCAGGGAAAAACCGGGAATGGTGATGATAATGACAATGAGGATGAGGGAAAAGAATAGGGATGATGATGATAATAACAATAATAACAGTCATAATAATAATTACCCCATTAATTTCCTTAAGGTATCATTAATTTTATGTGACTTCTAAATACATAATATAAATGGATAAATATGTAATAGATATATAGTATGTTCTATATATAAAAATAAAATATATAAATATACAAATATACATAAAATATAATATAAATATATAATTTAAATTATTTTTATTTAAAAAGCCACATCCACGTAACTGACTAACTAAATAAATAAATTTGAAATGGTGCCTCAAAAAGCCTTTTTGGCCAGGAAGGGATGGATGTACCCAGGGGTGAGGTGCTGCAGAGGGGCCCAGCGTGTACCAGGGGCTGGGGGGCCGAGAGGGATCCAGCAGGGATGGGTCCAGCAGGGATGGCTCTGGCACATCCAGGGCCTCTGCCCGCCTGCAGAACTGGAGCCAGGATCCAAACCCATCCCTGTCCTGCTGCCAGCCCCCAGTAACTCTGCTGAGAGTGGAATCACTGAGCTCTCACTGCTAAAAAGCCCCTTTGAACGTGCTGGAGTGTCTTACGTAAGATCGCAATAAACTGGCACCAAAAAAGAAAGCAAGTAATTACACTAGTGCCTTGTAAGCTTTGATTCTGGGCTGTTTGGGAACAATCTGAGGATTTTTTTGTTAGGCTTATGAGAATAATGCCGAGAACAGCAGAGGTTTGGAGGTGGGGTGTCCAGCTTTCAAGCTCCCATGTAAAACGCAGGTTTCCTTAGAATTTCACAGCCTGACAGGCACGACCAGAGAAAATCAGGAGACATTTCTGCCCTCTCCTAGCAGCTTATGTATTATTCCTTAAAAAATAAAAAAGGAAAAGAAAAGAAAAACTTTCAGAGAAATGCAGTGCCTTTATTCCCTTGTGTTGTTTAAACCGTTTTTCATGGCACTACACAATGAGCTTTCTTCGGGAAGTAGAACAGTGGCTTTTCCTCAGACCACAGTAAAGCAGTTACAGCTTCAGTGCCTTGAGAAGGTGATGGATAAAATAAAAAAAAAGAGAAGAAGCTAAAAGGAAGAGAGAATGAATGGGGAACTTGAATCAGGAAGAAAGAGAAGGGGGGAAAAAAGAAGGAACAGGCATCAAATGCAGGGATAATTGCAAAGCACCACCACACTCCTGGCCAGGGAAAAAAAGGAATTGTAGATGAATCGTGAGTATGACAAAGAATCCCTTCAACAAGTNACAGGGATCATTCCTCACCACCCCAGGGCTCAGCAGCACAGCTGGGTGAGGTTCTGCCAGCAGGGAAAAACCGGGAATGGTGATGATAATGACAATGAGGATGAGGGAAAAGAATAGGGATGATGATGATAATAACAATAATAACAGTCATAATAATAATTACCCCATTAATTTCCTTAAGGTATCATTAATTTTATGTGACTTCTAAATACATAATATAAATGGATAAATATGTAATAGATATATAGTATGTTCTATATATAAAAAATAAAATATATAAATATACAAATATACATAAAATATAATATAAATATATAATTTAAATTATTTTTATTTAAAAAGCCACATCCACGTAACTGACTAACTAAATAAATAAATTTGAAATGGTGCCTCAAAAAGCCTTTTTGGCCAGGAAGGGATGGATGTACCCAGGGGTGAGGTGCTGCAGAGGGGCCCAGCGTGTACCAGGGGCTGGGGGGCCGAGAGGGATCCAGCAGGGATGGGTCCAGCAGGGATGGCTCTGGCACATCCAGGGCCTCTGCCCGCCTGCAGAACTGGAGCCAGGATCCAAACCCATCCCTGTCCTGCTGCCAGCCCCCAGTAACTCTGCTGAGAGTGGAATCACTGAGCTCTCACTGCTAAAAAGCCCCTTTGAACGTGCTGGAGTGTCTTACGTAAGATCGCAATAAACTGGCACCAAAAAAGAAAGCAAGTAATTACACTAGTGCCTTGTAAGCTTTGATTCTGGGCTGTTTGGGAACAATCTGAGGATTTTTTTGTTAGGCTTATGAGAATAATGCCGAGAACAGCAGAGGTTTGGAGGTGGGGTGTCCAGCTTTCAAGCTCCCATGTAAAACGCAGGTTTCCTTAGAATTTCACAGCCTGACAGGCACGACCAGAGAAAATCAGGAGACATTTCTGCCCTCTCCTAGCAGCTTATGTATTATTCCTTAAAAAATAAAAAAGGAAAAGAAAAGAAAAACTTTCAGAGAAATGCAGTGCCTTTATTCCCTTGTGTTGTTTAAACCGTTTTTCATGGCACTACACAATGAGCTTTCTTCGGGAAGTAGAACAGTGGCTTTTCCTCAGACCACAGTAAAGCAGTTACAGCTTCAGTGCCTTGAGAAGGTGATGGATAAAATAAAAAAAAAGAGAAGAAGCTAAAAGGAAGAGAGAATGAATGGGGAACTTGAATCAGGAAGAAAGAGAAGGGGGGAAAAAAGAAGGAACAGGCATCAAATGCAGGGATAATTGCAAAGCACCACCACACTCCTGGCCAGGGAAAAAAAGGAATTGTAGATGAATCGTGAGTATGACAAAGAATCCCTTCAACAAGTTGTCTTTTATCACAACTTTGCTGCTCTACAGCTACACTGCAACCAGGAGAAATTGCATCATGTCAACAGCAAGTTTATAGAGATAAACTGACTGGAGCAGAGGAAAGATGCTGCAGTCACTTGTGTTTCCCTGCCAGGCTGCAGTGAATTCCCTGAGAACAGCACACACAGGGCATGAGAAGCAAACCACACCCCTGAAAGGGACAGCTCCAAAATATCCCTGCAGGGAACCTCCTAAAAATCATCCCAACCAATCCCCTTGCTCTGAGCAGGGGCATCTTTTACTAGATCGAGTTACTCAAAGCCATAACCTTTTGTTAAGGTTTAGATTGGATTTGAGGAGAAATTTCTTTGCCAAAAGGGTTGTCTAGCCCTGGCACAGCTGCCCAGGCAGTGGAGGAGTCCCCACCCCTGGAGGGATTGAACATCTGTGTGGATGTGGCACTTGGGGACACGGGGCAGTGGCAGCCTGGGCAGTGCTGGGGGAGCGGCTGGACTCGATCTGAGAGGGCTTTTCCACCCTAAACAATTCCATGTTTCTATTCTGTGATTCCCTGCCTCTCTCTGATCCTTCCCCAGAAGCACTGAAGGGCTTCTCCTGCTTCCTTCCATGGGCTCCCTGCCCTCCTCCCCGGCCTCTCCCCTCCCGGAGAACGGCTGCTGGTTTAAATGCAAATAGTGCACATGCAGGCACAGGAGCTTTTTTTAAATTCTGAAAGCTGAGACTTCTAAGTTTATCTCAGAAGGACACTGGAAAGATGAATAGAGAGAAATTATGCAGAGAAAGAGAAAATATTCAAAGAGTGGAATTATGTATGCATAATTGCCTGGCTCCCTGGGGTGCACGGGCGAGTACACCAAGTCACTTTGTGAAATCATTCCCCACAACTCCTGTATCCTAATTATAGTGCGGTAAGTGGGGAGAAGCTAATTTTTAAACAGTCCTGATGGGGTAACTGGAAGAACCATGAGGATGCTGTTTAACCCCTTGCCTACTGAGAGGCTTCAAGCAAAGAAGCCAACACAGGAGGAATAAATGAAATGCTGGTGAAGCCAGCGCTTCGTTCTCTGGTTGATTTAAAGGTGGCCAGCAGGAGAACCAAGCAAGCACAAGCCTTCAGGTTAGAGGGGGAAAAAAAGGGCAGACCTGAAGAAATAAGCTAAAATTAAAAAAACCAGCAGTAAACATGACCTCTGCCCAGACTTCCAGGTAGACTGGAGGCAGCATTATGGTGTTGCTGTGTCCCTTTGCCCTGCACAGCAAATTCTCGGCCAAAAGCTTTGGAAGTCCTAAACATGCCCGTGCAGGAACCTCTTTATCCATGCAGAAAATGCAACCACAGCTGCCTGGTACCCCAGTGCAGCACGAGTGCCTGCAGCAAAAAGGGCCCTATTTAATGCTCCCTGGAATCGTGGCTGGCATGGGAAGGATGTGGTTCCAGCAGGGATCTGCTGATCCAACACCTTATCCAGCCCTCACAGGTCACAGACATCGATGAGACAGCAAGAAAGGACAAAACTGGGTGGTTTTGCTGCATTATCAATGCAATGCTCAAACCTGACTTCTCTACAGGAAAACAAAAGGCAGCAGCAGGACAACCCTGTCCTCAAGGTGTGCCAGGGGAGGTTTAGGTTGGATATTAGGGAAAATTTCTTCACCAAAAGGGTTGTCCAGCCCTGGCACAGCTGCCCAGGGCAGTGGTGGCGTCCCCATCCCTGGAGGGATTTAAAGCTGTGTAGGTGTGGCACTTGGGGACACGGGGCAATGGTGACTTTGGCAGTGCTGGAGGAAAAGCTGGACTCCAAGATCTTAAATGATTTCATGATCCAACCCACGCACTCACACTGCCCTGTGAGTTCAGCTAATGAAGAAATCAGCCATCAAAGGCCTTTTATTCTCACCACGCTCAAATTTAAGCCAACCAAAACCACTCCTGGAAGTCCTTAAACTCAGGTATTTGGACTAAAAGTGCCACTAGCATTTTGACCAAATTCCCTTTAAATTTCTCAGCCTGGTAATGTTTGTTCTCGTTTATTCCAAACCCCTTCAAATGTTCTCATTAGCATTGTTTTTCCCCTATCGGAACAGATGCAGGCACACAGTATTAAAAAAAAGAAAAAAAAGAAAAAAAAAGATAAAATACACCATTCACCCATCCTAGATAGGCAAAGAATGATTTTGTCCCTCAGCCATGCCTTGCACAATACCACTAAAAGCATGAAAACACCACTTAGGACTCCCAGGGACGCAGCACATGGCCAGGGCTCTCCGTGCAAAACACCTGGATTTCAACATCTGCTGCTGAGAGAGAGAGAGAGAGAGAGAGAGAGAAAAGCAAAGGCTTTCACTTCAGGTTGCATTATTTGGAATCCCCTGGGTGTTTGGGGTTTTGTATTTCTACCATGGCCCCTGCAGATGGTTCCCTTTAAGCAAAACTCTTCATCTGGCAAAAGGGAGGCACACACTTGCAGGCCCCCTCTCGGAGAAAAACCACCTCCAAAATTTTATAGATATCCACAGGATTTAAGACCAGAAGACCATCTAAGAGGACCTCCTACAAAAATAAGCAAATAAATCTTCCCCAGTCACCTCTTTGTTGAGGCCAATTATTTGTTCGGAGGAGAATTTCCAGAAAGTTGTGCTCGACTTACAGCCTTGATCTCAGATCTCAGCACGTGAAGAACTCTCAGTGCAGTCTTACAAACAATGAACTCTGCCAAGCCCACATTAATACCTAACCCTCATGCTCGGAAAATTATATATTGTACTCAAATTGAATAGTTGGGTGTTTTTTTTTTTTGGCCGAAGTAATAGACACAATTTTGCTACTTAATCCTCTCCCATTGTCTCAAGCTCACTCAAATTACAGCCATTTGAGCTGTGATCTGAGCTCCCCTGTGCTTAAGGAACTAATTAGACCAAGGACAGTCAAACTTCCCAACTTCCTGAATACTAAATTCGCTATCTGGCCAAGAGCCACAGGACGAGCACGGGGTGGTGTGGGAAGGAAAGGGAGAGGAGGGAAGAGCAGCAGCAGGTGCCAGGTGCCAGGTGGGTGATGGTTCCAGGGACATCCCCCGTGCCTCCGTATCAGCTCCAGGGCAGGGGAACAACCACCAGGAGCTGACAAAAAAGTCAGTACTCAGTGGGAGAGACAGTTCATGTTTCCTCTATTTCCTTGGAAAAAATGTTCTTTTCGATCTGAAAAAAGAGGAAGAGCCTCAAAAACATTGTTCTTTGGGGCACTTGTTCCAGAAGAGGAGATTCTGGTTTATAATCTCATTTTGGGGTGAGATTCCATCTCTCTCCTTTGAAAACCTCAACGAGGAGCACTCAGTTTGGCCGAGTTCAGAGGCACCTCAGGCGAGGGGTTTCAGGCTGCCCCCGGTGTCCCTCCCTGTCCTGTCCTCCCAGCAAGGGCAAGGTGGCACAGCCAAGCAAACCTACGCAGATCTGGGCTGGCATCTGGTTGTGGCACACGAGGTCAGCGCCGCAGGACACGGACACACAGCACCGTCCACGCAAATTTCCTTCCCTTTTTCTCGGGAGAAGAGAGGAAATCAGGCTCCTGGGGTAATAACATTTCAAAAGAGATGTAAAGGAAGAGTTTGAGAATGAGAAGTAGGGCTGGGACCACAACATGGTGGCAGCAGCACCTCACCT
Organism: Daphoenositta chrysoptera; assembly: GCA_013397915.1. Classification (NCBI taxonomy): domain Eukaryota; kingdom Metazoa; phylum Chordata; class Aves; order Passeriformes; genus Daphoenositta; species Daphoenositta chrysoptera. Next base: position 177,778 of record VZRO01007808.1, on the reverse strand, counting down.
CCAGCTCCGATCTGGCCCCAGAGCAGGAGTAAACCAAGGACTTCCTGAGGGAAGGTTTATTGCTGAGCCTGGTTTGACACAGGCATCAGCAGCACGGCCACCTCCTGCCTGACAGTACAACAGGAATGACAACACCTAAGCAGAAACTGAAATTGCTGTCTGCACTTGAAGGTGGCCCTGTCTAAACTAACATGTGCAAATAAATTTGCACCACCGGTGTTAGGTGCTCCGGGTGAGCTTCAGGGCTGTCAGTAAGACTCACAGAATTGTTTGGGCTGGCAGAGACCTTAAAGAACATCTCATTCCAACCCCTGCCCAGGCAGGGACACCTTCCACTCCCCCAGGCTGTTCCAAGCCCTGTCAAACCTGGCCCTGGACACTGCCAGGGATGGGGCAGCCTCAGCTTCTCTGGGCACCCTGTGCCACGGCCTCACCACCATTAACCACAGTAATTTCATATAATCATTACTATGTGTGAAATACCCAAAGAAGAAACATGCACAGATGTCATGACGCAGAAAAATTTCCTGGCTGCAGCAGCACCATGTTTGCCATGAACAGGTAAGGGTGGAGGAGCCACAGCAGGCAGAGAGGTCACAGGGTGAGGGCACAGTGAGGTTTCACAACGCCAGATGTGTCTGCTGTCCCTTCACCCCTTGCAGACAAGATGTTAGAGAAGTGTTCAGGGAGGATCTGTAGGCATGGAAAATATTCCTGCAGGGGCTTGTTCAAACAGCTTTCAGTGTAACACAAGAGGAAACCTGCAAGTGTCAGGAAGGCCCAGCCAGGATATTCCCCAGGAGATGCAAGGGGTGTTCCAGAGGTAGAGACTGCAGGACCAAGAGCCCCTGGGCAAGGGCAGGAAGGAGGAATCCTAGGAGAAGACTGAATTCAGGCAGATTTCCACAAGGATTTTCAAGCTGGCTGAGAGGGTGCCAGAGGACTGAGGCTTAGCTGGGTCCTGGGCACCTCCTGGAAAGAGATGATCTCGCTGGGCTGGGCCCCTCCACGATGGGGACGCTCTGGGATGGGTCACCCCACGAGGAAGATCCAGGCAGGTCCCACGCCGAGCCGGCCTCTCGGCAGCACCAAAGCCCAGGCCCAGAGAACAGAGAGCTCGTGTCACTGTTCCACCCTTAGAGCTTCGACTGGGTGCAGATGATCTTATGGCAAGATCGATGGATCCTGATATAGCAGCACTCGAGATAAACGCTGCTGCAGAAGGGCTCTTGTGAGAGTATTTGGAGTGAAGAGGAGTTTGGAGGGACGGCTGGTGAACGAGGAACAATGAGCACCACCAGCTGCTGGGAGCACCGTGCCACCTTTTGTACAAACACACCTTTTCGGGGTGACACTCAGAGCTACCTGCAAAACCATTTCTTATTTCCAAGCCTTCTGTCCACAGTCCTTACAAAAGCTTTTTGGCATCAGCACAGCTGCGTTTGGATGTGTCTGATACAGAGTTCCTGTGTCACTGGCTCAAAATGCTCCTGCAGCCCCAGGCAGAGGCATCCACAGCTCTGTGGGTGAGCACATCTCCTCAGCTCCAGGGATGCAGCATGGGCTCACCTCCTCCCTGCAATCCCCAGGTGCTTTGGGAGTGATGTGCTCCAAAATCCTGGGCATCATCACCATCCCGCTGGGGACCTGCCGCCCCCCAGGCTGTTACACCAAAATACCACAACTCCACATCTCCACACTGCCTCTGGTCACAGCACAACCACATCAGCAGGGACACAATGATCCTGGTGCCTCGAGGCTGCTGAAGCACTGCCCAGCACGGCAGCAGGAGCACCAGAGCTCTCATCTCAGAGGGGCTGGTGCCACATGGCACAGAGTGAATGAATCCTAATCCCTGCAAAGCCAAGAGGAGCTGAGGCACACCAGGACATCCTTTGAGCAGGATACACCACCTAGGACACAGATCCATAACAGCTTCTTCAGGGACCTGATTCCTATAATCACGTCAGTTTTAATTTTTACACTGATTTTAATTTTAAAAAACCCCACACAAACACATGCACAAAATCGGGAATCTTGCCNCGAAACGGAGTGCCTCCCCCCCCCCCCCCCCCCCTTGGCCAGGTAAAATCACAAGAAAGCTCCAGCTCTGGCTGGCGCAGTGGCCAGGATCAGGAAGGGGAGGGAATGTTTATGAAATGGTTTTAACCAATTCAATTTTAAGGCAATTTGTGCGCAGCGGCAGAGGCAGCCCTGACTGCAGCAAACAGGGAGCGGGCTGGATCAATGGCAGGGTGGAGGTGGGGGCAGGAAAAGCAGGAGCAGCAGACTGTGGCATTGAGGCTAATGGCTTTGGAGCGATTTATTCCATGAGAAACACTGCACAGAGCCACACGGGGTCTGTGCCGGGAGCACGGCAGTGCCTCGCAGGGACAGTCCCCAGCTCCAGGGAGGATCAATACCAAACACTCCAGGAAAAGCAGGAAACTTCTCCTCTTACAAGAGTAAATAAATGACAATTAATGGATCCAATCAGGCCGTCTGCAAAACCCAAAAATGCTGCTGAAAAAACCCCACTCAGCAAGGTAAAAGTTCCCAGGATCAGCCCTTCCTCACAGCCACACCCTGGCCCTGCCACCTCACCCCCAAACAAAACCCTGCTGCCAGAAATGGGGATGGGCACTTCATTTTCTGTACCAATGAAGAAAAACCCACGGAAAAATTTCCAACCCCTTCCCCAGCTCGGTCCCGCATCACCTCAGCAGCAAAGCTTCACCTGGAGACACCATTTCCCCTCTCCCTGGTGGCCTTCATCCAGGCTTTGGATGAATATTTGAGCAGTGGACAGGGAGAGCTGGTTTGGGGATAGAACAAAGGGAAATGGCTTGCTGGAAGCCGGTTTTGACAAATGAGGGGAGAAACGGGCTCGGAAGGCTCGGCGTGCCCTGCGATGCGGGACCGGCAGCTCTGGATCTCTGCGCCGGCAAAATTTGCTGGGAATTGCTCCTGATGGTGTTTGCAGCCCAAGGATAACGCGCTGCTCTTTCCACATCCCACTATCTCCATGCCCAAGCACATATGGTCTGGCTAAACAAGAAGCCTTGGAAAGGCTGTCAACAAGACTAGAGGAAGGTGGGCATCTGTGCAGAAACATATGCACGTCCCAGCGCTACACTGCGAGCACGGAGAGGATGCCCAGAATCCCACCAAAACCTGCCTGGGTCCAGCAGGACTGGACTGGGGACACTGTGGCTGTCACCTCCCTTTGTGCTGCGGGACTGGAAACCCATCATTCAGCCTCCAAGGAGCCTCTTGCCAGGACATCTGAGATGTTCCCTACTCTGGTCCAGCATTTCAGGGCCATGCTGCTCCAGCCCTCCTTTATAGACCCACTTACATGTTTGCTTCAAAGTCTTGTGTGTTTGCTTTATGTTCATCTGTAAAAATCTCCCCCACAGTACTAAAGGCAGTGGAATAATCTACTATTTCAACCCGCATCCCTCAGAGAATTCTGCAGTTTAAAAAAAAAAAAAAAAGAAAAAAAAAAGAAAAAGGGGGAAAAAAACCTGGTTGAATTTGATTAAACCTTTGGAATCCCTCCAATATTTCCAGTTATTCCATCTGTAGAAACACTCTACTGGCACTTGGCACATTCAGAGCTTTAACTGCCTTCTAAATCAGCAGCAGTTCTGCCTAACAATTTGGCATTTGCACAGTGCCTTGTAAATCACCCACCTTACATCTCTGGGTACGAGGACCAAACCCTCCAAAAAGCCCATTACTGCCTCCGAGAAATTCTTCAGGAAGAAAATACCTTCTTGTGGGCTTGTCTCTTGACAAAAAGAGGGGGGCACTGGCATTCAGTGGGCACGGTACTGACACCGAGGCTCCTGGTGTTACTATGGCAGTAAAATGAAACCCAGCGCAGCCAGCTGGTTGCTGCACTGCTATTAGAGCTTCTTTGCTGTTTCTGACCTTTCTAGAACTCTCCAAAAGGCACTAATCTGTACCAAATCCACCCAGGATCTAAGGTTGATGCAAGGTGAAGGTGTTGGTGACCTGGTCCTCCCAGCGGGCTCTGCGGAGGGAACAATTCCGATTCCGTCGGCTGGGATTTGTTTGGTTGTTTGGGTTTTTGGGGTTTTTTTTTGGAAGTCAGGAACCAGGCTCAGAACGGCTGCAGCTCCAAATCAAGCCACAAAGCAGCAGGAAAGCACTCAGCAATATCAGCAGCGATTTGTGCATTTCTTGCAAACAAAGAGCGGAGAAGGTCGGCGTTGTTCCTCCCTGCTTCCACCTCTTTTGTCTGCTCAAATCGTTGGAGGCTAAAAACCTCCCCTTCCCAAACTACTCCTGGCTCCAAGCTCTCCTGAAAACCCCATCCCCTTATCTTTATCCACACCTGACCCTCTTTTATGCCTCCCCATCGACTAAGTGTAAGAAAATCATCAATTTAAGCACCCAGCTCGTGCCTTCCTCCTCGCCTGTGCCTCAGATGTTGTTTTCTCTGGGCTCTTCCCAGTACGGATCTGGGCTCTGAACTGTACGGGGGGAGATAAAAAAACAAGGAAGAAGATGATAAGGCAAAAAAGAAATGAAATACATGGAGTTAACTCTCCTCCTCCTGCCCTTTGGTTCTAAAATCTCCCTGATTTTCACACATGCTGTGACCCTACAGCATCAGAACCCCAGGGTCACCTGAGGACTTTGAGACGGTCACTGGGCCACGCAGGGTGACCACTTGGAATCTGACAGCAGGACAGAGGTCAGGGCTATGTGATTAAAAGGGGCTGCCCACGACAGTCAGGGCTGGGAGGGAGTTTCTGACTTCCTGTTTTGCAGCTGGAGATCCAACACACAGAGTCTGAAGTGCTCTGGGCCTGGCCCACTACGAGAGGCAGTGACTCCAACTGCTTTACTCATTAATGTTCTTTAGAACTAGTGGCCTAATTGATGCTTTCCATGCTAACATTTAAAAAAAACTGCATTTTGTCCATCCTTTTGTATCCCCTGCTCTTGCCCTGCTTGGTGTCTTTCTTCCTTTAACTCCAAGGAGGAATAATTTCCCTTGGCTGCATTCAGCTGCACTGAGAGACCTGCAGCAGTGAGCACCCACAGTGTCCTTCACTCATTTTTAATCAAGCAGAGCAAGGTCCCACCCTGCATCCCACCCCGTATCAGCAGGATCCTGTGCCATCCATGAGCCTGGGGTTTGGGTTCCCAGTAAACAGCTTCACCCCCCTCTGCAAGGAGCTGGTGGGGACTGGGTGTCACTGGGACACCCAAGGATGCTGTTCCCCTGCGTGTCCCTCCTGCCTCCAGCGCTGCCCTGGATGAGCTGCAGGGGCTCCAGCCCTGCCCTGGCACGAGGGGCTGGAGCAGGAGAAAGGATCCTCACCAGGAGGTTTGGAGAAGGAGAGCTGAGCTCAGCTAAATGCTCCCCACCAGGGCTGGGAGAGCACCGGGCGTGTGGCCACTCAGCTCCGTGGCTGCTCTGCACATGATGAAAATCTGTTCCCTCCCAGCCAAAAACCCTAAAAATAATAACGAAGCAGAGCTGTGCCTGCAGCCAGCGATGCATACGAGATGACGGCCTTCTCAACAAGAGAGCAAAAGGGCAAATGAATCACATTACACTCCATGAATAAAAACAGAGTCTTAATGCACAGCGACTTAATGATTCCCTTCTGGATGCACGAGACAGTTTGGCCTCCTTTGCAGAGGTGCTGAGGATCCCCAAGTCCCACTCAGCTCCTGGAACAGCCAGGACGCTGTTCAGGACTCTCCTGACATCCATCCACTCTGAGGAAATCCCCCCACCTGGCAGGAAGGTTTTCCCTAAGGTTTGTGAAATTAAAAGCTCTCAGCAGCTGGCCTGGGCTAAAGACCTCATACCTCAACCTGCTGCACCCGAATCCATCCCTGGGAAGGTGGGATTAGGGTTTGCAGCTCTGTTTGAACGGTGCTTTTATCTTGTGCAAAGTGAAGAGGAACAAGCCCTGCCCACGACGGTGCCCCTGGAGCACAGAGCGAGCCCTGCACTCCCCAGGATGTTTCCCACTGGCACCAGGAGGCAACCAAGGCATTTTCCCAGCCCACCTTGGCACATTCCCTGTGCACAAGTGGAAGGGGATGGTGGTATGAGGCACCTGAAATGGAGAAAACAGCATTTCCAAATGACCTCCTTAGCCAGGTGCTCACGGAGCTGTTATGGAAAAGCACATTATGGAGAGATGACAGAATAAAACCAAATCCCAGTGTCGTGGCATTACTGGGAAGGGGCTTCTGCACAGCACAGCACTCAGGGAGAGTGGGAATCACCTCTGCTCAGACCCTGCTGGGGTGCTGAACACGCCGCTGCCCCTTCCTGGGCTTTCTGGGCTCCCTGTGGCATTTAAACCCAATACTGTTCCATTTTGTTTGGTAAACCTCGTTCTTCTCTTCTGCACATCCTCCTGCATGGGTGGGATTTCCCACAGCAGCTCCAGTGTCACATCCTGTCACATCCAACACGCTGGCAGTGTGAGCTGCACCCCGGCCTGGCACCAGCCCCCTCGGGAGGGATTGAAAACCCTCCACACCTTCACTGTTTTCCTACATCTGCTGGGAAAATACATCCCAGGACAACCTCTCCCAAACACCACCAGTCCTCTGGCAAACAAAAGGAAGTCAAAGGCAAACTATTTATTGCCAAACCCTCTTCCTTCGTTGTAAAATACTGCTTAATTTTATCCCTCAGGCATCTATTATCTCATAGCCCATATTATTTTTCCAGCTATTACTGCTTAATTTTCCTCATCCAAAAAGTCCATTCAGACACCAGCCAATTTCCGTCTTGGCACAACTGTTTAGGAGAAACAAGCAGCTGTTTCACTGGGGTCCTAAAGAATTGATGGGGAATCAATGCTTCTTCTTTCTCTGTCCACAAGAAACCTTGGAGGAAAGTCACATGTCCTCTGCCACCAGCGTTGTCACCCTGCCAGGGGACCCTCCCTGGTCAGGGGGACCCTGCAGAGGGAGGAGAAGTCAGGGGGATCCAGCAGACCCCTCATTTACAACCCCACGCTGTGGTGGAAATAAGGGGGAGCATAAAGCTTCTTTTTTACTTTAAAAAAAAGCTGCTGGTTTTAATCAAAGCTTAAAATAAAAAGTAAAAGCTGTGGCTAATGCAATCTGCTTATCAAAATGCCTGGACTGCTTCTGCTTCCTATTTCTGATAGAACTTGTTTTACCTCTTGTTGGTTTGGTTGGGTTTTTTCACCAGCAGAGCTTCTGTGGGGGCTCAAAGTATTTCACAAAATGCCAACACTGGCTATGCAGGTAAGCACAGAACCTTCTCCAGGCACAAAGTCCATAAGCCTTGTTTTATGGAGACCTTGGAAGAGTGATTACCAGCATCAGCTGGCTCAGGAGGGACCAGCACACACCTGACAGAGGTGGAGGTTTGCAGAAGAGCCCTCAGGAAACCATCTCTGCTTCCCAGACTATAGCATGGGGCAGACAAGAACGGCAAACAAACTTAGAAACTCTCACCAAAGAAAAATGATTGAGGCAATTCAGAAATATAGAAAGTTGCAAAATATTGTAAAGGCACGCAAGGAACGGGCAAGTTACTGGCAAAAGCTGTGAACGTCCAGGTGTGTCTGTGTGGGTGAGATGGACAGACAGCCAGCTGCCCATCTGGCCTGAATTCCCACCAGCATCTCCCATGCAGAGGAGTGTCCCAGAACCACGGAATACCCTGAGCTGGAAGGCACCAACAAGATCACTGAACACAACTCCTGGCCCTGCACAGACACCCCAGCAATCCCACCCTGTCCCTCAGAGCGCTGTCCAAAGCTCCTGGAGCTCTGGCAGGTTTGGTGCTGTGCCCATTTCCTGGGAGCCTGTTCAGTGCCCCACCACCCTCTGAGGGAAGAACCTTTCCCTGATATCCAACCTAAACCTGCCCTGACCCAGCTCCAGCCGTTCCCTGGGCCTTGTCCCTGGGATAGGGATGTATTTCAGCCTGATTCCAGTTCGGGTTGAACATTTGCTGAACCACTGCTGACACCCCTTTCCCTTCAGACACAGCTATTTATGGGTGCTTGTGGGGTTCACTTTTGTGTCACGAAGCCCCTGCACATCCAAGCGTTCCCTGGTGAGTGGGCAGAAAGGGATTTGTGATAATGGAGGGAGTGGGAAAACATTTCTTAGGGACCATGCAAGAGCCTCGATGGGCTCAGCACCTGGCTACACAACAGCATCCCCCACACCCTCCTTCATTTTAACACTTTATTGCTGCTCCTGACAAAAGGCATTTTCCTTTCCTGTCCTGGCTTTAGATGTTCAATTAGAAAAGAAGCTCCCAAGGCAATGGGAAGCATCAGAGCTTTGCCACACTCCAGCCTTGTCCAGTGGGTGTTCCCAGAGCAAACAGGAGCTGCAAGCAGGGGCCGGATGGCAATGAGTCAGGGAGGCAGAAAGGCGTGAAAACAGGATGAATGGGAAGGCAATAAAGCTGCAATATTTCACCGTGGGACTCAGCTCCTGGATCAGCTCCATCCATCAGCAGGCGCAGCGCCGGCCAGGCCCGGGCTCACATCAGTGGCACTGGCACAGCAGGGGCTGTGCCCACGTGGGAGCATCACCCAGCCACGGGCTGAGGCCACCAGGAGCTGGGGCAAGGGCTGAGGCCACCCAACATCCACCACCTCCAGCACCTCGGATCGTCCTCCAGAACAACGGGAAAAACACTCAAGCTTTTACCAGCGCCTCACATGAGGCACAGGAGAAAACCGATGGGGCAAATCCCAGGGCCAGGAAAAGGAGCAATCCAGCAAAGGGATTGAGGGTGGATGCAGTATTGAAACTCTGTCCAGGGAGGATGGAAGGGGCTCACCCACCCGTCTTGGGTCTGACCTGCTTCAGGAAGAGGAACCTGAGAAATATGTTTAAAAAGGAAAGTCGTTCCCTGCAAAAGTCTGGGAAACAATTCAGAGAATCCAATCAGAAAAAGGTCACCCCCAAAACTCCCAGTGTCCCTTCATCCCCCATTTCTCCTGGAGGCACAAAGTGTGGCAGCTCCTTTTTGGGGCCAAGATGGGAAACCTCCCCTTTCTCTGTATCTACCAAGAAATTACTAAAAACATCACCAGGAAACAGAGGATGGGAACTACCTCAGTGCTTTCTTTTCTGGAGCACAAGTCCAAAATACCCTCCAGTCCATTTCAGAGAGAGTCACTTCTTTTTCAGAAGATCTCAACAGGTTCCTGCACCTCCTGCCACTGCTGCCCATCTCTTGCTTCAGAGATCCGGCCGCAATTCCACAACAAAAATAGAAAAATAGTCATGCACAAGCTTTGCCTGCACATCAGGCACTGCGCAGAGAGCTGTCACTCCCCAAAACACAGAGCTCTGCACCCTCCTCAGTGACCTACAGCTTGGACACAGGCTGGGGCAACCCTCCCAGGCTGTGAATAAAAGCCACCACTCTCTCCCCAAAAAGAAGCAAATTCCCCATTAGAGCTGCAGCAAAGTCAGGCAGTCGGCAAGAAGAAAGCTTTTTAAAGAGATATAACCCAGGATTTCTGTGTTGAAACACACGCCACAGATGGTGGAGCAGACGAGGATTAATTCATGAATCATATTTCTTAAACGATACAATCTCTCTTTTCACTTCCATACTTTCCCTTTTTGACTCAGAAGCAGGGATTTAAGATGCCCTTCCCAGATATGAATTTTGCATGAACAAACATTGCAGGGGTGAAAAAAAACCCCAACAATCCCACAATAGCAATAACCCAGAAAACCCAGATGTTTAAAGAGAAGTTCTCAAATGCAAGCGAAGGTGTATCCTGTCCATCTACACCAGAACACGTGTGGAAATACAATATATGCAAGCACAGAGCTGGGAATGGGGTGGGAAAACGAACTCCCTACCATTTGGAGCTTCAGCCAGGGTTCTGAGTTTCACAAAAGCTGGTTCTCTATCTCCTCCTATCTCACTCTCCACCCTCGCAGCAAAAGGAAAGCCTGAAGGCAAACACTTCCAGGGAGAGGCCTCCTCGCTCTGCCAGTCGGCTTTTTCCTCCTCCAGCCCCCACTGACGCTTCCCTTCAGAAAATCCCGGCACAGGCACCGCCAGGGTGCTCTCCAGGAAAAGGGACTGCAGAGAGCAGGAGCAAGGCACAACATCCTGCCCCACGCACACAGCTCACCACCCCAGCTGAGAGGGGTTTCAAGTGGGGAAGAGAGAAGGAAATGACACAAGAGCTCTTCAGCAGTGGGAGACTCCGATATCCCGGCTCCCTCCCAGCTGGGAAGCTCCTTCAAGACCAGCCAAAGCCACGCCAACCTGTGCAGAGCCTCTGCTTCCACCTAGGCAGGAGCAGACACGGATCCAGGGCGAGCAGAACCAGCACCAACACTCCAAACTGACCCTCCCGGGCACTTTCTCACCTTTCTTTGCTCAGCAAGTCAGGATTTCAGTCATTTTTTCCACTCTGCACACAGAGCAGCTGTGTGTGTGCTTAACAGCTTCTTTACACAGTCTTGCACTTCCTATTGTAGCTTTACACACAGAATAAGAGTGAAAAAAAAAAATCACTTACCCTTCAATTATTTCAACCTTTCCCTGCTCTGTGTGTGACGTGGGCTTCTCTTTTGGTTACTATTTCCAGATTTGGTCTTTGGGTAGGTGAATGGAAGAGGAGAATGACAGGAGTTGTATTTGATGACGGTGGAGACTGGAAAATAAAGAGAAGCATTTTCAGTGCAGAGCAGTCCTCCCCTATACATACAGATCAGATTATATTAAATTAAATTAGTGACACCTACATAAATGCTTCCTACTGTTTTTATGCACACATACAAATATCACAACTGTCAAGGAGAACGCGGCTGTCAGCGATACGGCAGGGGGGAAAAAAGAGCAATTTCTAAAATGGAAGGGGAAAAAAAGGGAATGTAGGCTAACAACCAGCGATTGAGCAGCAGCAAAGGGGCTGCTGCTGGTCTGCAGGAGGGCCAGGAGGCAGCTGGAACTGCCACGGGAGCACTGGGAAAGGGCTGGAGCAGAGGACAGCGTGGAAGGAGCATGGGTAGGGAAACTGCAGCAACAACCCTGACAAACGCTCCTCTGCTTCCCAAAATACCACATCAGCTTGTGAGGAAAGGAGCCGAGAGCTCCAGGAAACACAATTCCCCCATCCCCTGGAACGGGAAGGACTCCTAGCATGGGAAGGAATTAATAACGTGGTCATCGTACCAGCAAGTGCCCCCCTAAAAACCAGATTAATCTCCCACCATCTGCTTTAATAGCAGAATTTCTGCTAAGTGGTTTTCCCCTCCACAGCCCCACAGATCCATGTAAACAGACAAACAAACCATTTGGCTTCCCGCAGTCCTGGGGAACGCAGCTGCTCCGAGCAGGGCTCGCTGCCTTTGACACGGTGCCAGGGTTGAATTCCTGCCATCCCATTTACTCCTACACCTCTCCCCCCCACCAACTCTGTGCCCTGCTCCTCTGCAGGCCCCTTAAGGCTTGGGGCAACCCCCAAATTACTGCCCATCGAATGTGGCACCCTGGGATCCTTAAAACACCATTTTGTTGTAGCTGAGAGAAACGTGGAAGGTGAGGAATGAGAAGAATGGACTTCCATGCTGTTATTTTCCTCATGGCAACTCTCCCATCCTCTGTATGCAACTGGCACCTCCAGCACCATCAGTCCCAGCCCAAACACTGAGAACACCCCAAAAAAAGCATATTTACAAAATTGCCTTGAAGATGCCACGGCAGGCAGTGGAAAAAACCAACCCCCCGAGTCAAGGAGATTGTCTGCTTGGTTGGAAAAACACAAAGGTCACCGCAAGGAGTATATAAAAATACATGCTAACATTGAAGAGGTATAAACATAACACTAAATAACGCTTTTTATACCCAGCTCAGCGTTTAACACTTGCCCAGAGGCCTTTGATAAATCCCAGGTGCCTGAACAAAGCAAGGAAGCTTTTTCATTGCTATTTAGCAAAACAGGGAAAGTAAAGCACCAGAGAATAAAACTGTTCAAGACATCAAGGACCAAGTGAGAAAGAAGCAGCCAGGTCTCCACATCCAGCTCTTCCATCGCCAAATGCCCTGCCAGGCTGCTGGATGGAAATAGAAATACTATTGTTAGCCCCAAGCCATGCAGACTCATTAACATTTATTTTAGTGCTATAAAATATATTTTTAAATACTTGAAGAAATAATCTGGAGGAAGTGCTAAGAGCTCGGAGCATGTTTTCAATATGTCCCAGCTTTTCCAGGGAGATCTCAGACCACCTGGAAAGACACCGACCGTCTCAGGGGCTGCAGGAGCATGAGGGTACCTCCAGCTACCCAGCACATGCAGTTCTCTGCCCTTGCTTCTGCTCCCAGATTGTTCAGGAAGAGGGAAATCTAAAAATGTTGTTGATTTTTAATTACTTGTGGACAGTAGAATCCCCCAAGTATTGTTTCCCACACGTGTTTAATGCGTGTGGGTGTTTTAGATGTGAGTAACACTTGGAAACAGAGGAACCTGATGCCTGTGGGGTCACCTCCTTGCCAGCAGAAACCCTCCAGCAGGGACAAATCCTGCTGAACACCTTCACTCGAGCCCCTGGTCCCGACATCTCATCCCAAAAGTTGATGAAGACAAAGCACATTAGAATTATCAGGAGCATCTCCCCGTCCTTGTGAAGAGCAGCAGCCCCATCGAGCCCCCAGCTCTTAGGAGAGGGGTTTGGGGTTGGTTGAGAGGAGCAGTGGTCATTCCAGCAGCATCCATAAGCACATCCAGAGAAAACCGTGGTGTGGGAGGAAACTAAGCCATGGTGGGAGCAGAGATCCAGCAAAGAACAGGATCCAGAAGTACCCAGGGACACACAGAGCACAGTGCCCTGTTTCTGCCAACCCCAAACGGATCAAGCATATGGAGGGTCCATTTTATCTTAAATAAACACTTCATAACACAACTCCAGTTTTCCACCTGACCCAGCCAGCCTTGGATAAAATAACATGGGAGCAGTCATGGAGGGAGAAGAAACAGTTCTCTCCCTTTCCCTTGCCAAAATGTTATTGCACCATTCGTGTCTCACAGGCTCCCCATGATTTTGGAGGGGTCTTTAATCAGTGTTTTGGTGGAGGAAACAAAGGATCAAGAGCATTTGTGCAGTTCCAGAGCAGGTTCAAGAGATGTGGTTTGCCATGCCAAGCTTGGAAACAACACCTTCCCTAGCATCAAGAGGCCACCCTGGCACAGGGCACTGGCCATGGGATGGCACAACAGAGCTGGAGGAGCCAGAGCTCCAAGATCTCAAGGCCCTGGTTTCCCCTGTGCTCCAGAGCTCAGCAGATGGCAGCGGTTTGGGTGCCCGTCCCTCAGCAAAATCTGCATGAGCTGCACCAGGCACCAAGTTCAAAGTCAAAAGGAACATTTGTTCTACAAGAAAACACATTGCCAACGACCCCTAACAAATTGTAGCTGTTGGAGGAGTCAGCTCAGAGCACAGCAGCATTTCTCAGCCCCGTTGTTCCTGCGGGCTCTGCTGCTGAGTGTGAGTGGCAGTGCGGGCACAGCCACAGTTTGTGTTTCAGCACAAATTACAGAGCTGCACCACAGACCTGGAGAGGCAGCTCTGCTCTTCCCTGCACTGCTTCCCTCACGTTTTGCAGCCCATTAAATCCCTTCCCATTTAGTTGCTTTACTTCGGCTCCTCACTGCATAAAATTGTTCCGCAAGCGCCGGAACCAAATAAATAATGGCAAAACTTTCCCTGCAAAAACTCCGAGAGCTGTTATGTAAAGCAGGGAGGGTATCAGCAGATAGAGACAACTCAGAGGCAACCTGAGGGTTGGGATTCTGTGTCAGCTCGACACACAAGGGAAATAACCCTTTAATCCAGTGCAGTGTATTTCATTTACTGTAGTGTTATCCAGTTCGAAGATGTTATGAAAGGAATCCCTGGAGAGACTTAAGACTTCAAAACCAGCCTGAGTTTGAACTTAATTCCACTGTTGCAAAAGGCTGGAGCTGTGGAAGATGACCTTTTCCATACCTTGGATGCCAGGAGCCATCCTGCCTTATAATGTCACACCAAATTAGAATATTCTCTTTTTGTTTTACTCGGGATTTTGTTTTGCCTTCTCTTTTTAATTAAAAGCATCTGTCACTGTTAATGAAACGGGGGGAAAAGGAAGAGAAAATAACAGTAACACAAAAAAATTTAAGCTGGTGGTGGTCCAGAGAGACGGAGAGAGTCAAAAAGCTGGGTAATTAACAGAGGAACTTTCACCTCCCCATGAGCTCATCACCAGAGCCCAGGTCAGGACCAAAGGATCCCCAGTGCCCATCTCCTTGCTGCTCATCACCTGAACAAAACAAAGGGATGCTCCTGACATACATCCCCCAAATCCCACCAGCAGCAGGACCTTGGGTGTTCTCTTCTCCAAGAGCAAATGAGAGGGAAAATACTTTTGAAGTGCAAATCCCAAAGTTGTTCAGGTCTAGCTCAGGTTATCCTGAATAAAAGTTCAGAAACACTTGAAAAAGCCAACCCATAAATCCACGTCAGTGAATCAGAAGCTGGTGGAACCCCAGGGATGAAGGTGTGTGGTCTCATCTTTCACCAGCTGCAGGAGCTTCACTGCCCAGGGGGTATTTTTAAGGAACGCTGCAGGAAATTCATTGAACAAGTCCTGGAAATCCCAATTAAAGTTGTTCAGTACTGTTAACTGCCTCCATGAACTTTACTGCTTGGAGGTGAACCATAAAAGGCCAGTTTTCACTCGCTGCATCTTCCAAGTCAGATTGTGAGTGCAATTAAATGTAAATTTATATTTTCCAAAAATAGGGTTCCCCCACAAAATACTAAATTAATTACAAAATGTATTCCTAATGTGAAATTATTTAGCCTGTTAAAGCGGTACAAACAGCTTTATTGGATCATTAATGGTTAGAAACGTTCAGTCAGCACAGTTGGAAAAAATGTAAACTAAATATGTCAAGGATACGTTGCTTTCTCCTCTCACTATTTTTTTAATGTCTTATTTCATGGTAGATAAGTGAAAAATCTTTTTACCTGACTTAGTAAGAGGCTCATTTACTCATGCAAATTTAAAATCAAGTGTCATAATACAATGAAATTATAAAAACATATCAAAAAGGAGTTAGTGAGTCACTAAATTTAGCTCCTAATGGAGTTCAAGCTGTCTTATACAGTTGTATGTTAATGGGAAGAGCTCTGGTGGTCTGTAAACATCAGAGCAGAGCTCAGCAACCATCCCACGTGCCCGGGGTTTCTGGAGAAGCCCTTTGGGTTTCCAGCCCTCCACACCTGGGGAAATCTAAGGGAAACTGGGATTTTGATCCCAGTCAAGGTGAGGAATACACCCAGCATTAAATAAATTAAAATCCATCGTGATGAGCTCTGGGCAAGCCGCAGGTTCTGCAGAGCCTCATCCCCAGCTCCAGTACCAGACCCTGGGGTGGTTTGCAGGTGTGATCCTCAACATCCACAGGGACTTCCCTAATCCATACAACACATTAGGGATGACACGGGGAAGCACTGACTTTGTGGGCTGGAAGGTACTGAGCAACACAAGGGCTTGGCTGGGGATCTGGGTAGATCCAAGTAATAAATTAAAGTGGTGTGTCTGAAACAAGGGCAGCAATCCAGGTGCCAGGGCAGGAGCAGGATCCTGGCTGGATTTTTGTCACTCACTGACAGTCCAAGGACAGCACTAAAACGAAGTCTTTGTGTTTAGAAACAATCTCATTCCAGGAATAAGACAAGAAGATGTTGTAAGAGAAGGAAAAGGGAGGGCCAAGATTAAGAGGTGACCAGTCCACCCAACAGAGCTCCAGTATTCATCAAAACCAAAGCACCTCCTGGGCAGGGTGAGAAAAAAAGAGGCATCTGCAGAGAAATTGGTTTAAGATACAGGGAGGGAACTTCTTCAAGATGATAATGTCCCTATAACACCTTCAAGTGCCTCAAGGAGCTCCAGAAGAGCTGGAGAGGGATTTGGGAAAAGGGCCTGGAGAGGCAGGACAAGGGGAATGGCTCCACACTGCCAGGGCACAGGGTTAGATGGGATATTGGGTAGGAATTGTTCCCGGGTAGGGTGGGCAGGCCCTGGCACAGGGTGCCCAGAGCAGCTGTGGCTGCCCCTGGATCCCTGGCAGTGCCCAAGGCCAGGCTGGACATTGGGGCTGGGAGCAGCCTGGGACAGTGGAAGGGGTCCCTGCCCATGGCAGGGATGGCACTGGATGAGCTTTAAGGTCCTTTCCAACCCAAACCATTCTGGGATTCTCTGACATCCCTGTCCATGGGGGCAGATTTGGGTTTGGGGTGGCTGCAGCAGAGGGGACGGAGGGAGGGTGAGACCCCACACAGCCCCCCCTTCAGCTGCTGAGGGGCAAAACTCGGGTCCAACACACCACGAAGGGAAGAAACAAATATTCCCAGTGCTTCCTGACCTGGCAGAAAATCGTGAAAATAAGGCCCTGTAAGGAGAAGAGGCGAGGGAACTAATGGGAAAACATCTTGTTGCATTAAGGGCTGTGTTAAAGGTTTACAACATCATCTCCAGACAAGTCTGCTGATATTCCTGAACTCTCATCGATCCATAGGTCAAACCAGGAACGAAAAATATCAATTTTAGAAAATATCGCTGGCTGAGATACAATAGCCCTACCCTGTGCCTATGCACAGGTAAACAGAGAGACCTTTCCACGTGAGAGCAAAATCTGCCACAGAGCTTGGCTGTAACTACAAAATCCCTGACCTGTCCCCGTCTGGAACACTCACAGGCTGATACAAGGAATTAGGGAGATGTCCTACATAACTGCTTTAATTAATTTGTGAAATTTTGCACCCTTCTTGGAGGCGGGCGACGTGGCACTCTGTGCTCCCTTGGATTGCCACCGCTCTCAATTTTATTTTTATCCCAAGTTCGATATGAATCAGGCTTTGCAAAAGACAAAACAACCCACTGTAATCATCCAGCATGCCAATTAAACTAAAAGATACCCTGGAAATTAAAATTAAATGCCATATCTATGAAAAGAAGCAGACAGCTTCCTCAGAAACAACAAAAAAAGCCCGTATTATAGGAACACGACCGTGGAAGCCCAAAATCGGTGCCGAAGCACTTATATAACTTACTACCATCCTTCACATCTGCATACTGGAGATCTTCATCAAACTGGGTATGTTTTTGCACGTTTATCATCAAGATTTATTGAAGTTGATTCCATAAATTTCATTGAGTTGTTCACTGCTGCTATTTGTTTCCAAGGCAACAAATGCACTTTGCCCAAGCTGCACAGTACATCACGATCGTTCGGAATTTGGGGGTCCCTGCCCCTGGTGCTGCACAGCGCCAGCACCTCCCAGCGCCGGCCCGCCAGTGCTGAGAATTAACAAATCTGGGGGGCATTTCTCGAAAAAATAATCCCTATTAGGGGAGAAAAACGTCAAGTGAAGCAGGCAGGGAGCAGGCTGCTGGCAAGAAGGTGGGATTTGTGCAAAGCCCCCGCTCCCATCTCATTTACACCTCGGCCGGCTGGAGGTTGAGAAATCCATTTGCGGGTTCAGGAGGAGTCGGAAGGTTCTTTCTGCATGAAATAATGACAGAAAGTCGCCTTCTTGTCGTTGTGGAGAAAGGGACAACAGAAGTAGCGAGGGGAAATGGAGAAGAGGAGGATTTACAAACACTGCACAAGCATCTCCCCATCGGCAGCACCCGGGAGCCAGAGCCTGTGGCACAGAGAACTTGCAGGCAACCTCGGAAAAGTTTGGCTTGGGTAAGAAAAACCAAGCACCAACTGAAAGGAAGCATTATTGCCCAGTTTCATGCTATTTGAAAAGTGGCATCCATGGTGTCCTGGCCCCGTCAGCATCGGAAAAGTGCAGGAGCCACTCAGGAGCTCCCTCTGCACCACGGCCCTGTGGCACAAGGCACAGTGCTGATCCACACAGGATCACCAGAACGTCTTGGGAATAAGGGGCAGTGACAGAGGGAACCTCAGCTGCAGGAAGGCAAAATTCAAATGCAGGAAACCAAGGTAAACCAGGTTCTGCTCCTGGAGACTCCTCCGGGAAAAGCCTCCCACAAAAAGCCATTCCTTCAGCATTTCTAAAAACAAAACCAATCTCGGACACAGTGATGATGTTTTAACAGGACACAGCATTTTTCCAACGATAATGAAGATTTTTGTTTATCTGTCATAAGCAAATACGCACAACTGCAAGAAGAGCTGGCTGCCAAACTCAGCACACCAGTGCTGGTCCACAGAGACTGAAGTGGAAACTTCATGGTGTGAGTCAGGGAAACCTGAAAACCATTCAACTTCCAAACCCAGTCACTGGAGTGCCGTGGAGCTGCAGAGGAGACAGCCCCAATTATCCAGAGCACAGGAAGCTGCAATCCCTTCCCTTTTCCCCCCTTTTTTTTTTTTAACAAAATTGCTCTTTGTTGGGTAGCACATTCCCTTGGATTCCCAGAGCGATCAAAAAAGACAGCATCCCTGATGACAAAAGCCATTCGTTTTTCTGCTTTCAGCCTCAGAAATGTTAAAGGATTGTTTGCTTTCTAAGTGCAAGTCCACATTTAAGAGGAATAAAGAATTTCTCTGGCAGGCTGGATCAATGATGCAGCAAGCCAAGCATGAGACCTCCCGCAGGGAGCCTGGGTCCGGCGCTCCTGGAAACAATAAAATAACCTTACACTGCTCCTGATCGACTGCACGATGTGGGAAAGGGGGGAAAAACTTACTCCTGACCCTTGACGCAACGAGCCACCCCCTTCAGCTGTAGGAACTGATGGCTTTCATTAGCACTGCTGTGATCAGGCATTTCATCCCCTTCTCCCCTTCATCAGACTGGCACCCCCGATGCCAACCGTGCTTTCAGAGCTGTGGCAGTGGCTGCAGCCCATGAATCACCCTCTTCTTCCAGGAATGATGTTGGAAACAGACGGTCCTGCAGCCGGGCGACGGCTGAAGAACATCCCACGCTGCCGAAAACATCTAATGTAAGGATTTTCTCCAGCCAGCAGCACAAAAGCAGGGGAAGGGTATAAATAGCCTTTGAGGAGGGTGTATAAATAGCTGTAGGTAACATTTGTACGCTATAAAAACCCTTCATTTTTGGCCCAGCTTTGCAGGAGAGAGTTTCCTTTCGCAGCACTTTGGAGACCGGCTTCCCCTTGCCTTGCAGTTGGCACAGCAGGGAGAGGGCAGGGACTACTCCAAATCCACTACTGCACCCCTGGAAGAATGGCAGGAGTGAATTTCCCTTGCTGTTTAAAAGAGATCCTACCAAGGCCTATCCTAATATGAGACCAAAAATTGGATCTATTGGGCTAGACCCTTCTGCGGGTAACAGGCGTGGGGCAGTGTGGGGCTGGAGGCGGGTGGTAATTTTCACGTGCCTTCCTTCAACACAAAACCCAAGTAATTACGTGGCCACACGCACATCTCACGCTCTCCCGCTCCAAAACAAATCCTCTCTGCCCCCTGAAGTGGGAATGGGGAGCTGCCAGCCCCAGGCTGGGTGAGCACGCCCCGGGAGCGCGTGTGCAGTGACAGCGGCATCTGCACATCACGCCACCCCTCTGCCTCCCTCCCACCTGCCAGGGCCCTTCTTACCAGCCAGCAGAGGATAAAAATGCTCTTAAAAAGGCCTTATTTTCCTCCCTGGCTATTTGCTGGCGGTGCAGCCTGTGGGTTCACACAGCCAAAGCAGTGGGAATTTCAGACGGTGACCGGCTCAGCTCGGCTGTCCTGTCTCCTCTGCCGCAGCATCAGCAGCCCCAAAGATGCTCCAGCCCAACCCCATCGCTCTCAACACTCCACCTTCCTTCTCCCCCTGACGAAGCAGTGTCCTGGCACATCCACACAGCCACGATCCCACCTCACATCCCTCTCAAAATCCCCGCTGAGGGCCCGGAGCAGCCAGGGAGGGAGCAGCCCCCTCCCGCGCCGCCTCCCTGGGAAGCTGGGATGGAGAACAAGGCTCGGCGATGAGCGCTGGCACCGCTCGCCTGCCACCCGGTGAGCGGCTCCCCATGGCGTGCAGGTGGCTCCTTTGATTCCTGATTACTTGTCAGCCTTCCTTCGGGCTGGCACCGTGCCTGGGTCAAACTTTGCAGCGACGGGTCACCCCACGGAACAGCCGCTCCAGAGAGGCGCTCGGAGCTCGCGTGGGAAGGGAACGTCGAGCGGGGCCACAGCCCAGGTCACCCCCGGAGGATGGGACAGGACACGGGGTCCCGAATGCCTCTCCAGGGAAGGCCCCTCACCAGTGTTTATCAAGTGATGCCCCAGCCAAAACCTGGCACAGCACGGGGCTGCAGAGTGGAGCTATTCGAGAAATTCCTGTTGAATTTGTCCACCAATTCATCGAGGCCAAAATGTTGTGTCAGAATATGCCAGTTTTAGCAGAAATCACACCAGGAATGTCTCGGTAACCCCCAGACATCCAGAGCAGCTCACAGCATCATCTCCCAGGAAGGATGATCCCAGGGTCCAGGACCCTGCTGCGTCCAGTTCCCACCAAGCATCATCTCCCAAACCTCCAGGGGCAAAGCCCATGGAGCAAAATCACTGGAGCAATACCACCCAGGGGTGTGGAGCAAAACCATTCAGGGTGTGGAGCACCACAAAAAGGCACAAGTGTCTGGGACAAGCCTCTACACAGCAAAAAAACCACCGTGCCAAATCCACACCTCCACGGGCTGGTAACAGCAGCTCTCCTAATCCCACGTTCTTCAACAAAGCTGGAAAGCACAGGATTCCTCTGGAGAATCCCATCATCCTCCAGATCAGGCAGGCAGCTGGGTAGTTTGGCCTTTTTTAACTTTGCCCAAACCCTGCTTTAATTCATTTTGGGCACAGGGTGTTTCCCAGTCTGGGTTTGACCCTTCAGCTGAAGCTCTCCATGTGTTTGAGTATACCAGCAGGGACTGTGCGTATTTGTGGGAGAATGAAGGAGCTAATTCAGGGCTTTGGTGAGATGAAAGGAAAAACCTTAATTAAAATAAGTTTTAAAGCCCATCAAGATTTTTTTTTTATCTTATTCAGATTAGCAGCCTCCTAAGATTCCACTCGGACTTTAAATGTGCTGCTTCCCTTCTGCCCCTGGGGGCTTTGCACACAAAGCCCTTAAGACATCACACCCCACACCAACCTCAGAAAATAGAAATAGGGAAAAAAGTACATCTGACAGTGACACAGACTTCTCCATGAGTGCAAGTAATGCCCTTATTTTGTAAAAAACTTCCTTCTGCCCAACCCAGCTCACAACGAGCGCTGCTGGGAGCACACCACTATTCACAGAGGGTGGCAAGCAGCTTTCCTTCTTCACAGGATCATGGAATGGTTTGGGTTGGAAGGGACCTTAAAGCTCATCCCATTCCATCCCCTGCCATGGCAGGGATACTTTCCACTATCCCAGGTTGCTCCAAGCCCCATCCAACCTGGCCTTGGACACTTCCAGGGATTCAGGGGCAGCAACAGCTGCTCTGGGCACCCTGTGCCAGGGCCTGCCCACCCTCACAGGGAAGAAAAGGCTGGTTCACACAAGGGTTTGGATGACAAGGACACTCATTCCCCTGTGGATTCTCCAGAGCCAGCGGACACTGAGAGGAGCAACTTGACTGAGCAACTCCAACCACCCAGGCCCAAGTTCTCATCTCAGCTTAGGGAACTTTGTCCCAGGGCAAAAGCAGAGATGGGACAAGGATACATTTCCACAACAGGCTGATTTTAAAAGAAAAATCCCAAACCAGAGCCACGGAACCTCTGCACGTTCACAACACTCACACTGATCCTGACAGAGATGGAGCAATGAGTGACCAACAGTGCATGAGAAATGCAATTTAACATCGCAGTTCCCCAACCCCTGACTCCGCTTCCAGCTCTGTTTGTAATCCCCAGGCATCTCCCAGCGCCTCCAGGAGAGAATTTTTTGAGGAACATCTGCAGAGTTACAGCAACAGCTTCACACAAACATGTTTTACAATGAGGGGCAAGCACAGAGAGAGTCTCCCTAACATAACTCCAACTAAAAAAATTGTATCAAAGGTAACAAAAATCCTTCCTGTTCAGAGATTTCTCCAGTAACACCAGTCCTCACCTTCCAGTCACCCAACTGCCCTCCAGCCCCAGAGTACAGGATGGGATTTGGATGCTTGCTGTGATATACAGCAAGGCAGGGAAGAGGAAAAGCAGCATTTCCAGGCAAACCATTTGACAGATATTTGCTCTCCACTCCACAGCAGCCCAAGTCAGGGCATTACCTGTATTGCATCCCAGGTAGCATCAGTTTGATATTGAGTTTGCTTTAAGAAAAAGAAGAACCAAATTGATTTCTTGGGAGGATAAACTCACAGCTAAAGGGAAAAACTACAATTACACTTTTCAGCCATGAAAAGTAAATCAGATGGTGCTGAAATCCCAGCAGAAAACACAGATTAATTAAAGTCTGCACTTTCTAAATCTGTTATTCGACTAAACACAGCTGTTAAAAAAATGATGCCTTTGCTGTAATTTCCATGTACATCCATACCACCGAAATACTGCAAAAAACATTATTAAGTGTGTTCAGTGGTTGCTGGAGTTGAACAGGAAAAGAAAGCACACATATATCTTTAATTACGACAAGGACCACTTTCTTTAAAAGAATAAATTTCACTTGGGAGCTCAAACGCTGCCTCCATGTATGGGATGGAATTTATTCCAACGGGAGCCGAGCAGGATTGGGACCCTGAGGTGGAGCAAACCAGCACCTCCTCAGCAGGGTGGGAGCTCAGGGCCTCCCTCCTCCTGCATCACCAGTCCATGCCCACGGCACGTGGCATCCGTCAGCCAGATCCCGGCTCTCCTTCTGGTGCAAACCCACTTGTACTTCCAAGTGCTTTTGGCCATCTGTCCGTCACAGGCAGCGCTTCCCAATCGCACTGATTTCATTAACCCTAATATATTTTAAGATCTTGCACAGATTAAAAAAAAAAACCCAACCCACCACCGGTTATTCTGCAGGGCCTCATCTGAAGCCCATCAAGGCGAGGAGAGGCTCGTGCTGACCCCTGTGGACCCAGCTCTGCTTCCACATGGAGCCAATTTATTAATCAGGAGGCAGTTACCGACGCAGGGAGATCCTACAGGACACACATCCCGGTCCCCCTGCACATCCCAGTCCCTGCCAGGCTCCCTGGGGGCTCCGGCAGGGTGAGGAAGAGCACAGAGCTGGCAGAGCACAGAGCTGGCAGAGCACAGCTACACGGCCACCCTGCCAGGTGGGGACAGTGCAACCTGCCTCAAACAAAAGCTGCCCTTCTTCTTCCCCTCCTTTCCCTCCAAGTCTCCATCAAGGCTCAAAGCAGAGAAATTGGGAAAATGCAGGGATTTGAGTGGGACCTCAAAGGCACTCTGCACTTCAGCCCTGTCAGGAGAAACTTCCTTCCCAGCCCCACCACAGCTGTGCCTCCCCTATGGAAGAGAAAGCAACACTTGAACCTTGCCTCCTCTGCACGGGGGAGAAGGCATGGGAGAGCCCTCTCTGCCTCCCAATGCTTCTGAAATCATTCCAGCTCGAAATATAATTAGGATGATCTAATGCAGTCATATATTAATGTTGGCAAGAGCTCCTCGCCTTAATACCAGCCCGGAAAGCCTCCCGTAATCCGGACCCGCCGGCGCTCCAGGCCCTGGCGAGGTGACAGCGGTGCCACCAACGCACACCCACAGGTATTGACATCGGGGACTCATCTGTGACCCTGCAGAGGGGAGAATGCAGCAGCTGCATTGCCAGTGCTGGACCACGGGACCTCTGTGAGACATCAGCCACCGTCGTGGTCATCCAACAACACACCTGGAGCTGCTGTCACAGCAGGGAGGGCAACCAGTCACCACCATCCCCAAGTGCAATGAGGTTATCTGCATTTAACCTCAATAAAAACCACCATATTCTCATTTCGTTCCCCTCCATTTCTT
>VZRO01007808.1:108362-153773 GCA_013397915.1 Daphoenositta chrysoptera | reverse complement strand
TTAAGGAACACAAAATTGGATGGGAAAAAAATACTTTCAAATGTAAGGAGGCTGTAAAGAAAACCATTCTTAGGTCCAGGGAGATGCCTGAGCGTCCCCCCAGCAATGGTCAGTCAGCTGTGTGGGTCAAGGAATGTGTTGAATAAACTGGGCTAAGCAACTCCTCCACAACTTTACAGAAAAAGACACTTCTCAGAACGTTTTACTGCCGCTGGCTTTTGCATAAAACACTTCACTGCATCTACTTCTTATTGCTCCTTTACCCAATCTACCCAACCACATCAGTTGTTCACCTTCTGAGAGTTGCCAAAATCTGGTCAACTTGGAGAAAAAGCAATTAAAACCCAGGAAGTATTGGTAAAAAAAAGGAGCTGCATTTCTTAGGGCTGAGCAAGAAGCACTGGTAGCAAAGTACTTCCTATAATCTTCCATTACAGGGTGAAGGTTTTAATAAAGTGCAATAAAAAAAGCTCACATTTTGATCTTTTCCCAGAGCTAGACATGGTTTAATTAGCTTGATCTCATTATGTAAACTGGAGAGGAAAAAAGAACACCATTAAAGCAATATCCCACTGGCAAATGAGACAACCTTGACACCAACTATGATATTTTCTTAGAGAACTCTCCCCTGCCTTTGATGCAGCTTCCACACCTCTTCCTCATCACCAGATCTTCATCATCCCACCTTTTCCAGCTGCCCTGCTCAATCCAGTGGCATTTCTTGGTTTCTGCTTTCCCCCCAAGCAGCCTGGAAAATGCTATTAGGGAAAAAAAAAAAAAAATCCAGCTAGATGTTGTCTTGGTTGTATTTAGCCCAAGATCATTCAGCGTGCTCTTTACAAAAGATCAACTGGAACTAAACGTTGCCATAATATACTCCATCTGTTAAAGTACATGCTTTTGTAATAACACATTCAGAATTCAATAAGAAAAGCCAGAATTACAAACAAGGTGTCCATAATGAGCCTCAATATAATTATTAAAGCAGATAAAGTAAGCCTGGGTTTCAATACAAGGAAGTTATTTGGACCTTAATGATAATGAAAAGTAAAAAAGCATCTGTAATTTCCGCTGAAATGTATTTCAGAAAGTCAACTAAGTGCACGTCACTTTGTTAAGACTATTCTTATTATTGTGTTTGCACTGACAGCAAAATGCTTCTTAGTTCCAACTCCTGGGATATATAAAAATATGATTAGAGCACTATAACAATACAACAATGGATTAATTTGCCCAAGCATTACATTTGGATCTGAAAGACTTTGATAATTTATTTTA
This sequence comes from Daphoenositta chrysoptera, assembly GCA_013397915.1. Taxonomy (NCBI): domain Eukaryota; kingdom Metazoa; phylum Chordata; class Aves; order Passeriformes; genus Daphoenositta; species Daphoenositta chrysoptera. The sequence continues at coordinate 152,495 of VZRO01007808.1, read as the reverse complement.
CCAACTGAAAGGTGGTTATTTTGGGATCCTGGCTCAGAACTAAGTATTTCAGTGCAGCATTTTGAAATATTTTTTTTTATATTCCAGCACTGGCAACACTGTGAGGTTCCAGTGATTTTCTCCTGTTTGCCTGTAACACTGAGCTTCTGTGCCAAGCCTTATCCTGGGATTTAGCTTGGGCTGCCTACTCCAAAGGGCACCACACATCCCACAGCCTGCAAAATAACCAGGCAGTGGTGATTTATCTGGTAAAACTGCTACCCAAGGAAAAGAAAATGATGGGGTTTGGGAATACTGAACAATCTTACCTATGACAGGCAAGGAGAGCACAGAGAACTAATCCATGTTGAACAGTGAAGGTAACAAAGATGGACCAAAAGCTGTTGGGAAGTCTGGCCTGAAGGGCAGATGATATAAAGGAAAATAATTAACTCATCTGCTGAGTGTCAAGCAGAGCCATCCTCCACAATGGCAAGATTAGCATGGAATAATCACAGATTATCAGCAAATTCAGGTGCTCCCTCTCAAATTAGAAGGGGATTAGAAAGAAGTGGAAGTTGCCATTTTGGCAAACCAAAAATGGGGACCAAACCAGGTTTTTACAATAAAGCTAAAGCCCCCAGGAGCTCAGTTATGGGGCTGCTCCAGAGGAAGGGGGTCTGCAGAGGCAGCAGCAGCCCAAGGATCAGAAAAAAAGAGCAAACCAGGAATACCCAACACCACGTGACAGCACAGACAGGACGAGCACAGCTCTGACCCCAGGCTCTTAAAATCATGGAATCGCAGCATTATTTAGGTTGGAAAATCCCTCTCAGACTATCCAGTCCAACCATTTCCCCAGCACTGCCAAGGCCACCACTCACCCGTGTCCCCAAGTGCCACATCCACAGGGCTTTTAAACCCCTCCAGGGATGGGCACTCCAGCACTGCCCTGGGCAGCTGTGCCAGGGCTGGACAACACTTTCAATCAAGCAATTTTTCCCAATATCCACCCTGAGCCTCCCCTGGCCCAGCCTGAGGCCGTTCCCTCTGCTCCTGTCCCTGTTCCCTGGGAGCAGAGCCCGACCCCCCCGGCTGCCCCCTCCTGTCAGGGAGTTGTGCAGAGCCACAAGGGCCCCCCTGAGCTCCTTTTCTCAAGGCTGAGCCCCTTTCCCAGCTCTGGATTATTGTTTCAGGAATATCCTCAACTCTTAGGCAATGAGACTTATTATGTAGCAAATTGCCCAAATCTTGCAAGAAACAATTTTTTAATCCTAAAAGAGATTTTTAGGAAGATTGAAATTTCCCTGCTCTTCATCTTCCTCCCTACCTCTAGTTATTCTGCAGTTAATTTTTATGCTTATTTTTGGGTTTTACAAACTAAAATTTGGTCAAGTACAACATGCCACATGCCCTTTTTTTCACTTGAGGAGTAAAACAGACCAAATCTTCCTCTTTTTTTCCAGAAGAGAGGAAAAACAACAATGGGGTCAGAGCTCAGCGATGCGGCTTTTTAAAAGTGCCAATGAACTTTTCTGGAAGGTCTCATTCTCCAAGTTTTAATTAAAGTCATAAAGCTTATAAATGTTCTTTGTCAGATTTTCTTCCCTGGAGAGTTTGGGGCAGAAGCTGCTGGGTGAGGATTACACACAGGACATGCAATTGGCCTCTCCAAAAGGGCACCAGGCAAGAGGATGGGTCTGAAAAGCCTGAAATTTTGTGAGGTTTTGAGCAGCCTGAAATACTGTCTAGAATTCATATGCAGTATTTTGTAAGGGGTTTGCCTCCTCCCCAGCCTACAGCAAGACTGATTTACCAGCTAGATAGCGGGATAGCACAGATTTGGGAAAGGAAGAGGAAGATAAAGGGCAAATGGAGGCCTGTCTGTCTCCACACAGAGTCATCTTAAAACTTTTCCTGCCCTGCTTTCCATACGGAACCACGTGAGCTTCCCATTCATTACTATCAGAGCCTTGCCGGGTTTGGATGATTGCCCACTGCTGCTGTTGCCAGAAATCCAAAACATCACAGGGGTGATTCATCTGATGCCTTGACAGCTCTGGAGCTGGGCTGGGGTGGGAGGAGACCCAAAAACCCAAATACCAGGATGGAGGGATCTCGAATCCTGCTGGAGCCACAAGCAGAGCAAAACTCTATTCCAGTCTGGAGAAAGCTGGGGCTGTCTGTGCAGCATGGAGAAGGCTCCAGGGAGACCTCACCGACCCTTCCAGTACCTAAAGGGGCTACAGGAGAGCTGGGGAGGGAGTCTGTATCAGGAACTGGAGTGACAGGACAAAGAGTAATGGGTTCAAACTGAAAGGGGGGTAATTTAGGTTAAATGTTAGATAGAAACTGTTCCCTGTGAGAGAGGTGAAGCCCTGGCACAGGGTGCCCAGAGAAGCTGCGGCTGCCCCATCCCTGGAAGGTTTCAAGGATGGGGCTTGCAACAACCTGGGAGAGTGAAAGGTGTGGATGGAACAGGATGAGCTTTAAGGTCCCCTCTGACCCAAACCATTCCATGATTCTACCCTGGCAAAGCCCTTCCCCCTTGATGCCATTTAAGTCTTGTTTATACAGTGCTCGCTCATCCAAAGAGTTCACAACTGGAGAACAAGGGAGGCTTTGTACCTCCTTGCTCTGCTATGTTAAAAATTGATTTAGCATAATGGTTTCAAAGAGATTAAAATCCAATTTTGTAAATCAAAGCAGAAACTGTACTGACTCATTCCACAGCAGCAGAAAGGAACCTGCTGAATTCTGAAAACGACAGTCGCCGCCCTGAGCCTCTGTTCACACACATGCACAAAAAGTGATGAACCAAACAAACCCACAGTTTAAAAAGCTGCTTTTTATTGAGTGCATCTGCTCTCCACATCTCTAAGAAGGGATTTTTGAATCCCAGAATGGTTTGGGTTGGAAGGGACCATAAAGATCACGTAGTTCCAACACCCCTGCCGTGGGCAGGGACACCTTGTGCTAGACCAGGTTGTTCCACGACGATGATAATGATGATCATCACCATCTCCACATCTTCTCCAGATGATTTCCATCTGGAGAAGAAGAGCAGGCAGCATCTGGGTTAGCCACAGCTTCTCAGGTAGCATCAGCCAGCTGTCCTGCTCACTGTGGGGCACTCATGGCTAAACCAACACGAGATCCTTTCTCCTCCAAGCATTTATCATTGTTCAGGAGACAACTTTGCATTATTCCAGTTCTATAAATGGCTTTCAGCATTAAACCCGATTTACAAAGAAAACAACGCATAAACAAACACAAATGGGCAAAATAAGATAAACTGAGATAAAACAAATGCGTTCTGCACATGTTCTAAGAACTCCAACATACAAACTACCTCCTTCAAGGAAAACACATTCCCTTTAATATCCTGGATATGCAGAAATAGCTGTAAAGCAAAAAATCCACACATTCAGAATCATTTATAGTGAGTATCTTTGATGGTGACGGCATCTCTTGAAGCAAACACAGCCACAGTTGACAGAGCCTGATTCCAGGCAGGACAGAGATGTTCTGCTGGCTTCAGACAGCTCAGCACTCATTAGATCTTTGAAACAAATTCTGCCTCATTTCTTACAAGCACTACAGAAAACCTATCACTAATTCACATATAAACAAGCAATCTGAGCTTTAAAGAGCACCTGAAGCTCTGCACAGGCACAGAAGAAATTGTGGATATTCCAGCTCAGGTACTTACATAGATAAGGTGCAGTTTGGTGGGGTGTTTTAATTTTGTTTTCTTTTAGACAGAAGATTATGACATTTTCCCTGGCTTTCTTTCCAATTCAGCACTTAACCTTGTTCATGCTACTTATTTCTCACCTAAATCAAGATCTCACAGCTACTACACAGAAATATTTTGTGTTTATCCTCAGTTCCCCAGCTGTACCAAATCTATTCTACAAAATCCCCGTGGAAAGATAAGGGCTTTTCCCAGGGCCACACTGAGGGGGATTTGGAGCCACCGAAGCAGGAGGTGTGGAGGAAGCCCTCATGTCACAGATATTATTTAGAGCTGGGAGCAATGAGGAGAAGGCAGTCACAAAGACCCCATTGAGCAGAGTGAGGTTAAAGAAATTCTTACAGAGAACGGCGCATGCAGGGTCGGTGGGGAGGAATCAGATCCACGCCCTGCCTGGGGATGCAGAAACTGGGAAAGCCCTGGCCAAGGCCAGATCCCAGACCATGACTCTGAGATGTTTGAGACAAAGTGGGTGAAGTTCTTCACTCATCCCCTTTCCTTCTGGTGCCACTCCAAGCCCACATCGCCACAGGCACCAGGCACTGCTGACTCTGCATCCTCCTAATCCACCTGGAAAATCCCTCTTCCCCCTCGGATGGGAGCACACCTCAGCACCACAGCAGCTCCAGGGACAAGCATCTCAAGCACAGCAGCTTTGCCACTTCTGCCTGTGGGCCTTCACGTGCCACGAGGGCCATCCCCAGGACCACGGGACCTGTCCTGGTGTGGCTCAGATAGGGATTAGGGAAGGGGAAAAGGAAGGAAGAAACTGTTCCTCCTTCTCCCGCTGACATGTGAACCAAATACAAACATCCCTTAATTAGCAACACCCTCCAAATCTCCAGCAGCTGCAGTTTTGATGGGCATTTCATCTAATCCAGCAATTCTTTGCATGGAAAACAACCACCTTAGCCCCACTTAGAGGATTATGGATTTCCATGGATTTCTGTGGGTGCTGAGTTAACTCCCAGTGCTTCGAGCACCAGTCACAGCCAGACAGTCAGCTCGTCCCAGGGGACACATGAACTGCCTCAGCTCCAGCCAGAGCTTGCAGCCCAACTCCAGAATTCCCTAACTGGGAGGGATCACACCAGTACAGCCAGGAAAAAAAAGTCTTCTTTTTTCCCCTGAAAAACTGTGAGGAATATTTTGGAAATGCATCCATCTCTCTTCCGCTCTGTCATCACCATCACCATCATCAAGAACCTCCAGCGCACACCAGCAGCTCTCACCTCGCAAGGTTTTTGTCCCTTTTGTTGCTTTTATCTCACCTGAAGTGAGAAAGGAAGGAAAAATGGTGGGCTCTTATTTCAAGGAGAAAATGATCTTTCCCAACTTCCATGCCCATGGGAAGGAGCCGTGCTGGGAGCTGCCACAGACCCAGGACAGCTGGAGATCCTCACGGATGAGGGCCCAGGAAAAGGTACTGTACTGAGAGCCGGCCTGAAGCAAGGAATTAATGCAAATGAGGAAAATGAATATTTAAATAAAACATTTATTAAGGACAGATTAACTCTGTCAATCAACTCCTCACTTTTGTTTTGCTGCGCGCGCGTTCGGAGCGGCTGCACAAAAACCAGTTTCGGTTTTTCCAGGGTATATTTAGCTCTGTATTTAGAAGTGCAGCATCCTCCAGGATTTTATTTTTTTATTAAAAATGAAGTGCATTTCCTTGTGCAAAGGAGTACAAATTGCTACTTAAACTTTCTTCTATTGTCTATTTGCCTGCAATTTCCACCTCATTTACAGCCTTTTTGTGTCTGCCCTTTTGTTTAGTTTTTACCTTTGACATTCTCTTAATTTCTCTTCAGAGATACCTGACACCTTTACATTAAACTCACAATACCCATAATTCGGGAGTTTTTGGAGAAAGGCTGCTCAGCAGCAGCAGCAGCAGCTCCCAGCCAGCCTGGGAACCCTGGTGTCTGCCAGGAGGTTTGGAAAACCATTTCCAAAACGAATTTTCATTTCTTATCTCCAAAGTTTGTATGGAGAGGAAGGAGCACTGGCACACGGTGATGGGTTGATCTTGGCTGGACCCCAGGTGGCCACTCAGCCACTCCATCCCTGTCCTTCTGAGCTGGGCACGGGAGAGAAAATATAACAAAAGGCCCGTGGGTTGAGGTAAGGACAGGGAGACATCACTCAGCAATTACTGTCATGGCTAAAACTTGGGGAAATACATTTATTTTATTACCAATCAAATCAGAAATAAGAACTAGATCTGAAAAGCACCTTCCCCCCACCCCTCCCTTCTTCCCAGACTCGACCTCCCTCCTGATTTCTGCACCTCCTTGCCCCCAGTGGCACAGGGGGACGGGGAATGGGGGCTGTGGTCAGCTCCCAGGGACCCTGCAGCCTGAGCAGGGCCCAGCACAGCACCCACGCCATCCCCGGGCACAGCACAGGAGGATGACCATGAGCCACAGCTGCCCAAGCTCCAAGGCTCTGCAAAGACACCCCCTCACCTCCACAACTCCCTCCTTCATCTCCTCCTCCTCCTCCTCCTCCCAGTCGTTTCTTACAATGACCTTGGTGCCACTACTCACGCCCAGGGCTGCCTGGTGCTCAGCTCCCCACTGATATTTGGGAAGCAGGAGCTCTACAACCATCCAAGCATCTCCATCTCCTTCAGAACTGTCACAGATTGAAAGATTCAACCCATCACTCACGCTGGGTGGACCCACTGGGGTGGGGATACAATCCTACCTCAGAGCAATCCCACCAGCAGAGACCCCCACTCATCTCTCCCCTGTCTCAGCTGAGTCCCATAACCACCAGTGACCCCAATCCCACTGTATCCCACAGCCCCAAGCCTCCCACCCACAGCAGGGCTGGGACAGGACCTACCCGAGCTGGCCCCCGCCCAGGAGCAGCTTTCACTTCTCAGCCATCCCCTCCCCAAGGCTTCTCCGGGTTTGCAGAGGAAGCACAGCGCCCATCTGCAGCTCCCCATCCTCCTCACAGGCCCCCCAAACTGAACTCAGCCAAAGCATTTCTGCTTCATCTTGGTCCTTTTCAATCTTGATTTCCTTTCAACGAGTGTTCCAGTGCAGCACTGCTGATAACAATGGGGTTATAATATATTGCTGTTAGAAGAAATAATGAGAATCTCCTCCACCTCAGCATCTCCCGGAGCCCGCCAGGGCTGGAGTGGCTCTTCAGTGCACACCAGGGACAGGGCACACTCGAAATGGTTGTTCTGAAAAGCACTGAGCCCATCACCCCAGCCCTCAGCAGATCAGTCATGCCCCTTCTGCTAATGCCTCCATTTTGTCTGCAGAACAAAGTGAAACTGGTTTGCCCCTAAATGTGTGCTCCCTGTCTCTCCAAGCGCTTCTCTGCTCTTGTTTCTTCCCCTCCTGATCTCAAACCACGCCAGCTGTTTGGTTTTGCTCCCCAGGCAGGACAATCTGCCAATTCCCCTTTAATTAAGGAGAGGAGAGAGGCAAAAAACCCCCCAAAACTCAAACTCAAGGACAGTCAGGAATTGGCATCTCCATCAAACACACTGGCATGACAGTAAAATAAAAAAATAAAGCAAATAAAAACACTCTTGGCCATGAAAATGTGCATGTCACAGAATTTTCACTACGTCCCGAGGCTGAAGGGCTTAATAAAATTACAGAATGGTTTGGGTTGGGAGGGACCTTAAAAAACACCTAATTCCCACCCCCTGCCATGGGCAGGGACACCTCCCACTGTCCCAGGCTGCTCCCAGCCCCAGTGTCCAGCCTGGCCTTGGGCACTGCCAGGGATCCAGGGGCAGCCACAGCTGCTCTGGGCACCCTGTGCCAGGGCCTCCCCACCCTCACAGGGAGCAATTCCTTCCCAATATCCCATCCATCCCGGCCCTCGGGCAGTGGGAAGCCATTCCCTGTGTCCTGTCCCTCCCTCCCTTGTCCCCAGTCCCTCTCCAGCTCTCCCTGCCTGTTCCCAACACACAGGAGTGAGGATGAAGCCCTGTGAGCTGCCAGCAGAGCAGCTCCTCCTTCCCCAACACCACATTTCTTCCTCCTGGAAACACCACCCACCAGCGGGGCCGTGGAGCACCGGGTCGGAAATTCCGCACGCGCTGAGATTTGATTTTCATCTACTTTGTTGGATTTCTGCTAATTGCTTTTAACGTACTTCCTCCGCCAGCGTCTTTATAGCTTAATTCCTCCTGGGCATTCGCTCCCGAGTTTCACTAAGTGCAGCAGGAAAATTAAATCTAACCACACACTGATGATGTAATCACTCGTGACCTTTGGAAAAACAGAGCAGAGGTGGTTTTTTGGGGGGAGTTCAGGTTTTTTGTGAGCAATGGCCATCATCAGGTTTTGTAAATTGCTGAAAACTGAGCAGCAGAAGCTGCAGTCCTATAAATACTATGAGGCTGGGTGTGATGTCATGCAGTCCAGTGTTTTATAACTGATTAGCACATTGGGAAGTGCAGCAGAAAGACTCTGAAGTGGAAAAGTTGGCTCAGAGGGTGCCCAGAGAAGCTGTGGGGCCTCAGGATCCCTGGAAGTGTCCAAGGCCAGGCTGGATGGAGCTTGGAGCAGCCTGGAACAGTGGAACGTGTCCCTCATTCCCTGGTGGAACTGGATGAGCTTTAAGGTCCCTCCCAATCCAAACCATTCCAGGATTCTATGAAGTTTTTTAATAAAATTCACCTCTAACCTTCCTGCTTTAGACTGAGAGAAGTTGTTGACACAACCTAAGAAACTTCAGCACATCTCCAGTCATCAGCAAGCTGCAGCCAGCAGGAATTAATGCATTAATGCTCTTTTACTCCCTGACAACAAGGATGTGAGATCCATAACTCCCAAACAATATTATGCATAGCACATACTTTTCATCATTACACATTAATAGATTTGGGAGTGAAAGTTGGAGGGGTGGTGTTACATGTCAAAATTAATTATAATGCCAATAAGCTGAAATTCAACAGGGAAGATCAGGTTGACTAAATTATTGTGTTGAGTTATCAGCACTGAAAAAATCAACTGCAAGAGGCTGTAGCCTTTGGCTGCAGATCCAAATGCAGATTGAAAAATAATGAGAAGTAAAAAAAAAAAAATTCCCAGCCCAACCCATTGCAGAGGATTTGAAGTGACTGAGAACAGTTCCAAGTCAGGCTGATTTTATCCAGGATATAATTTTGCATTACAGTTGTTGGAGAGTTCAAGTGGATCTTAACTTTTCATCACAGGCTCACTAAAATTTGGGACCAGCGGCCACAAATGATGTCAGCTCAGGTAAATCAGGCTGTTTGCTTCCTTTGCACTGTCATGGAGGGAACTCCAGCTCCACTTCTGTAAGACTTTTCCAATGTCATTCCAGATGAGGCACCACCAGCATCCATAAGAACAACAAAAGGGAAACCATAAATTCCCCCCGTGCTGAAAACAGGCAACTTCAGAAGAACACCATGATTAATATAACATTGCTAAAATAAAACTAAACCAAAAAAACCCCAAAACCCTATAAGCAGAGAGCCTTCCCAAGCCCACAGCTTTTAAGCATTCGCTGCGTTCCTAAGAGCTGAGTACTAAGAAAAATCTTATTTTGTACAAGGATGAGAGCAAGCAAGTGCCACATGGACATTTAATTCCTACAGAGCCAATTAAATGGGAACAATAAAATACAGTCCGAGTTAACGCTGGACAAAAGGATTAAGGAATGAGGGAGGACTTATTTATAAACATCCACACGAAAACCTGGTTAAGAAGAAGTAGGGGAATTAATAAAAGATTAAAAGGAATGATTCCAATATGGCTAAGAAGGGGAATTCCTTTATTAAATTTGTCTTCAAAAGTAAATTAAGGAAAGATGCCTGTGCTCTCAGAGTGATGGTGAGTTTACAAAAATAGCTGCCACCGAAGGAGGGAAAAAGGGAGTATCTGGAAAATGCAGACATGTGCCAAATCACTCAATCTGTGCAATTAACCAAGGAAATCAAGAGTTGTTATTTGTAACGAATTATTTTTTAAAAGGGGAATCTAACAAATTCCTTCAAAACATAAGGCTAATACCTAATTCTGGAAATTACTTAAATGGATGGATGCAATTAAGTTCTATTCCTAGCAAAAGAATGGGGAGAACATTAAAAAAAAAAAAAAAAGATCTGTTGCAGAGAGCAGCTCAGCAAGCTGCAAGTAGAGTCTTGCAGAGAACACCACCTCGTCAGTTAGCACAAACTACTTATTTAAGGAAAAGAAGAATAGAAATGTGGATTACAGGAGCATTTTCCAGAGTCAATCCTAAAATTAAACGCAAAAATCCTGCAAAAATCTGAGCAGCCTCAATTCTCTCAACTTTAGAAGGGATTAGGATTTAGCACCTGCAAGGCCAACTGGAAACAAAGGAGTTGGAGAAAACAGCCAAGGAATCACATGGATCTGTGTTAGATTTCATTTTAACAGCTTTGTTAATAATGTGGGAGAGGAAAGAATACAGTTTATTGAGTTTCACCTAGTATGTTGTGAAATGTATTGCAGGATTTGACAGGGAAAATAAATACAAACAAGGGAGGTCTTGCTTTGATTGCCTGTGACATCACAAATTGGGGAAGGTGCCTCACTTCACTCAGGACCACCTCATGAACAAACAAGAAATTTTCCTGCCCTCTTCAGAAGGCCCTCTCAAACCTGCCGGGTCTGAACGGAGATGCCAAAATCACACAAAGATTTTTCCTTTTGGAAAAAACAGAACTGAAACCGAGGTGATCTATCAGCAAAACCACAGCCACACTCCGAGGTGGAGCTGTTGGGGATGCACCCATCCAAACAGGGAGCTGGAAAGGCAGAGGCCAAGCAGCTCGAGACAAAATTGCAGAAGGATGTGGCAGCTAAAAGGACAGTTTGGTTTCAGAGAACACACATGTCTCACATAGCAGGATGTTCCAGTCTCCTCTCTCCACAGATGTAATTAATCCATAAATGGAATAATGTATTCACTTCTGGACACCTCATTACCAGAGAAGACATTGACAAATCGAACAGAGTACAAAGAAAACAACAAAAATGTTTAAGGGTTTGAAGGGAAAAATTTCTCTGGGAAGATCAAAAGATTTGAATATGTCCAGCTCTGAGCAATAGCACAGCTTAGCTGGACGAGATGTGTATCAATATGTGCTTGAAAGGTGTAAACACCAAGCAGAAAAACCAGCATGGGGGACTTTTAGCAGGAAAAATGGAATCAAATTAATGAAAAAAGGAAACTTAAGATGAAAATCTTGTTGTCCTGTTAGGATGCACAGTTAGTCTCGAGGGATATGGTGAACATTTGCAAGGGAACCAGACTGGACAAATCCTTAATCAATGTACAGCAGCCAGAAGAGGGTTGGAACTTCCATGGTGATCTCTGACATCTGCTTCCTCCCTTATCTTAGATACTGATATAATCTAGTCGTGGACTGTCACATCAGTACCTTATCTAAAGATCTGGACCAATTTAAGAACACGGATACATGCACAGCCCCCCCAACCCCGATCACAACTGAAGGACTCAATCCAATCACCCCCTGATCTCCCTGAACTGCAGCAGGTCTCTAATGGTAACAAAAACTGCAAAGACAGACAAAATGGGGCAAAAAAAATGTCTTAGAACTGCTTTAAATAACGTACACTGCTCTTACAGGCCCCCTGCCAGTGCCACAAACCTTTCCCAAGCAAACGCTGTCTCCAAGTCCATCAGGCTTTGCCCAAGGAGATCCTGCCAGGTCAGATTAAGCCTTTGTATGAGGACATGTTCAATAGCACCACATTCCTCCTCCTCTGCTCACCTCACAGTGTACCAACTGACTGAAATCAACCTTCTATTGAAAGGAGATAATTAAAAAACTACATTAAGCCAGCTGCAAGCCTACAGCATCGTTTAATGACTCCTGTCATCAAAGTCAGACTGACACCCAGTAGCTGTGCCCCATCCAGAAGGTTGCTATCTGAAGGACTAAACCATGGAATTTTCTTTAAAAAGAGCCTTTCAGAGAGGCAAGCAGGGAAAAAACAAAACCAAAACACCCACTTTGATAGGAAGCTCCAGACCAAAAAGCCTGGTGTCGTCCTCCCCTTTCTGCTCCAGCAGCAAGCCTCACCCAGGCAATACCTTTCCATTGGCACAGGGAGCTGCCAGGCTGTCCTTGGCACGTGTTTCTGCAGTCAAGAGCACTGAGCACATGGGATATATTTCCCTTTCCCAGGGAATGGCAGACAGCAGCTCCTCATCCAACCCCAGAACCAGAGCCCTGGGCTGAGCCGGCCCGCAGACAGACAGGGAGCCATAAAACACCTCGGGATTCCTATTCACCACCCCCCTTTTCTTTTTTTTTTTTTTTTTTTTTTTTTTNTTTTTTTTTTTTTTATTTGTATTCCTAGGAACTTTAACTAAAGGTTAAACTGTAAAAGAAGAAAAATCTGCAAGCCAGGTCATGTAGGGGCTCTCTCCTGGTACCCACACGGGGCTGTGTTTACAGATTATTGATGTGCCTCAGCCTGGGCTGCTGCACACTCTGTGCCCAGGGTCTCTCTTCTCCAAACATTCTGCAGGAGAACAAGAGGAACCTCTGCAGAGGTTGGCAGCCTGTGCTGCCCGGGCACTGCCTCATTACCATTACAAAGGGAGGTCTGAACATCCTTCAGCAAACTCGATGGTTCCCTTCTAGCTTCCCACTGAAAAGCTGGCAACGAGCGTCCCCAGCTCCTGATATCCTACTTACTCAGGCAGAGGAACAGCAGCAAATACATTTTAGGGCCTTTTGCAGTTTTTAATGGAATTGTCTGTATCTATAGGATTCCTCCCAGTCTCACAGCACTGCCACAGTCCTGTGCCCACTGTCTGCAGCCCTTGTGGTAGCTCCCAATAAAGTAATTAACTTCTTAATCAATTCTTCCCTCCCCAAAACACTACAAGGAGCGCTGGCAGGCTTTTACCGTGTGAAAATGTCAATGTTTGTTGCTTGCTGAGGCAGGATTTACAGCCAGCCCGAGCCAAGCAGCTTGCTTCACACCTTCACATGTCAGGGGAACAGTGTTCTCCTCTGGAAGGCGCATCCCAGACGCTGCAATAATGCAGACACAGATCTGTCAATCACCAGGGATGCGACGCTGGGAGAGCTTTCCAGAGGGAAAAACTTAGATCCCAACACAGAATGGCCAACTGAACACCCCACCCTGCTGCTCCCTGCACCATCCCTGGCCCACAACCCAGCCTGCAAGGACTATCGCTGGAAACTCGGGATGCACAGGAGAGAGAACAGCAGAACTGGGAAGAAGGTCCTGAAAAAGAAGAGGATTTTGGTAGCTGTATGCTGATACTGTGGGCTAATATGCAAATGAAAACATGGGTATTCTAATAAAGCATCACCCAACCTAAAGCCAGGGCCAGCAAGAGCCAAGTGATGTGGTTTGTCAGGAAAACCCAGGGAGCCTTCCGAGGGTACATTCCTGAACCCTTAATTCTTCAGCTGATGTGAATTTATTGCTGAGATGTGATCAGATCTGTATTACCTTTGCTGGGGAGATAACACCACGTGAAATGATCACGCTTAAGAGGCCACTGTGCTGATCCTCAGGGGTTTTGTGGGATAGATGAGCCTGGCTAAACTGAATCAACCTGCACACAGCACAGGTAAGTGATAAGTGATACCATTTGCACAGCAGTTCCTTGACTTTCCCCCCAGCTCTAACGTCCAGGAGAGTTTTCAGCTGGGCTAATTCTGAAGAAACTTCAGACAACACCTTCAGACCTCTAGAGGGGTCTGCACCAGACAGGGTTTCAGCAGGAAAGCAAACACACCCATCCCGCTCCCTCTTTTCTGCAAGGATTCTGCCCCACCACACCTTCTGTCACCAGAAGCACGTCAAATCATGTCAAAGGCTCTAATGTCCTCCTGTGCTGCACCCAGGATGAAGCTCAAGGGTGATGAGAACCCAGAGTTATTCCCGTGTTTGCCCCTGTCCAGCTCACAAACTGGGCCTCCAGCACACTCTGGGGCTATTCCTCTGTCCACCCTTCAGTACAGTCCCAAAGGGACTCCTCACTCCATCGAGATTTCCACAGCCATGTCCAGCTGTATTTCAGGAGGTCCCACACCCTCTCTGGACACTCCCCTGCCTCAAGCTTGACCTCCAAGAAGGATGTGCTGTCACACAGGTCACACTGAGACATGCTCAGCTGGAAAAGCCTCCATTACACATGATATTGGTACTTCTTTCCAGCATGATTCCAGGATCCTACAAAACCTGAGTGAGGAGGGATTTTGTGGGGGGTTCCTGGGTACCCACAGAGCAGGAAGGCAGCCCTGGATGCTGCTGTCCCTGAGCCCCTGTGTGAGGTGCCTGCTCTCACACCCAGGCAGTGGGTGACACCCCACACCCCACAGCAAGCCCTGGTCTCCTGAGGCTGCTTCTCACCCAAGACAGGCTCGTGCCTCCATGTGAACACAGCCGACATCCTGACAAGCACAACAAGTCTGCCCCAGCTGCTAACAAGACTCTCTCTGCTTTTATTTTATTTTTTCTAGATACTCTGCGCAGAACAACCAAGTTTCTCTGTATAAACTGTAGGTGCTGGAGAACAAGGTGTTGAAATGACTTTGATTACACTGGAAGAATATCCGACTGTGTCCTTAGGGAAAAGAGAGAGGAGAGAAAACACATTTTAAAAAAAAAAATTTACTGGCTCTTGTATAAAGCTACTCTTACACTGGGGTGATGTTAACAAAGAAGAAATAAAAGACCTTTGTGCAAGTTCACAGAGGAGGAAGGTGAGTCCAGCAAGCAGCTCCATTCTCCTATTCAGCAGATCACCAGCAAAGCCACCAAAGAGAATCCCAGAGTAGACTGGGATGGAAGGGACCTTAAAGATCACCCAGTCCCACCCCCGGCCACGGGCAGGGACACCTTCCACTGTCCCAGGCTGCTCCAAGACCCGTCCAACCTGGCCTTGGACACTGCCAGGGAGCCAGGGGCAGCCACAGCTGCTCTGGGCACCCTCCCAGGGGAGAATTCCTTCCCTGTCTCTCCAGTGCAGGGCCCGACCTGAATCTGAGCTGTGCTGGGATGCTCTGCAGCCGGAGGGATCCGGGAAGCAGCAGCAGGAATGTGAAGCTCCCGCCTGCGGCTGCGCAGCCACTCACACCCAGCACAACTCAAGCTGCCACGGGAAGAGGTCACTTTGTTTGATTTGGGTTTTTTGGGTTTTTTTTCAAAATATCTGAACATTTTGTTTTTTCAAGTCCTTAATAAATTTTTGCCCTAAATTTTTTCACGGAGCTTCACCAGCTCCGCTTACAACAGCGCTTGTCACCCCATCGGGAAAAGACAGCAGGCATGGATTAATTTTTGAGGAAAGCTGCTTTCATGCCAATGCACTTGGCAATAGAGAATACAAGAAGAGCTATCCCAAAAATGCAGTATTTATGAGAGGAGTGGTTTCTAAAATTGTTTTCGCTATGGATACCAAGAAGCACCACCTGATTCCCGACTCCCCTTCCCGCACATGTTTTCCTGGGATTATTTTTAAGGTGACATCTATTTCACAGAACTTCAACCTCAGAGCAAGGCAGTTTCAGCTGGACATCCAGCATGACCCATTTCCAAAAGTCACTGTGGAGGGTTTGCAAAGGGAAACTGCACTTTTATACCTACAGAAAAAATAAAACGTTGCCTGCAGAAACAGAAAGATTCTCTCGGTGCGGTTGTGATTCTAAGATTTAATTATCTCAGCCCAGAACTGCAGGTATCAATGCTTCAGAGATAAAGAACAAACAAGGCAATTATTCCCAGAAGTCCTCCTTTTTCCCCTCTAACAATCGCCAGGGTTACAAACATGCCAAGGTCAAAGAATGTGTAATAAAGAATTTTATTTCCAATTGGAATGCACAGAAACCTTGCACTATAATGGTGGAAGAGCAGTGGTGTGAAGCTCAGCAGCACTGAGATTAATGCATGGCTAAAGATCATAAGGACTATCACAGAGCCGTGTCTGAAATGACAAGGAATAAAATTACCAAGCATCTTTCCAACCAACTCCAACTCCTTCCCCCTCCAGATTCCCGCTGAGCCGCCCAGCCCGGAGCTCTGCCATCCATCAGCCACATTCCCTGTGTCCCTGGGATGGCTCCAGGGTGTGGGGTGTGCAGGCATGCTCTAGGGGTAAACTTCTGGGTTTGCCTTCTCCAGTGTGAATGGAGAGTAGAGGGGAAAAAAAGCCCTTTCTAGTGGGCCTAAAAGCCACATAGAACAGGAGTAAAACATGTTCAGTTCCCTGGATTTATTCCTCAACTGCATTATCCTGGGAGTCCACAGGGAATATCTGTGGGCAGCTACCCCAGCAGCAGAGGCTGGACATGCACACCACGAGCAGAGGGAAGCATTAAACACCAACCAAATCGTCCTTGGTCGTTTACAGGCTCAACACAGGCAAGTGACTGTCATGAGAACAGTGACAGACACACTTTGTAATTTCAAATTTCCTTAAAAAAACCAAGATGTTGTTTATTTGTTAAAAAGAAAAGCCAAACTGCAGACAGCTACTTTGTGCCTACATTGGGATTAAAACTACCCTTGCCCTACCTCCTACACAGCAAGACTCCAGCATCTTATTTTTTTGCAACAGCAAATCATTATATTTTCATATATAAGTGCAGGAAAAGTGTAATTTGGTCTAAAAAAGGGGGAATACCCCATGTATTCCAGTGGCCAGAAAAACTAGTCATATCACTGCCACAGAAAATTTTTCACTGCTTACAGCCCAAAATAACTAAAAGGCCTTAAATAATGAAAATAGTGAAAATAATGATTTTAGCAGTTTCAAGTTTTGTACTTTGGACTTCTTAAAAACCCTGTAAAAATAATACAGTTTCTCTTACAAACAGATATGTTTCTATGCTATTCAACCTGCAACAACAGCATTTGACTCAGACTTTCCACGTGGTTCCCACTCCCTCAGCCAGAAGATTTTTGCCATCTAAGTTATATATTTGGGAAGTTTTTGAAAACAGCAAAACTGTTCATGTGCAATTTTATGCAAAATATGCATATTTAGGAGAACAAACATGGAGCTGGTACATACCACAGACCCTATTTATAGAAACTCCAGAGCAGGAATCTCCATCCTGCAGTGGGCACTGCTGAGGAACCTCCAGTCCTGGGGGCAGTTCTGGGACCCTCACTTCAGGAAGGACCTTGAGGGGCTGGAGCGTGTCCAGGGCAGGGAACGGAGCTGGGAAGGGGCTGGAGCCCCAGGAGGGGCTGAGGGAGATGGGAAAGGGCTCAGTCTGGAGAAAAGGAGGCTCAGGGGGACCTTGTGGCTCTGCACAACTCCCTGACAGGAGGGGGCAGCCGGGGGGGTCGGGCTCTGCTCCCAGGGAACGAGAAATAGGATAAGAGGGAATGGCCAGGGGAATTTTAGATTGGATATTAGGAAAAATTTTTCAGTGAAAGGGTTGTCCTTGCCTGGCACAGGGCAGTGGAGGAGTCCCCATCCCTGGAGGGATTTATCAGATTTGTGGACGTGGCACCTGGGGACATGGGGGAGTGGAGGCCTGGGCAGTGCTGGGGGAAACGGTTGGACTTGATGGTCCCAGAGATCTTTTCCAATTTAAATGATTCCATGATTCCATGTGAAAGCACACTAAACATTACTTTAAACCTTCAATCCCCAACTCAGACGAGCACAACTCGCTTCATTTTGTGGCTGGGCATGGATTCAGTCATGTACCAAACCGTGCAGAACAGCTCAATCCGAATTTAGACATGGATATCCGAGTTTCCAGTCCTCCCAGCCAGCACACATGCCCCGAAATGATGACACTGGACCTGATATTATACACATCACCCAAACACTTTTGCTCCCCTTTGCTAGAGACAGTCTGCTGAGCTGAGCCCTTCCAGCTGGTTTTTGTAAATGATAGGAAAAAGTGAGGGTGGGATCATTTTGATTTGGCTGTGTGCATTACAACTTGCTCACTGGCACATGCATAGCATTATGGCGTGTTCTCAACTTTTTTTAAAATTGAAAAGTCTGAATTTTTTGCAAAAAATTCCACCCATTGACTGCTCTGTGCTTGGCAGGGAAGGGAAAAGGAATAAATAGAGGATGCAGCATTTAGGTTAAGGGAAAAAAATACTATCTTTGTTCCAAAGCATAACTTTACTAGAAAAATACTGCAAATTAAAACCACCCAAAATTAAATGGCAGCTCTGTGTGTTTGAACTTTGCCAGCCTTTCCCAGCACCTGCAGCCAACTCCTAACCCTGGCTCCCAGCAGGATGGGGCTGCAGCAATCCCTGAGCCTCACCAGGCACCTCCAACCCAGCACAGCTCAGACACCAAACCCCACTAACAGCCTCCTCCAAGGACTTCTTGTATGCAACAAGCAAATTCAGACGAAAAGCCCCCAAGTTTTTAGCAATGAGGAAGGGAAAAGACACGGCAGTCTGTCCTAGAGCACAGGAGAGACACGGAGAGCACAGCCAAGTCTGCCGGGGTTTGTGCATACTACAGCTCTACAACACAGGCAGGCAAACCAGCAGTAGTAGCAAACCCCAAGTAAAGGCAAGAAGCTCTGTTTTGTGGTGGGAATCCACCCTCGCTGGCAGCAGCCGGGAGTTTTCGCCTCTCCCAGCACAGCTGCAGCGCTGCCAGGCACGGGCGCCTTCACATCAGGCACAGCCCCACCACAGCGAGGACAAAACAAACCAGGGAAGGGAGAGAGAACATGGGGGAATGGCTTTAAACTGAAAGGGAGTAGGTTTAGATCAGGTATTGGGCAGGAATTGTTCCCTGGGAGGATGGGCAGGCCCTGGCACAGGGTGCCCAGAGCAGCTGTGGCTGCCCCTGGATCCCCGGCAGTGCCCAAGGCCAGGCTGGACATTGGGGCTGGGAGCAGCCTGGGACAGTGGAAGTGTCTCTGTCCATGGCAGGGGGTTGATCTGGATGACCTTTAAAGTCCCTTCCAACCCAAACCACTGAACCATCTGTGAAGGGTGGGTCTGTCAAGGAGGATGAGGAGAGCTGAAAACAAGACATCAGCAAAGGATGTGCTGTGCTGAACCAGCGACCAAAATCAAGCCATTCCTGGAGCCAACCCCAAATCAGCTCACTCCTGCCTCAGAGCTGGGGCACGGGATAGTGGGGCAAACCCCAGCGTGTGGGGTAAACTCCCAGTGTGTGACTGCCCAGGCAGGAGCCTCGGGCCCCGTTGTGTCCTTTCCACGGGGACAATCACAGCGGTGCCACCACCGCTCCCAGCACAGCGGGGAGGGAGCAGTGGGAATGCACCACGGCCTGGCTGCAGAGCTGCGGGATGAAGAGCAGCACTTCAGAGCTCTGCCTCAGCCAGACAGTCCCTGCTGCTTCCCTTCCCGGCGAGAGAGACTGACTCCTGGCCGAGTCTCTCTTATTACAGCGACAATTCTCCACTTCTCCCCGGGGATCAGCCGCATGGAGCTCGCTCTCTCCCTCCCTCTCTCTCTCTCTCTGGTTTTTGTTGCAGCTGCTGTTAAACTGTGCTCACTGATCGATCCACGCCTGAAAAAACTTCAGGAAGCGCGCTCCTGGCTGAGCCCTGCCAGGGGGAAGGACGGGCCATGTCCTGCCGAAGGAAAGCTCCTTGGACAGCCTCTCCCTACCCTGTGGGACAATTCACACAACCTGCAGACAGGGGAGGGATGAAGGGGTGGGAAAACAGGTGAAAACCACAAATTCTCCTCATTTTCTACCAGAACTGCTGTCTGTGCAGGGATCATTTTGGGTGTGATGCCCTGGCCATGCACAACCATGCCAGGCACTGTTCATGAACCAGTATTTTCTGCTAAATTTTGCCTTTACAAACAGGCAAATATAAGAGACCATGGTTTAGGGCACTGATTCTCAGGCCTTAGGTTGAAAAGGACATTTTAAGGTGCATCAGTCCACGGGCATCACCACTGACCTCCTCAGGCCACTTTGCAAATGCTGCCAAATGGGGAACACCCTCACATCTGTGAAAGTGCCTCATCTGAGACCTCAGCTTTGCTGGGCTCCAGAGGGGCAAGGGGAGACCACCACAGTCCATGGAACAACGAGGGAACCACGATGACCAAGTTTGGCATTGCTCCTCAACAGTTTTCTCAAGGAAAAGTCAAAGAATGCACAGAAATTAACAGCACCAGCTCACAGCAAACTCTTCCCAGGATAAAGATGATGTACAGGCTGCTCAGAGGTACTGCAGACAGGCAGATTTTTCATGTATTACCACAGAAAGGCAGTCCCTGATAACAATAACAGTTTCAAAAGGCCCTTCACCACGCCAGCTCCAGATGTGCGGCGGCTTCTCCAGCTGCTGCACAAACAGCAGCATTTTCACCCTGTTCCACAGCCCTGGAAGGAGACAGACACAAATCCAGTCTCCCTGAAAGCTCCTTTCTTCAGCAAAATACCACCAGACACAGCGCTGACCTGCTGCTTCCAGCAGCGCCTGAATATCCGCGTTTATTTGTGTTTTCCGGAGGGATTCCGAGCCCGCAGCCCCCCGCAGCACACACACAAAGGAGGGAGGACCACCACAGCTTCTCCAAAGAGAACAGAGTTCCTGAGGTCTGAGCCAGCGTGGCACAAAGGTCACGTCATTACTGCAGTGGGGGATGGCCAGGGGAGAGCAGCTACGGGTTAAAATATTTGGGAAATAAACGCATTTGCTAATTCATTTTTTGTTCCGTACGAAAATGTAAATTGGGTGCAAAAATAAAACAAACAGAAGAGGCCTAATTATTTATACAGGCATTTTAATCAAACAATGAATAGAACACAGCAACCTTCTACATCAATTAATAAAGCTGGCTTCTGCAAAACAAAAGAGTTACACCATGTGCCCTAATTATAAAATCCAGCCTGGAGATGCTGCCTTCTTTTTTTTTTTTCCTCCCTCTATACACCTGGCTTAATATATCCCCACTGCATTCCTGAGCTGAGGACACTCGTTAGCCCCACTCTCTAGTTACAAATTCATTACCGTGCTGCATTTTTCCTCCTGGCTCTGACAGTAGGAGTGGTCACACTGCAGCACTCCAGGCAAACCAGCAGCTAATTGAAGGCAGGGGCTGGGGGGGCTGAGAGGAGGGTCTGCCTCCCTTTCCCTGCGCAGGAGGCAGCTGCTTCCACTTAAGCTGAGCACATTTCAGGAGATGAGGATGAAACGGGAGCGATGAGCTGTTCGCGCTGGATCGCGGGAGCCACCGCGGTGCGTGGCGTTAACAAAACGCGCTTTACAACGCCTTCCTTACACCTCACCTTGGACTCCACTTGATCAGACAGCGTTCACCGCCCGTGACATGTGTGACCAAACTGGCTAATGATGAGCTGTCCCCTTGCTGACAAATCAGGGCTTGTGCCTTCTGAGAGCTGATCCATCAAAAACAGCTCCGGTGCCTCGCAGCTCCCTGCACATCCCGGGGATTTCTGGGCTCGGCCTCCCAAGGGCTGGGCAGGAGCCGCAGCACCTCCAGCAATCCAAGCTGAACAGCCCAAGCATCAAGTGCATTTTGTCCCCAGTTCCACTGGATTTGGGCTGCAGGGGATGCTGCTTGTTTATTTTTAAATAGTGACAACAAAAGGCAACATATAAATTCTTGTATCTATTTAGACTTACGGCATTAACCACAAGTTTTATGAATCAATCACCCCAAAACTTCTCCAGGGCTCAGCAACATGTGGTTAGACCCAGGGCACATGGAAAGTGGGGCTACTGAACCACAACAGACTCTGGCAGTGGCGTCATTCTGCCCTTTAAAAAGCACAGATGAAGCTTCTCCCCTCCATTCTCATCTAAACAAACACCTGGAAACTCAGAAAGTGCCTCAATTCCAGTTTTCAAAGCGCCTCTCCCTGCAGCTCACGGGTGGGGAAGATGCACAGGCAAGGGTTTCCCTGGTGGGATGAGAGGAGGAGGAGGAGGGACCCGAGGAGCTAAAAACCTGGGAAAATGGGGCAAGGAGGACACCTGAGCAGAGATGGGCACGGGGCTGGGCTGGGTCTCCCACAGTGCCCAGCCAGGGGCCACCAGCTCCGTGCCGATCACAGGTGACACTGGCAGGGAAGAAGCACCAGCCCAATCCTCACTCACAGCAGTGGAACCAACCCTCAGGGAGCCAGATCCATCTCCTGGAAGCTCATCCCGAGTTTGTGCTCCTCTCTGAGGCCATGAAACCTGTTGGCACTGCCAGGGCTCAGCAGCTTCTGCTCAACTAGGGCAAGCCGAAGGCTCCGGGCGCATCCGCTCGCCCAGCTGTACAAATGGGTTACGAGTACAGAGTGTTTTCAGGACTATTTCTAAAAAGGACAGCTCATATTTTGTGTTCGGCGTTGCAGAACATCTAAAAATGGTGATGAAGTCAGACCGGCATTTATCCACACAAATGGAAAAATATGTCTGTGAAATAAATCTAAATAAGAGCGACAGATTTGCTTTTGTCTCTTTTAGCAGCACGAGGAAAGAGACTGATAAATTAATTTAAAAGAAAAATCATGCTCAGTTAATAAATTTGGTCTAAATATTAATCTAGAGGAAGTGTTACGTGCTTTGGGAATTTGGGGCAGAGTACTTTAAAACCCAGAGTGTGTGTTTACAGATCATGTTCCATTTCGCAACAGGTAGGACAGGCTGGTAAACAGCAACAAAAATGATGATTATCCTTGGCTGGCACCTCACAGAAACCATTCAGATTTACTTTGATTAAGTCCTTCATCCAGAAGTCAGGCACTGCAGTGCCAATACTGCATGTGGTACTTTCCACAAGGCAGGAAAATACAAATATAGAAATGCAATTGCAATTGAAATCAGTAAGAAAAAAAAATGAATTTTTGAAACACACCAAATGTAATCAGATACTATTGAAGTTCAATTATTCTTTGTTACATTTTAAAAATTTTTGTTAATATGTATTTGATTCGCCTAGAGAATATCACTCAATTACAAAGCTCTCCAAATTTCAGAACCGATGCTTATGTGGAGTAAGTGAAAATGTTCAAAAATGTACTTGTCAGTTCCTGTTGCATAATAGGCCTCGTGGCAAAGGAAAGCAAGTTGCACATCCAGTGCCTGCAATTCCAAATTACCAACATGAGTCATGGCTGGGGTTCGGCTGCACGGAGGAGCCCTGTGCCCTAACTCTGAGCTCCAGAGTTTATAAACAATAGAGACTTCAGCAGCCCTGGCACTACAACAAAAACAGCAGAGACACTGGCACAATACCTGAGAGAGGACAGAAAACATCCTCTCCTCCCTGTTACATCTTGACACTGCAATTCCGAGAAATAATGGAAAAGCAGAAGCAGCTCCTGAGTTGTCGGCTCCGAACTCCAAATCTGGGGGTGCAACACGGGGCTGAGCAAGGGGCACCTCTGAGACCCCCTGTCCTGTCCATGGGAATGGTCAGGAACTGCTCGGGTACCACCAGAGAAGATATGGAGAAGCTCTGCCGTGAGGAAAGGCTGAGGGAGTTGGGATGGTTCCGCCTGAAGAAAAGGAGGTTCTGAGGTCTCCTTCCAAGGCCTAAAGGGGCTCCAGGAGAGCTGGAGAGGGCCTTGGGACATGGGCATGGAGTGACAGGACAAGGGGAACGGCTTCCCAGTGCCAGAGGGCAGGGTTAGGTGGGATACTGGGAAGGAATCCTTCCCTGGGAGGGTGGGCAGGCGCTGGCACAGGGTGCCCAGAGCAGCTGTGGCTGCCCCTGGATCCCTGGCAGTGCCCAAGGCCAGGCTGGACATTGGGGCTGGGAGCACCCTGGGACAGTGGAAGGTGTCCCTGCCATGGCAGGAAGGGTGGAACAAGATGGGCTTTAAGGTCCCTTCCAACCCAATCCAGTCTGTAATTCTCTGATTAAAAGCCCAGACAGCAGTGATGAGCTTTGGGTCCATTCCACCAGTAGAGGATTTCAGGGATTTGCAGTCACCAAAGCACAAACTTCAGTATCAGCAGCACAAACAACCCTTCCTTATTTCTTCCCATGCCCTCAAAGTCCTCTTCAGAAGCACAGGACACTGAAGAGCATCTCTGTGAGCCAGGGAAATATTAACACATAATCACTGTTAGATTGTACAACCTGACACCAACCTTTTCTCCTCCTCTAGACCCTGGAACCAGCTCTCCAATAACAACATTTATGAGAGCCCTTTAACAACTCCTGTAATGATTCACTTAAAAAAGAAAATAAATCATTTTTTATTGCAGTTCCCTGCCTCTTTAGGAAGATACAGCATCCTGACAAATAAAATGTACCTACTGAACAACAAGACCTTAGCTGTGACATTGTGAGCAGTGAAATAACACTTGGAGAATAGATGTATTCCAGAACCAAATATCCCCAGGGAGCTTGGATGTTAAAAGCAACAGCACTTGCAATTTTGGATATACACATCTGAAACGTCCTTCTAGGCTACACCACAAATTTCACAGGTGAGTAAAACAGGGAAAAAAAACCCCAAACCCTAAGTGCAAACCAGAAATGTGCTTCAGAGAGGAGAGATGCTGCAAACAGGGCTGCTTTCTCAGCTAGCAGCAGGACTTCCCCTCTTTGTGATTTACAGATACTTAAAAACAAGTAGGTTAATGAAGCAACAATACACTGACTGCAGAGTGCTGATTAATACAAACTTCCAGCACTGTGATCCATGAGCCAATTCAGCACCAGGGCAATGTCCAAGCTGTTTGGCTGGGCTTATTAAGGAAAAAAAAAAAGGCAAGAAAAAAAAAAACCCTTGAAAAAGCAACAATAGCATTTATTTGGTGTTAACTAAATAAAATAATTCCTAAGAAATAACTGCCTTCATCTCCACTGTATGGGGACTAAAACCCCATAGTTTACAGTATTCTACTTTCCACTCTGCATTTTGAGCTTGGCTTGCTCCAGGATTTTCACTATTAGCTTTTTAATAGTTTCATTTAGAAGAAGCCTGGCCCAACCAAGCTGATATGCAGTGAAACCATGTGCCTCTAATTGTGCCTCACTAAATGTGCCTCTGGCACTCTGTGAGCCTCTGCCTCAGTTTCCTCTTCTCTAAGGCAAAGGCAACACCCCTGGGTCCGGGATGAACCACAGAAATACT
The DNA here is from genome assembly GCA_013397915.1 of Daphoenositta chrysoptera. Classification (NCBI taxonomy): domain Eukaryota; kingdom Metazoa; phylum Chordata; class Aves; order Passeriformes; genus Daphoenositta; species Daphoenositta chrysoptera. Next base: position 127,684 of record VZRO01007808.1, on the reverse strand, counting down.
TGGGAAGCCTCTTCAACACTTAAGAAGATGCAATTTCTCTGTTAGGAAGCACAGGAGCAGCCCCTCCTCACCCAGGGGAGCAGGAGCCCACACAGCACCAGCAGATGACAACAAGCTCTCTCCAGCACCTTCCCACAGCATCCTCATCACAACCACTTGGAGATGGGGTTCAAAGAAGACAAGATGCAGGAGCATCTTCAAGAGGAAAAAGGGGTTTTTTTAGGGCGCAGTGATGACTTTGGGAGAGACTTTGGGAGACTCTGGAGCGTGGCACAGCCAGGAGCAGTGCAGGGACACATCACCTCGGCTGCTGGCACGGGCTCAGAAGGGCCAAACACACAAGCAATCCAAAGATCCCTTCCCAGAGCTGCAGAACACCTGAAGCTGTGCCCTCCCAGCCTAAACATACTGCTGGAGGAGAGATGACTTTGGGAGACTGTCATCACTCCAACAACCGAGACATCCCAAGCACTGTGGTCTTTCCAGTGAACCACAAGATACTGCAGCAATATTTCCCATTTTTCTCTTTTTTTTCACAGCAAAATGGCACAAACTTGCACATCAGCATTTCTACCTGTCACTACAATGAAGACTTCCTGAGTTCCACCAAAAAAAAAAAAAAAAGGGACAGGATTGAAAGGGGAGCCTTGAGTGGTTTTTTGAACCAGCTTTTCCATCTCGGGTGAGGGCGTAGCCAAGCTCAGAAGTGTTCTGCACTGCACGATGGCTGTTCAGCAGTCAATGATACACTACTGGAGGTCTCAACCCAGTTCTCAGTGAACAAATGGCTGTATAAAAATAGCCATTACCTAAGACGACCATTTTCATTCCAGGACAAAAGAACATCGGGCTGGAAATTGCAGAATTAATCCCTTGAGTCTGCAGCCCACCACAACGTCTCGTGTTTAATTTGCAGTAGGAAAAAAAAAAAATCACATTGTGGTGACCAAGAACAAAGGACACACAGTAAGAATTAATTTTAACATTAACTACTGCTGAAACAAAGAGCAAATTGCACCCTCCCCTAAAAGAAGGTTCCAGGGAGACCTGAGAGCCCCTTCCTAAAGGGGCTCCAAGAGAGCTGGAGAGGGACTTGGGACAAGGGATGGGGTGACAGGACACAGGGAATGGCTTCCCACTGCAAGAGGGCAGGGATGGATGGGATATTGGGATGAAATTCTTCCCTGGGAGGGTGGGCAGGCCCTGGCACAGAGAAGCCCCATCCCTCGAAGTGTCCAAGGTTGGGCTGGATGGGGCTTGGAGCAGCAAAGGCACGCTGGCTGGAAACAATGGGCCATCTAAAAGAACAGTCCAGGTGTTCCCTTCCTCCCAGCCTGCTCCATATCCTCGTTCTTCACCCTAAAACTTGCCAAATTTATGCCAACAACAACCTGTCCGTTCAAATCCTGGGGAAGGGCTGCGCTGGGACAGAAATGAAAAGGTACAAATCAACCTTCAGGTGAGCACAGCAGGATGCAAGGGCCATTTAGACAAGCAGAGCATTTATTTGTTGTGACTAATATATTTAAAAGGAGTAGCAGACTGGCACCGGGTTAGAACCAAACACAGCAGCTGGTTTCCAGTGACAAACCAGGGCAAGCAGGGATAACTGCTTAACGAAGCAACGGTGCCAGCCAAAGGAATTCTCCAAACACACCCGAAAGAGTGTGAGGCCTTGAGTGGCTACCTAGAAACAGAGACTAGACAGGAGTAAGGGAATAAAGGGAGGTATTTATTTGAAAGGCCTTCAAAGGTGCACCCTGGGGAGCCAAAGGCTCCAAGCTGGACCCCAAGATGGACAACGAGTCACGAGTTCCCCACACCTTTATAGGTTTGGTCCATTTGCATATCAGCATAAATTCGCCAGTTAAAACTTTACCTAATGATGTAATTTCCCCTCAGCTCACTCCCCTTCAGAGGCTCTGGGCCTGGACAGCCTGGGTGTCCTTGGAGAGCAGCCCCAGAGAGGTTTGTTATGAGCAGAGAGCTGAAGTCAGCAGCTACAAGAAACTCCAGAGTTACACATCAGGCAATACAGGATTCGGAAATATAAGAGTTAAAACCTAAGGCATCAAGTAAAGGTGTAGAAGGATGAGTTAATGATGAGCAGAATGACAGTCAGCTTTTTCCTCATGGCTGCTGTGCTGAACCTCAGGAAAACGCTCCTGAGTGATGCCAGCATCCAGCACTGCCCTCCCATTCCCAGCTCCACTGCAGCTTCCGAGAGCGCCCATGCCAGCCATGTCCACTCTCCTTTCTCCCCAACTGTCCCTCCCTCCAGTGACACCAACCCCAAAATCAAACACATGAAGGATTAAAAGGACAAAAAAAAAAAAGAAAAATTAGGATAATCATAATAATAAAAACTCAGTGAACCCATTTTTCAGGGTTCACAGAGAACCTTTTAGGCACGGCCCAAATGTCAGGGTCACCCAGCGAACGCCTGTCTGCAGGTGGCAGCTGCATCCTGCCATCACTGAAGTTTATTAAAACCATCTGAGCACACTCCTGTGCTCCCTGTGCATTACTGAGTATTCAGGGAAGCGCTGGCAAAGGTTATCCCTAAAATTTTACCTCTGAATCGGTGCTGATAGGAAAGAGAAGCAAGCAGATGCTGGATGACTAACTTGAACGCGCTTGAACGGGATTTCGGAGCAATCAAAAAAGAAAATGTCCCTGGGGGATTTCTCTGGATTTCACGTTTAGCATAGTGCATATTGATTAAAAGCACAATCACTGGTGCAGGTATTTAATAGTAACACAATATTGGGTTAACACAGGGCAGACTGGGAATGACAGCTCCAAACACCTCTGGGGTGCCGAAGCACGTCCAACAACACACCTCTGGACAGGGAGATCTGCCCTCAGCACAGCTTTTAGGAAGTATTCAGGACAGTATATCAATGCAAACACTTCCAAACATGCTGCTTCCACCCTTTTTTCCTAGGTGCAACCCTGGTGTGTCTCTTACAGAGGTCTCAGAGCTCCCAGAGGAAGAAGTGATTGGTTTGGTTCTCACTGTCCAGCTGGGAAGAGTAGTTTGGAATGGAGAACACTTGCAGCTTTCAGTGCCCAACGTGGGGCTGCTAAAAGAAATGAGGGAACAGAAACAAAAAGAGCAAATGATATGCATTTTGACTTGAAAATACTGGCAAATTTTGTGTTTAGCCCAGTTGCAGTTGAGTGTCTGCTGCAGGAAGGGGGCAGGAGGAAGCCCTGAAGGCAGAGCCCCTAAGGATGAGGCAGAAACACAGCTGGAGGGGACCAGTGTCACCTCAGCCAGTGGGACACAGTCACACTGTTCCCGAGGACATGCCTTCCTCCTTCCCTGCTGATCCATCAGGAACTTCCAGCCAAGGAGCTGAATACTCTGAGCTCCATGGCAGAGCCTCACAAAAGCTCACATTTCCTCAGCTCCCCCTTGATTTATAAATCTGCCTCTTGCAAAGCCCCATTTCCGATGCCGGAATTTCAGTTTGCTATCACAACCTTTAAACTTACAGCTACGAACTCATTTTTAACACTGGCCATGTGGCAAACCATGAAGAAACTCAAAAACCCAACCACTGAGATCTTTAAAAAAATAAAAAAATATTTAGAAACTCGACAAAGCCATTCTGGCTGCTGCACAGCAATGGGAAAAGCACTCAGTAAATCACCCGTCTGACCGCTGGGCAAGGGCCAGCATTCCCTGAGAACCTGGCTGGCAGCAGCACTTCCACAGGTTCTTTACCACGAGCTGCTTGAATTTGCTTTTTAACTACCCAGAGATCTGACATTGGCCTTTGCTGGCAAAACAGTCTCCAAAAAACCCAACAAAAACAGGCCCAAGTGCTGTTGTGCTGCAGCTGCGTGTGTACGTGGGAAGGTACAACTCAGCAGAGCCTGGGTTTGGACAGGGGACCCCTCTACAAAGAGTGGGAAGTAAAAAAGACCCAGGACTATTTAGAAATGAGGAAGTATGGATAAAGCAGTGAAATTTTAATAAAGACTGCCATACCCCACTTCTTTTTTCTCTCTTTCCACCCCATTTCTCTCCACCTATTTCATTCAGGGACTGTCACTCAGTCCCACACTAGAGAGAAATCTCCACTGTGTCTTACAGAGTCTTGTAGGGGAAGAGAAGCTCAGCATTTTCCTACATGGCTTCAGGTATTTTTCTGACATACCAAAAGCAGAGCCCTGTACAAAACCAGCTGGTAAATACCCACAAGGAGCAAAGAAACCACTGGATGATAGAAGAGGCAGCCCCACTACTCACACACAACCTAAATCTGATCTATGTGGTGTATAAAACCAATCTAACAGCAAAGGGGGAAACAAGCCCTGTCTCCACATGATTTTGGGGGTGTTTGTAGCACCTACACATGATTTTCCAAACACTATCTGCAAAGGGTGCACTCTGGAGAGAAACTGAGGCAGCAGGCTCAGGGATCCAGATTTTTCATTTCCATCTGTGTTTAGCCTGTTTCTCTTCTCCTCTGTGACTCACCAGAAAAATGGAAGTAGAGGAAACTGCTCAGAGATTAAGCTGAAAAGCAAACACAGAGAAAAAAGGGATGACTTCACACTACGGCGTCCGAGCAGTCTGGTGATGCTGCACACCAGCTGCTTCCAAAATTAACCCTGGTGGCACTGCCTATCCATCTCCAGTGAGGAAAATCACAGGGGACAGGGTGGGCTGCATGCAGTGGTTAGAGAGGACTGTATGAGTCTCTTAATGCCAGCCCAGGATTTTTATATGGAGCCTCCAGGCACAAAATGTCCCAAGGACAAGTGGTCTCATAATGGGTTAAAAAAGGCAGAGAGGGTCAAACTCTGAAAGATTAGGCTTGTGGCCACCTCTGTACTCAATTTCAGCACTATTTCTCTTCTCTCCACAGTCAAATCCTGCTATTTACTCCCACCTACATACCATCAGGCAGATGGGAGACACTCAGCATAATTCTTCACTCTGATCCCTCCCCGTGTCCCTCCAAAACCTGATTTGGTTTCCTATGCAGCAAGACAAAAATCATATTAAACTTCAGGGGAAAAAAAACCCCCACAACCCAACCAGCTATGCTACACACAGGATTTGCATCTGATCCCAAATTTCCTTCACAGCCAGCGCGTATGTTTTGCAGATTTCCACCATAGCAGGACTTTCATCCCCTCCCTCTGCACAGCCACTGCTTGTCTTGCAGTGTGAGATTGAAGTAGACAAGTGTGAAAGAATCATATAGGGCTCAACATCATTAGGCTCACCCTGAAAGCACAAGAGTTGACAGGTCTGAGGAAGCAACTTCCGATTTTCCCCTGGGGCTCAGATTTGGGAGCTGGGAGGTTGGGGAGAGAAAGGAAGATCTTTAAAAAATAAAGCCAGGGAGGCTGGGTGTTTGTCGTCGTCTCTGCAATCTTGGGGGAGCCGTGAGGCTACCACGATGTCAGAAATTATGAGGAATTAAATAGCTATGAAAAGCCTCAAATTAAACCTAAACCCAAACTGCGAAAACACAAGGAGAGTTCAGCCTGTTAGAAATAATGTGCTGGGCAAAACAGTAACACATTTACACTTGAAAGTTGTGAAAGAGTCAGAATCATTCTGCTTAAAATGTATCAGTCAGACGAGATCTGATTTCAGGACAGAGCATCCTGCACATACATAAAAGAAAGTACTTCAATAGGCGTCATAACACAAACATCCATTTATTTTCTGCCAAATAAGATCAGTGTTCTCCCTCCACAAAATAATGTTCCCTGCAAAATGCTGGAGCTCAGCTTGCTCCTTTTTTTATAGAAAAAAGAGCTCACCAAATCAAATGGTCCCAAATATTTCAGTCATTAAACAGGCTCAGTTGCACACTTCAGGGCATTTGTCCTTAATTCAGACTGCTGGGTTTACACAAAATAAAACATAAAATACCCTCACCATAAAGGCTGGCAGATCAGCTCTGCCTGAAAAGTCAACCAGGCTTTTCACAACTGAAAAAATGGTAAAGTTAAAATCCTGCCCACTGAAAAAAAAATCCAGTGGTTTAAAACTTGGGCTATTATGCAACGATTACCTCGTCATCATTTCAGGGAATCCTCAGTGTCTTGTGGAAGGATAAGTGGCATCTCTGAATGAATGGGAGCTGCAGCTTGAAGCAATATTTGTGGGGGCTTGGTTTGGGGTGGTTTAAAATTCATTTTATATTTCTGTGTGGAATTAAGTGTGAATCACTGTAGATCAAGTCATCAATGCTGATGGCCATCCAGATCAGGATCAAATCTGATGGCTATAAACCAGGCAGGCAGGTACATTTTGTACTTCTCAAGGCCTTTCAGATCGCCTTGTTCAGAAAACTCCACAACAGCTCCATCCAGACAGCACAGAGAGAAAAGGGCACCAATTCAGCCAAAGCGGAGGGAGATAAACAACAGCACTTGTCAGCATGGGCACCCCAAAAGCAACCCATGTGCATCCCCACAGCTCAGAAACGAGGTGAGAGACAAAGAGCAGACTCAGAGAGTGGTGTAAAAAGTATCTCCTCATTTTGGGGAGGCTGCTTCATGACTTTTTAAATAAATACACCTGGCACACAGGTTGCAATGGGAATATAAAGTCATTAATTTCCAGCCCAGTGTCAGCTTTCCAGATACCAGCTCGTCCCACAACAATGACTGTAACTGAATACAAACCCTCCAGGTCACTGTTCTGCCTGGGGTATTAAACAGCACCGAGGCATAAAAGGCAGAATGAATATTTCAAGGGGCTGCAGGCACCAGGAGTAATGGACGGGGATGAGAACTGAGCAGCTCCTGAGCTGAGTTGTTCCACAGCACGAAGTGGGCTGGCTTTCAAAAGCCACGACCAGCCAAAATTTCCCAAAGCAAGCCACAATTCACGGCATTCCCATTTACACCCTACCCAGGTGAGGTATTTCATCTGCTTTGTTTCCAGAGGATGGGCATTCAGCACTTCTGGAAACACTCTTTCCCATCACGTATGGGTGCACAAACGCTGACTCTCCTAAAAAATTTGCTTTATCTTCCCATGACTCAACTGCAACAAGAAGGAATTTCCTTCAGCTGTAACCCCACAGTTCCCAAAGTTGTTGGGAGGGGCTGATTGAGGTCTCCACTTTGTAACTTACTGATCTCTGATATCCCCCAAAACTGATTTAACAACTCCTGCTTGTGAAAGTGAAAACCAGGCAGGCAGAAACTCTTCCTGCTATTCAGGTTCTTGCCAGAAAACTCGGCTGCAAAACATTTCTGTGCAGCACCGAAAGCCTCTCCCGAAACCTTTCATGTGTCTCTCTACACGTCAAGCTCCCTTTCTTCTTCCTTTTATCTTCATATTTAGATAATTCTCACTAAAAGCAAGGTGGTCGTTCTTGTGAAATTACCATAACGTCTCTTGATGGACTTTTAAGATCTCTGCTGCTTGTTACACAGCGCTGCGATGTGTTTTGCCAAGAAGCGAGACATTGTTTATTCTTGTATTAGGGAGACAAAGTGTTTCCCACTTAAGGGCTCCATCTCTCCTAAAAACGCGGCGCAGCAGAAAGAGTGGCAGAGCTGGAGGGAGGAGGCTCCTGACGGCACCGGAATTTCAATTCCATTGATTAGCCAGCATCGCCGGAGTAAGGAGATTTAATGCCAGCCCGGTGTAAATTGGATTCCAATTGCTGTCCCTGTGTAAAAGGGGGTCTCACATAAAGGATTAAACGCAGGCCAAGGGTGCACAATGAACCCACTGGCTCATTCACAATCAGCTTTGTGTACTCATTAGAAAAGGGAGCTAATCACCCCAGTTTGTGCTGGTTTCAGAGCTGCCAGCACAAAAGGCTGTGACCTCCCACTGCGAGTCAAAGACAAAATATCCCACTTTCTCCCATGTACCAAAACCTCTCATTTTGTGCCTCCAAAATTCAACCTTCTGATGGACGCACAATAAAAATTAGCTATGGTCAGCAAGACTCAGCTACCCCTAAAATCCCAATTATGTTGCTTAATATAGGGGGTGAATTAGGAAAACTAAACATCTGTCCAGTAAGGAGTCTTCCAGTGACCTAGTTCTGTCCCAGTGTGTGGCTCGCTTGTAAATGTGATCGGAGCATGTGCAGAGCAACAAAGCCCAGAGATTTCCTAAGCAATCTCCCAGGTAATCAAAACTCACATTTTAAGCAGCACATGGAAGCGTGTTCCTACACTTGTTGGTACGGCACAGGAAAGCACAGGAGTTAAACCAGAGGTAATAAGGAGTAGAAAAACGGAAACTTTGCTGCGAGAGCAGTTTTGGAACAAGTGCTGGGCAGGGGGTGTTTTGTTCCCCCACAGCCCCTTGGGTCCTACAAGCAGCTGCTTGGAAAGAAGAAGTGCTGCAAGGCTGGACAGCAGCCCTGGCACACCACACACCCCTGTGCCAAACCCCCCGAGTCCAGAGGTGGGGTGATGGGCACCTCCATTCACCCACGTGTCCTTGAACCCTCCTCACATCTCAGCCCCTCAAAAACAGGGTGACTCCCATGCTGAAGTCACCCCACAGCCTTCCCTGGGGTGACAGCCCCATGCTCTGCCTCCAGTCCCCACCTTGCTGAGGTTCCTGCCTGCTGTTCTCCATGGACCCTGGGCACACTCTGGGCCACCACAGCTCCCCGGGCAGAGCTGCAACCACTGCCCCTCCCATTCAGCATCTTGAAATAGCTCCGTGCCACTGCTGTGAAACGTGGGATCAGCACTGTGGCCGCGTATTTTTAGCACAACAAACGTTTTGTCCTTTTGGAGAGGAGTTAATTGCCCCGCTTCCTCTTCCTCCTCCTGTTCCGTCTCCCGGCTGTTTGGCCAGGCTGCCCGGTCTCCCACACGGCCGAGGACGTGCCCACAGAAAGTGGTGAGGGTGAGGGTGAGGTGAGGGTGAGGGTGGCACCAACCAGCTCACGAAAATGCCATGGGCACTTCCAAAGCATCTCCCTGGCCGCGAGAGGAGCTGGTCCATGTGTCCTCTCACTGCACACCACGACCCAGGCAGCAATAAACTGCACCACAGGGACACTGCTGACCACTCCTGATGCTGGGGTAACCCAAGAAGCATCAATCCAACACTGATTCTCACAGAATCCACCCCAAATTGTGCACATCAAGGTGCCACAGAGACCAAGACCCTCACAAGCAATAAACTCTTCCCACTTCATGGGTATTTCAGTGAAAACAACATCACAAGAACAGTTTGGGTCAGGAAAGGCTTAGATTGACCTTACATTACATTAAATTACCCTTTGCCTAGAATATAACCCTTGGTTTCCAATTTCTCTTCTACTACAGAGAGCCCCAGGCCAAAGGAAAACTCCCAGCATCCATCCATTTCCAGATCAGGAAAACTAAGTTTGAAATCCCAAGCAGTCTGAGGAGGCAGGACCCAGTATCATAATATGCCTTTCCAACTGCTTTCCCAAAGAACCAAGGGAAGCAATTCCTTGTTCTCTTGCAAAGGAAATGAACTGGATGCAGCCACAACACCACAACCAGTCCCAGGCACACCACGGATCTGCCACACAAGCAACGATACCAAAAGTGAATGGTTAATCCACTTATCTCTTTTTACACCCCTCCCAGGCAAGTGTAAAACCACAGGCAGGCACAACCATCACCACCGTGTGTGCCCTCCCAACTGGCTCCCAGCCCGGGGCTGTGGGACACATCACTGGTGTCCCATGGAGGGGAAAGCAGGCCAAGAAAACTGAAGAAACAGAGGAAAAGGTCAGAACGGTGATTTTCGTATTATCTATAGCACAACTATTTTATTTTTCCTTAACAGAGGATGTTTAATGGTTTGGAGGAAATCAGTCGACCTTTAAGAAGGAACAATTCTTAAGGAAGACAATTCAAAAATATGCTGAAGGACCACTCTTGTCGATGGGGAACAATTTCTCTGTCCACAGGGACCTCTGTCAGGCAAATAAAATCTTCTGTCAGCAGCTGCACACAGAACCTCCAGTGCTGGAGGATAAAATCTGATTGTGTGCACATCTGAGGAGATGGTACCTATTCACTGCCTATTGGCACACAATGTGCTGGGTAAAAACAGTTTAAACTAAAATCTCATTCTCCTCTTTAGAAAAAGAAGGAAAGAAAAGCTGTAGGCCTATGGCAGCAACTCCAGTCCAGATGTCTCTCTCTGCTGATTTTTATGTAAGTAGCAAGTGTTTTATTAAATGAAAACCTATTGGCAATAAGAAGGCAGAGTACTCTGGATGCTTTTCAGTGTCACCAAATTGAACTTTTTTTTAGGATATATGAGAAAAAGCCAAATCCAAATGACAAGCAGAAGTCACAGAGCATTAAAACTACCCCCTGATGTTTTAGACTGAACAATCTCCCAACACTTAGTGAAAAAACCACAGATTTTTGTTGTTACTGGAGTTGCATCATATGCATCAGTTTCAAGTCACAGTGTCATAATAATATTAGCAATAATATTCACTGGTTTATTGTCCTGGGAAATCAGTGCTTAGCAGCTTGACATTTCACTAACACGACACCCTTACCGCAGACGGAAGCACTTGAAAAATTCCACCTCACATTTCTGCCACTCAACCAGCACCCTGCAACCAGCACATGAACCTCCGTGCTTCTCCACCAATATATTCACAAGATTCTCCCACCAAGATGATAATACTCAATCTGCACTTATTTTCCAGATGATCAACCGGACTTCTGCACGCCTTGCAACCTGGCCTGTGGCATTCTCAGCAAGAGCAGCATTAGGTCCAATGATCATTATCTCCATGACTTCAATTTTCCTCTCAGCCTCTTGCAATCTCAAACCAAAGCTTTCCAACTCCTTATCCACTGCAGCATGAATAGCATCTCGCTTTTCTATAATGTCTGCCAAGCACTTAGCAAGCCCAGCACTGCTTGATAAGCCGAATCCATGCCTCCTGACAGTACGGAGCTGAGAGCAGTCAAGCCTGACCCTCCCAGCTAGAAGAAGTTTGAAAGTGAAATATCAGGGCCTCAGAGTGGCCACTGGGCCTCGTTTTCCCTCCACGGTTACTGTAAGCACACAGTGCCTGACATCCCATTCCCGGGGTCACACCTCCAGCTCCTACAACCTGCCCCCATCTGCAGCCCACCAAACATCAGCATTAAAGGTCCATGCAGGTTTATCGCAGCTGAGGAGGAAAAAGCTTTCCATTCCTAAATACTGGATTATATCCCAATTCCAGAGGTAAAAATGGCATGGCAAACAAGAGAGGCAACTGTGTAATTCAGCTTTCAGAGTCACATGAGGTGAGAGAAGCGCCCCAGGCACAAGTCCCTTCCCCAGAGCCCCAACACTGCCATCCTTTCTTTTCCTGAGGGCTCCAGACATGTCAATTCCAGAGGCACAGACCAGACAAGTTCTTTCCTACCTCATGGAGAGTTAGGAAAAAAGCTACCTGGGTATAAAAACCACATGGCATCTCCCTCATGGGAATATCCTCATTGATTTCCCTTCTGTGGGTTAATTTGGATCCCCGTGTCAGGGTTTGGGAGCAGCTTCACCTCTCCATGGATTACCCTCACTCCCAGTCCCAAGGCTGATCTCTTACTGATTTAAACCTACTCTGCTTTTTTCAGGGATCTATGAAGAACCAGTCGTGGGCTACGGAAAGGAATTCTATAAATAAAGATTTTTTGGTTGGGTCAGGGGAGGGGGATGGAGAAGAAGGAGAGAGGCTAGAAAAGACATTATCTCTCTTAAAAAATCAAAATATAGACAACTACAATTTGATTCTTCTATCACTTGAAGAATATAAACAGCACCAAACTGCACACACTCTAGGAAACTAATATCTGAAGGACTCCAGCGGAATATTGGATGTACAACACCTACACTGCTCTTAATTGCAGCCTCTTCCGTGAGGGAACAAAATGGAATCATAGAATCATCAAGGTTGGAAAATCCCTCCAAGATCATCAAGTCCAACCACTCCCCCAGCACGGCCAAGGCCACCACCAAGCCACGTCCCCAGGTGCCACATCTACAGGGTTTTTAAACCCTTCCAGGCACACTGATTCCACCACTGCCCTGGGCAGCCTGTCCCAGTGGGAGCAGATGGGAGGTGGAGGACCAGGAATGGTTTAGAAGACAGCTGCCTGCAATTTTCACTTCTTGCTCCCCTGCTCAGCCACCAGACACCTGTTCTCCATGTGCCACATGTACGTTCAGAGGTTCATGTTTGGATTTAAAAGTGAGAACTTAGAGAGCTGGGAAAACAGGATTGGGGAAGGAAGGGGGGGGCTCTGAAAGCCACTTCTGGAGATAGGAACAACAAGTACAATGAGCAGAGGGCATGAGGATGAAGCAGTTCAGACTGCCAGGAGATGCTGCTTCCCCCAGCAACCCCTGTCACAAGAGAGCAGAATCCAGCAGCTTGATTTTGCATTTGTTATTTCTTTCTTTAAGAGCTACATAAACGTTCTGATTAATAATAATGGACCTGTTACTGCTTCCACTGTCCCCAAAGGGAGCAAAATCAGGTTTGGCATTTGCAATTACGACTGCTAAAGCAGGAGTTACCAAGTGTCATGTTGGAGAATAGAGGGCTTGATCCTGGGCAGTGCCGAGTGCTCCCAGCATCGCTCAGCAAAACCATCAAAGCATCTATTAATTTTTGTTTAATATACCTAAATTCATTTTGCCTGTCTAAAGGATGAGCTCAAGCCACGAGGCTGGGCCACAGCAGAGAGAGGCACTGGGGACATGGAGAAAATCTTTCCCCTGGGAGAACTCAACTCAACCTGGCTGAGAGCAGCAGGCAGCAGGTGGCCCCTCATGGATCACATCCCACATCCTCCACGGGATCTGCTCCCTCTTCAGGTGGGCATGTGACAGGGAAGGAGATCAGGGTCAGACAGAACCCATTAGGCTCCAAGAGTCCAATCCTGAATTGTACCCTTAAGGACTCCAACGCATTTGTTGCTGGAGCTAGTGGATGTCTCATCCTATTTACATAATATATGACCTAATTTTGTGTTCACTGAGTATTTAATTACAGCCGATTGAATACAAAAATGACTCAAAATACTCCCAGCACTAATAATTAATGTTTTAATTGTGGTTTTTTTGTGGGGTTGTTTTTTTTTGCCTAGCATGCAGCATTTAAGTAATTTGAGCACATATTAAAAAAAAAAATTAAATGAAGAAAAAGCATTGCTCCTTCCAGAACCAGCTCGGAAGGGACCAGTGCTTGTTTCAAGTGGTGACCCCTCCTTTTTCTCCACAGACACAGGGATTCTGTATTTCACACTCCTGCTACCAGGATTAGTAATTCCAGCCCATTTTGTGAACTAGAACCTCTGTCAGTTCACTCACCCACCTCCATCCCTCCGGGCCAGGGCCTTGTCAAGCCGTGGAGCATCATCTGCTGCCTCTGGCAGGGCTGAGGCACAACTGTGCTGAGAGGAATCCGAGCACAGCTGCTCAGCGATTGCTCTCCCAGCGCAAGACGAAGTGTCTCTGTGAGGAACACCAACTATTCATCAGGATTTTCAAGATATTTAATAAGAATCTCCTTAATAAGTGTGTATTTCCATGCCAGGCAGGGCTGGAAATCCCCATCCCATCGCCAAATGTTTTCAGTAAATCCAATCCTGACCATTTCTCAGGGCAGAGTGGGAAAAGCTTTGCAATATTGTATTTCAGCTCATCAAAAGGCTTCGGAATGACCATTCAATTAAGCCAGTTCAAAACATTTCACACTTCAGATAGCAACAGACTGAAAAAATTAATAAAAACTGAAAAACAGCAGAAAGACTAATAACTGTAGAATTGTTCACATACCTTAGACTGAAAGGGTTTACATTTTCTAAACACTTAAGGAATTAGGTGTTCTTAACCTATAAGGAACAAACCCATCAAAGAATCACTACCACTGTGTGCTGGAGCAGTATCAGCCCTCCTGCAGCACATCCAGGAGTACTCTCCGTGTTTTCTTCCCTGAGAATGAGTCAGATAATGATAGCAAGTGGCAAATTAAATCATACCAGTGCTATCTGAGAGCTGCAATCCTTTATAATTAGAGGGCTTTGTTTGTTTAGCAAAGAAAAAAAAATCACGTTTATAAAAAGCTTATCTCAGGGATAAGGGACCATTGTTTTTAGACTGTTTTTTTAATAATGCCAGCCTTTAAAAAAAAACCAAAAAAACAAAAAAACAAACCAAAAACAAACTCTAAAAGATCTTCTAAACAGAGGGTCATTATAAATAAAACAAAACATTAACCTATAACCCATTGTTTCTGCAGAGCCAAGAAATGCTCAAACATACACAATATGTTAATCTCACACCAAGTTATCAACCATTAGTTTTCACCTTGAACCAAATTAATTTTCCTTTCCAAAATTAGTTTATTAAAATAATAATCTCCTCCTAATTCTTTTGCTGAAATAATAATTCCATTATTATATGGCCATAATATACCCCAAGAAAGCAGAGTGTTGTAGAAAGGTCTTTTAGCTTTAGAGATCAATACAAATTATTATGCTCAGCATTTCTCTCTCCAGATATTTTTACACCATGCTCATCACCTCGGTATCCCAGCTCAATACAAGAAAAGCAAAAACTTGTTCACAACGCAGCATATTTAATCTTCAAGTGCTTGACAAGCACCAGCCAATATCCAGAACTCCCTGGTGGCTGCTCTGACGGAGCAGCTCGGGCTTAGAGGCTGAACACAGAGCGGGGCTCAGTGCTTAGGACAGGGCTTGGGCTCAGCTGGTCCAAGAACCCCCAAATGTAGCAGCCTCCCAAATCTGCAGGCACCTGAGCTCACGGCCACGTTCCCCAAGGTGTTGAGTCCAAAGTGTCCCTTCACATCCCTCCTACTCTGTGCCCATTATCTCTCTGGATAGATGTAATTGTTTTCTCTGTCCTTTCTTGCCTAGCCAACTCTGGAAGGTGCTTCAGATTCTCCAGGCTTTAAAAGATCACCTTGTCCAGTGCCAAACTCTTCTATGCAGTCTGTATTTAACCCAAATTTAGGGCTCCACTCAGGGAGCCAAGCACTTAAAAATAAGATGCTGCAAAAACCAAGTCTTCTATTAAATTTAATCCCAAGCAACCTCTGACATCAGAGCCACAGTGACTAATCCAGCAATGATCAGTGAACGGCTTTGGTCCACAATCAGTTCAATCATGGGGAAAAAGGACTGGAAACAATCTCAGGATTTGGGTCTTTGGAAACCTGGCCTGGTGCACATCACCCACACAGACCCTGGGAGGGGTGGCAGAGTGATGGCTGGGGAATCACTCAGGGGTGTTTTGTTCAAATATAAGAAATTCAGGAAAACCAGTGCTGGAAAAGGCCGCCTCACAGGTGAGTCTGTCATGGACAGAGAGTCCATGGCAGCAGGGACGTTTGGATCTGCCTCTGCTGTCATTTCCTGAGGTGCAAGGCAGGCCCCCTGACTCTGGGCCTGCAAGACTTCAGTGCAGAATAAATACCAACATTGCCTATAAATATCCTTTAATGCATCACTCTTATTGTTTCTAATGCCTCAGATTAGATTTGGTTTTGTTCTTGACTAGAAATCAGATTTTCATCAACACTGAATGCTCATTCTTGATCTACCAGTTACACGTATTATCTATTCATCCTTGCTGGGCTTTGGTGAGGATTGCTTGAATACCTCTTGGAAATGAACAGCCCTAAGTAATCACTAGTCTTGATTAATAAACACAGCGCCAACCAATATCTAATCTGACTTCTAACCACAGAGAACTTAAATAATCTTAAGTTTTGTAAGAGTCCAGAACATGGGGGTGGGAGTGAAGCTGGAAAAATTACTCTAAAGACTTGCTTCAATTTTTTATTTACTACCTGGTGACATTCAATTCTTCATCAGCCATTTTCAAGGAAGGTTTTATTAATTTTAATAGCAAACACACAACACAAGTCCATATATTAATCTGCTTTAGTCCTTATTTAACTCTTGTTGAACACAACTTATGACTGGAGCTTGGACAGAGTTTTTTTGCACTTGAACAGCTACGAACTTCCCAGCCTCTGTGTTTACAAGGTCCACAAACATTTCCAGGAAAGGAATAAATGGGCTATTACTTGAATCATTATAGCCACAAGTTAACCAAGGAAGGCCAATTCAGAAGAGAGTGGTTAAAATTAAGGAGGAATTTCTAATATCCAGTTTGATGGTTGCACATCCCCCTGTTTCCTCCTGTCCATATCAGGCCTGTCCATGTAGGAGGAGAAGAAGCTGGGTGAAAGAAGAAGATAAAACAAAGCTTCCTTTGTCTTCAACGAAGTTTCTGTTTAGTATTTCAATGAAATATTTACTTTTCTTGTATTTTATGCTTTAATTATTCATTACTGAGATCAGTTTAAAGAGCTGCCATGCTCTTAAATGAAGTTCTAAAAACGATACCTTGGAGCTGCCCATTTATCGTAGTTCAGTCACTTTCATCTCAAGTCTGCTCTGCCTGCAAGTCACGGAGCCTCCTTCCTCTTCACAGAGATTTGACAAACTCATTCCAGACAGCACACGAGGTGCTTTTGTAAGGGCTGCCTACAAATCCCATGCTGAGGCAGCAGCAGAGGCAGAAGTTGGCTCGTTCTGCCCCTGCAGGGTGGTGGAAGGCCTTCCCTGTGTCTGACTGTATTGGCTAAACACCCCTGGGGAACACTGGAAGGGTTTGGTGTCACCATGGGTCCACCACACAAGTGACAGACACAATCAATATCCAACTTTAAAGGCAAAAGATTGGAAAAAAAAAGGACAGAGAAGACTGAGTTGGCATCATGGAAGCTGGAGACACAGATGGGAGGAGGACACACGGACAGGCTCCTCCACCCACAGCCAACTTCTGCCCAGGTCCCTGTGTGTGAAGTCTGCAGCACATGAAACACCCAGACAGGGCTGCAGAAGAGGGTTTGCAGATAAACCTTCATCCCTCCACACTCAGAAGAGAACAGCAAACTACAGCTACAGCAAACACAAGTTTAAAGTTCACCTGGTGCATTTTCACAGCAAGACGTGTCCGTGGACAACCCAAAACCCTGCTGGCACTGGCAGGGCCTAACAATAAAACTCCTGCCTAAAACTTCTCAGTTTGTCTTGGCAAGCAAAACCAGAGCTGTCATCACCTCACCTTCACTAACCCAGGGCAGCTTTCAGAGGCAAAGTCCCTGCAAACAGTGCAGCTTTTGATAAATTACAGTGGTCAGACCAGCCTGGAGGTCCCTATCACCTGCCAACCTGTCTGAAAATGTGTTCCCTGGTTTCTCCTGGAAGTGCAGCTCGTGGCAACGACGACGGCGAGTCCCAGCTGCCGGTGCAAGCACCGAACACAGAGACCATTTCAGCTCGCAGTCCAACTCGATATCCCTCTAAAGGGAGAGGGGAATAAAACAAGCAGACTACACTGGTCAGCGTGACAGTCATTTGTCACCAGCTGAACTGTTGTCAGGTCTGGGGCACTTCATTTTTTCCAGTTCCTCAGCATCACGGCGGCAGAGATGATTGAGAACAATACTGTGGTGTCTGTGCAGATCTGCAGAGAAGGCTCCCAGGAGGAATGCGAGGTGTTCATTGGAGGGTTTTAGGAAAGGAGCAATGGAAGTTGGCAGCCCAGGTTTGAGGGGTAGAATCAAAACAGAAGTTTAGCTGGGAAGGAACAATAAAGATTCCTTGGGCAGGGACACCTCCCACTACCCCAAGTGGCTCCAAGCCCCGTCCAGCCTGGCCTTGGGCACTGCCAGGGATCCAGGGGCAGCCACAGCTGCTCTGGGCACCCTGTGCCAGGGCCTGCCCACCCTCCCAGGGAACAATTCCTTCCCAATATCCCATCTAGCCCTGCCCTCTGGCAGTGGGAAGCCATTCCCCTTTCTTTTATCACTACATGTCATTGTAAAAAGCCCCTTTCCAAAATACGCTGCTGTTATTTCATGAACAGTAGATCAATGTAAAATCAGACCCTGAGAGTAATTACGAGGTTCAGGATAATGCTACTATTATTTCTGGTGCTCAGTTTCTGTATCTGGTGTCTAATGCATCTCAGAAGCTCATTATTAATCTGAAAAAAATAATGTGTCTCTATCTAATTCACGAACTGTGAATACTAAATACTTTCAGATTGTGTTTTGTTTGTTGTTGTTGTTTTTTGAAGAACTCAAAATTTTCAAAACATCTAGAGGGCTCCTAAGGAATAGCATAAAACAAATACTTTGCATTTTCAAAATTAAAATTCTGGAAGAGGCTCTAAACCTAACACCAAACACTTATGCAACTTGAATTTTAACCATCTTCACATCCTTAATCTTCATCATGTTTAGTACATTACATTTCTTTGACAACTAATCAATCAAAGGCATCATACCTTCTGTAAAGCTGCCAATTTAGTGTCATTTTGCCCTCTCTCAACAACGATTTATTTTCTACAGAAACTTCCTTGTTTATTTTATATATGTATAATTTATATATATAAAAATATAGCAGAACAGAAAGGGAAATAAGAAAAGCAAAGCAGCCAACACAATATTGCACCACTCAGGACTGTCAAGAAGAAACCCATGGCTTTCCACAGATCCACAGCCTCTCATCAACAAATCATCGAGGACATCCCCACGGCTCTGTGTCCAACAAGGGAAAGCAAAGAATTGGCTCTAAAAGGACTAAGAAGCTCTGGAAAGAGGCCACGGAGGACCCAGCAGCAGTAATGAGCTCTTCTGAATGAAGAGAGGAGCAGTTTTCACAGCTCTGGCAGAGGGGACGGCTGTGAAACGCAGTCTGTTGGTTGTGCTCCGCCAGGAGAACGCTGCCGAAAATAAAACCCGAGCACATCGCTATTTGTCCACGGCCTGACAGAAATGTCATAAAAGATAAAGGGAGAGTGGAAGCAGATCAACATTAAATACTAACAGAGGCAACAGCACAAAACTACTCAGGGAAATGGCAGCTCCAAAATCACAGCAAATCTCCCCCCGCCCCAAACAGGGAAGCGAACATCAAGGGATGCCCACCAAGAGCAGATGTCTCCAGGGGAATTCTGCCGAGGGAAGGTAGATCCTTCTGTCAGGTTCTGCTCTTCCTAAAAGCACGGGGGGATTTTCAAAAAGAGATTGATTTCCTAAATGGGAACAACACCACAGCCTAATTCCATTATTTTCAAGGGAGCTGAATTTGAAATGTCTATTCAGGTGTGATGGTACCTTCCAGGAAAGGCGGGTGAGGAATGAATTCTATAAACCACGGTGATTGAGGCCACTTAAAAAAACCAACAGAAACAATCAAATCTTTCACAGCAATTCAAAGAACCACCCCCTAGAGCATCTGATAGCCACAAGAGCAGACTG
>VZRO01007808.1:57064-107885 GCA_013397915.1 Daphoenositta chrysoptera | reverse complement strand
AGCCCTGCCCTCTGGCAGTGGGAAGCCATTCCCCTTTCTTTTATCACTACATGTCATTGTAAAAAGCCCCTTTCCAAAATACGCTGCTGTTATTTCATGAACAGTAGATCAATGTAAAATCAGACCCTGAGAGTAATTACGAGGTTCAGGATAATGCTACTATTATTTCTGGTGCTCAGTTTCTGTATCTGGTGTCTAATGCATCTCAGAAGCTCATTATTAATCTGAAAAAAATAATGTGTCTCTATCTAATTCACGAACTGTGAATACTAAATACTTTCAGATTGTGTTTTGTTTGTTGTTGTTGTTTTTTGAAGAACTCAAAATTTTCAAAACATCTAGAGGGCTCCTAAGGAATAGCATAAAACAAATACTTTGCATTTTCAAAATTAAAATTCTGGAAGAGGCTCTAAACCTAACACCAAACACTTATGCAACTTGAATTTTAACCATCTTCACATCCTTAATCTTCATCATGTTTAGTACATTACATTTCTTTGACAACTAATCAATCAAAGGCATCATACCTTCTGTAAAGCTGCCAATTTAGTGTCATTTTGCCCTCTCTCAACAACGATTTATTTTCTACAGAAACTTCCTTGTTTATTTTATATATGTATAATTTATATATATAAAAATATAGCAGAACAGAAAGGGAAATAAGAAAAGCAAAGCAGCCAACACAATATTGCACCACTCAGGACTGTCAAGAAGAAACCCATGGCTTTCCACAGATCCACAGCCTCTCATCAACAAATCATCGAGGACATCCCCACGGCTCTGTGTCCAACAAGGGAAAGCAAAGAATTGGCTCTAAAAGGACTAAGAAGCTCTGGAAAGAGGCCACGGAGGACCCAGCAGCAGTAATGAGCTCTTCTGAATGAAGAGAGGAGCAGTTTTCACAGCTCTGGCAGAGGGGACGGCTGTGAAACGCAGTCTGTTGGTTGTGCTCCGCCAGGAGAACGCTGCCGAAAATAAAACCCGAGCACATCGCTATTTGTCCACGGCCTGACAGAAATGTCATAAAAGATAAAGGGAGAGTGGAAGCAGATCAACATTAAATACTAACAGAGGCAACAGCACAAAACTACTCAGGGAAATGGCAGCTCCAAAATCACAGCAAATCTCCCCCCGCCCCAAACAGGGAAGCGAACATCAAGGGATGCCCACCAAGAGCAGATGTCTCCAGGGGAATTCTGCCGAGGGAAGGTAGATCCTTCTGTCAGGTTCTGCTCTTCCTAAAAGCACGGGGGGATTTTCAAAAAGAGATTGATTTCCTAAATGGGAACAACACCACAGCCTAATTCCATTATTTTCAAGGGAGCTGAATTTGAAAGGTCTATTCAGGTGTGATGGTACCTTCCAGGAAAGGCGGGTGAGGAATGAATTCTATAAACCACGGTGATTGAGGCCACTTAAAAAAACCAACAGAAACAATCAAATCTTTCACAGCAATTCAAAGAACCACCCCCTAGAGCATCTGATAGCCACAAGAGCAGACTGCCCTTGCAGCAGCACACCTGGCCCCACATCCCTGTCTGTGCAGATACTGGGAATCCACAGCTGCTTCCCACAAGGTTTCAGGCTACTCCTGGGAAAACATTTTCCCCAAAACTACCTCAGGGTGAGGAATGCAGACCCAGGGCTTGCTCTGGCTAAGTGGCCTGGGAGAATGGGGCAGGGCTGTCATCCCTACAGAGCCTTGGAAAGGGTAAGGAGCAGGAGAAGAAAAGGCTGGAATAATGCCTGGAAGCATGGGATGCCAGCACTGACTGGTAGCTGATATAAAGATATATCCAGCCTACAAGCCTCCCCCTCAGCGTTAAAGCAAACCCATCCCACACCATGCACTGCTCTCAAGCAGCTTTAGGAAGAATCCAAGGATTTCAAATGTGAGGCTGAATGACAGACTGGGAGAGGAGGGGAGGGCGCGGGGAAGGGAAGCTCCCACCTGCGGGAAAGGCTCACAGCTGCTCTTAAACTCATTAGCAGAAATCTGCACAGGAAGATAATAAAATTGGAAATTCAAACACCCAGTTAGGGAGGGCAGCTGGGCACACAGCAGCCTCCCAGCTCGTAGGATATTGGTTTTAATGGCTATTCATAAATTTTACCAAAAGTTCCCGGTCACCTTGGCAGTCCCTGCCAAGCTGGTGAGCAGTGCTGTGAGATCTGGGTGGGCTGTACTGTGACCTTTCCACACCACATTAGTGCCCATAATTTGCTGAACTAACAGTTCCTCCTGCTGCTTTTGAATACGTATCAAATGACTTTTGAGCTACCACTCAAGACTTAAAAGCTTCTTACAACCCACCCTAGAGCCGGCTCCAATTCGTTATGCTGGGCACAGAAAACCTGCAACACTTTGAGCCCTCAAGATAAAAACTTCTGCCTAAATTTTACTGCACTGCCACCTAGAATATAAAATTAAGTGGTCCAAGGTCCCAGGAGGCCTAAAAGTCCCACAGGTACCTCCCATCTCATTTCCATAAGTTGTACCCAACACCTTGTGTTCAGAAATTCTTGTACTTCCATCTCCTCTCTCTGAGATTTCAGTAAAACCACTGTTCCCTTACACTGTGCAAATTGAGACATAAAACTTTGCCCAAAAGCTATAAAGGATGTACTTCTGTGCAATAAGATGTATCAGAGTCCAGATTTCATTATTTTCCTTGGTTCTGATCATGTTTCAGGGGTTCTTATGAGCATCACAAACAGCAACTCCTCTGCTCCATGTGTAAACCCAAAAGTGAACCCAACGGGACAACCATGGATGGGCAACTCTGCCTTGTCCTTCTTGTCCCACCTCAGGAAGGTTGGCCAAGCCTAGAAGGAGCTGGTTTTAGCTGTCTGTGAAAGGAACAGTCAGGAATATCCCTGAGCTGGACACCAGTGAGGGGAAGAGAAACTATCAGATATTAATCATCCTATAAAGAAATGCAGACGCATTTATCAACTGGTACTTACCACCCTCTAGCCTGTGTAGCTCAGGAAGCACCTTCATCTGGCATCTATTAAAAGGTGCTCCCACTTCCGAGGTCCTGGGCCACTGTGCTGGCGGGTGGCATGTCCCCACAGCTGTTCCTCCTTCCTCTGATTCCAGTGAATCCTGTTTACTCCGCTCCTGTGCACCTCCAGACAAAAATGGCCCTTTAGCTACTGTACATCTTATTTGTCCTTGCTTTTGCAATAAGCACTCACATCAATGAGTGTTTAAAACACTGCAAAATTCAAAAGAAACTCCCCTAGGTGGTCTATGCATACAAATAAGTATATATTTTGCTTTTTTCATAAAAAGACACCCTGCAGGTTTCAAGCTCCTCTCACTGCAAGAGATATTCTCAGGCAACAATGCTGATTTGGTGTAAGCTGATCCGTATCACTGAATCCTGCCTTTGTTTTTGGCAGTCCCCTTTCAAGGTGACTAAATTAAAGTGGAAGTACAATTCCAGGCAGCCCAACAAGGGGCAAGGCTGTTTTGCAAAATCTAAAAGGCTAAATAAGATGAAGCAAATCTTCAAGCTAAAGAATTAGTTCATCAAAAAAAAAAGAAAAAAGGGCACTGAGAATATCACTGGTCATCATGAAATGAGAAACGCAGAAGGGTTTGGGATGGAAGGGACCTTGAAGCCCATCTTATTCCCACCCCCTGCCATGGGCAGGGACACTTTCCACTGTCCCAGGCTGCTCCAAGCCCCATCCAACCTGGCCTTGGGCACTGCCAGGGATCCAGGGGCAGCCACAGCTGCTCTGGGCACCCTGTGCCAGGGCCTGCCCACCCTCCCAGGGAACAAGTCCTTCCCAATATCCCACCCAGCCCTGCCCTCTGGCAGAGGGAAGCCATTCCCCTTTTTCTTGGCACTCCAAGTCCCTTTTCAAAGGGCTTTGGCTTTCCACAGTCCCTCTCCAGCTCTCTTGGAGCCCCTTTAGGTACCGGAAGAGGCTCTAGGGTCTCCTCAGAGCCCTCCCTCTTTCAGGTTGAACAATGCCATACCAGAACTGGGAAAATTATACCAGCCAAGTAAACCAACACCAAATCTTCAACACCAAATCCCTCATATTTAATGGTCAGAGGTATGGGCAGAGTTTAAGAAGCCGCTTCTTCAGTGAACCTGATTTACATGAACCCAACTGGTTCGGCTCAGTTCAAGCAATTCAGCCCAAAACACATGGCTTGTCACTATCCCCAGCCCCTCCAAAACCATTATGCACAGCACACATAAAGAGACAAATGGAGAAGATATCTAAGTTCGTTTTAAGTGTGTGAGCCTGAAATTGCTAAGAAGAAATATTTGCTGTCTGCACCTGTGTGAAATTGAGATCAGGGCTGTAAGTGCTCTCAGTACTGTGCATGCTGTGGCACCAATACACTAATCACCCAAGGGTTCAGCAGCCTCGTTAAAATGCATCAGCAAAGAGCACATTTCCTCATCTAACAGACTCCAAAGATGAGCTGATGCACCCTTCCTTCACAGCAAAACCAGGGCTTGTCAATACAGGCATCTGTGTGCACCCTAAACTGAGATGTCAGTGAGCCCATGCCCCATGTGAGCACTGGCCCAGGTGTGTGTGGGGCTGCCTGCTGTTCCAGGGGTGCTGAAGCACATTCTGAGCTTTTGCACAGAGTAAATCCCCTCAGACAGAGCCGTTCTGCACACACACCAAGGCTGTCCTGGCACTCCAGCTCACCGCACACGAGCCTTTCAGCCTCGCTAAAAACCTCATCCCTCAAACGACGTGGCAAGTGAGCCACTCAAAGGTAGCCCTGGCAAGTCACTGCTGGGGATTCAAAGCATACTGATGCCAGCAGGAGAACTGGAAGGCAAAATCTGCAGGTATGGCATCAGCTTGTCCTGCCAAGACCCGCTCCTTGTGCCAGAGCCACTCGAGCCCTGTGCCTCGCACGGGCCAGTGACCCAACCTCCTCACCCTCGCCTCTCCTCCAGCCCTGACAGAGCTGCAGCGTGAAACCTCGAGCACAGCCCAGCTGCACCAGCGGGAGCTGGGCCCTGACATTCCCCAGGGCTGAGCAGGGACTGCGGGCCAGGCTCTGCTCACCCAGCTCAGTCCCCCCCCCGAGCCCGTGCAGGACCGCAGGGAGAGCCCGGGCAGGTGCCGATGCAGGAGCTCACCAAACACACTGAAGGCCAGACTGCTGCACACTAAAATAGCTGCTGCGTGAAAGGCACAGCCAGCTCTGCATATTCAAGATCAGAGTGGAGATAGATGTTGAGATTCTCTGTGCTACGCACAAAAGCCAAAAATCACCAGTGCATTTACAGTTCAATATTCGCCTAATCCCATCTTTATTTCTGGGGCATAAATGAAGCTCATTACAAATTATTTTCTTCAGAAAGCTACCAGCAACCCAAAATAATTTATGAATGCGCTGTTTGCATTTATACATCCTTGACACCCACAGCAAACATCAAAACAAGGAATTCAGTCAGTCACATTGGTTGTAATACACGATTCCTCTTTTCTCCGTGGATTCTGTCACAGCTACACCCAGCCAGCTCCTTCAGCAGCATCTTTCATGTTATTAGGTGTACATACACACAGGTACACATGTCCATTTTGTGGGGGCTCATTCGCAGCCCACCTCGCTTTCCTGCACGAGCAAAGGCATTTTGTGACAACGCACATGCAGCTATTGAATAATCATTGGCACAGAATAAACAGTGAAATATTCTGACCCTGCTCTCTGTGTTGCTCCCCCCCTCACTCTCACACTACACCATTTGCCCACCAGCTGCAGTAAATGGCGAGGTTCTGACGTGCAGGGACACACCAGGGATGGCAGCGAGTGCTGTCAGAGCAGCAATCACACAGCACCACAGCCTGTCCCACCCAGAGAGACCTGGAGCACCTGCCAGCCCAGGACAGGTTGGTACAGAATGGTACAGTGACCTGGAACATCTGCCAGCCCAGGACAGGTTGGTACAGAATGGTACAGTGACCTGGAACATCTGCCAGCCCGGGCAGGGCTGGTACAGGACAATACCCAGACCTGGAACATCTGCCAGCCTGGGCAGGGCTGGTACAGGACAATACCCACACCTGGAACATCTGCCAGCCCGGGCAGGGCTGGTACAGGACAATACCCACACCTGGAACATCTGCCAGCCGGGGCAGGGCTGGTAGAGGACAATACCCAGACCTGGAACATCTGCCAGCCGGGGCAGGGCTGGTAGAGGACAATACCCAGACCTGGAACATCTGCCAGCCCGGGCAGGGCTGGTACAGGACCCTACCCCAGACCTGGAACATCTGCCAGCCCGGGCAGGGCTGGTACAGGACAATACCCACACCTGGAACATCTGCCAGCCCGGGCAGGGCTGGTACAGGATGCTGCCATCCCACCTGCCTGCTGGGTGATTCCCTCTCAGCACCCTGGGGGCAAAGCTGATACAGCCAGACTTGCTTTGCTTTCAGCATTTCCTTCCTTGAGCACTTCAACAGGATACAGACCTTAACAAACAAATTCAGGGACAGAATTCGCCTTTTTTAAAAATTACTATGATCATAAGAGCACACACTCACACACACACCCCACGAACACATCGGCTCACAGAGCAAGGACAGGATGGGCACTGCCAGATGTGCAGGGGCTGCACACCTGGCCCAGGGACACGGGTGGCAGGTGGCCAGGTGGCTGCTCGGGGCGTGGGCAGTGCCTGGAGCAGCCCGGGTGGCTCTGCCACGGCTGGTGCCCACCAGGCAGGGTGGACGTGCTCAGCCCCCGGAGCCTTTCCAGCCGCTGAACCTCGGCACGACCACAGTGAAGTGTTGAACAGCAAAGCCGTGGCTGGTGAGAGCTGAGCAGACGCAGGAGATGCTGGGGAGGAGGGAGGGGAGCCAGAGAGGCCCCCACAGCTCCCTCCCCTCGGGCTGTGCTGCAGGACAGAGACCCCGGTCTGAGAGGAGGGGGCTCAGGTCAAGGGGAGCGGGGGAGGTTCCAGCCCTGCTGCCCTTGGCCCCTCCAGCCAGTTTGGATGGGGCTTGGAGCAACCTGGTCCGGTGGAAGGTGTCCCACAGCAGGGGCTGGGACGAGATGAGCTTTAAAGTCCCCTCCACCACAAACCAGCCTGGATTCTGTGAAGATTTACCAGCAAAACAACCCCCACAGCTCTCACATTCTGCAGAACCCAGATCTCCTGTGTCCCCCCTGCACATCCCACGGGTTTGGATCCACAGGATCCCATCTGACCACCTCAGAGAAAGCCACACCACAGCCTGAGAGCACCACAACTCCCTTTCTTCCTCAGGGCTTTGTGTTTGCAAGAACCAGACACAAAGAGGGACTCTTATTATCAGCTCGGCACTGAACACACACACAGAGTCATCCTGATTGCACACACCAGGTAAAATCAAGCATCAGGAATTTTCCCTCAAACGTTGTGCTAACCTCACTCCGTCAGCCAATAGCTCTTTTCCTTCTAAGTCCTTGAACACCAATTATTTTATACCAAATTCAATGTTTGGTCTGTGTAGTATGGCAATTTAGGGAAAAAAAAAGAAAAAAAAAAAGAGAGACTACTACATTTAACAAATTTGGAAATACTATTAATCAAAAATACAACTTCACAAATAAGGAGTCCCCTCTGCCCCTAAAATAAAAATTTTAAAAAAAGAGAAAAAAAAAAGAAAAAAAAAAAGAGAAAAAAAAAGAAAAACTAGAGTGCAAATTTAGGAACTGAGAATGAAGCTTGGAAATTTGCCACTAATAGAGAAGAAGGGATATGGCTTATGAAATAACCCCACCGTTTCTGTGTATAATCATTATTTTCAGTTTGGCCTCCCTAAATTAAATCGGTTTTAATCTTTCCTGCTAAACTGGCACAACGCTGACTCCAGCTTTTGGGTGTCCATTTGTTCTACCACATGACATCACGAGATGCCTGCCAATAACACAGAGATGCCTAAAAGCCTTGAAATTCTTGGCTTTAGGACTCCAGGTTTTCTGAGAACTGTTAATTTACTTTGGCTTAAATCCTAGATTTTGGCTCCACTTGAGAAAAGTATTTCTCACACAGTAATTAAACTTGTAGTGGACAACACTGAAGCAATAGGGGACGAGCTGCAGAGACAGGATGTTGTCTAGGCACGTTTTTCTGAGCTTTCTCTTCTTGCAGCCACGAGAAGAAAGCACTGAAGGACCAGTAATACAGTTTAAGTTCTAATTAGAGGAATTAAGGAAGAAGAAATGGCATTTGTTAGACAAAACTTTATATATAATTACGAAAATGGAGAAAGCCAAGCTGTCAATTGGAAAACAAACTCAGACCATGTAAAATACGGAACAGGAAACAGCAGCAGAGGAATTACCTTTCCCAAAGGAACATTTCCTGGGGTCTGAGCAGCATTCTTGTGCTGGTGCACAGCAGGAGCAGCCTCACCTCTCCCACTGCGTGGGAGAAAACACAATAAAACCAGGGGACAGCACAAAGACAGTGCCTTGACCCTCAAAACCATCCGGGACAGAGGCCCTTGGCTGCTCCTTAATGGGAATTTGGCTCTATTTCCCCGCACTGCTCGTGGAGCAGGGGAGCAGAAATGGCACAAGACTGCAAGTTCAAATACATTACAAAATAGTCTGCAAAAATAGCTGGGCCTTGTAAGAAATATCCTTCTCCATGGAAACCACCAGACGCTCCGAATTCTGGCAGACTAGAGAAAACGGGTTTGTATTATTAAAGGAAATGTCTGTGTGTTTGGGCTTTTATAATTCTAACCTTCAGCGAGAGAGGAGCAATTGCTTCTGTCCAGCACAGGTCAGCTGAACTTCCCACAGCCTTCCCTCTCCTCATCCAGGGATATGAAATTCCCAAGGGACAGAAGGATGGGCGGGGGGTTTGCTTTGCAGGTCTCTGCAGCGCTTTTAATTACAGATACAGAACGGAAAGAAGCAAGGAAAAGAAAAGACCCCCTGGGGTTTTAAAACACCTGTCCACACAAATCAGACACCTCCACTTATTTTTGTGTGGAATGAGGCAAAGCAATGCTCCTGTAGCACATTAATAAATGCGAGGTATGTATTTCAGCATCTGTGTATTCCAAACCTCTCGCACTCAAGCAAGGGAAAGATAAGCCATTACTATTCTCTCCCTCACCCAAAACAGTTTCCACTTTGGATGCCAGGTGGGGAACTATAGATTAATTAACTCCCAACTGGCACTGATGGGATAATTACAGTCTCCTGTCTCTGGATTTCACTATTTCCATCTGAACTCCCACACCAAAAAGCAAATCCTAACCATGAACCTCCACTTCTCCACTGATTCCCAACAGGGCACTGACCCCTTACCTGTGGAGGCTGGGATTCACAATTCAGAAGAACTTAATAGAATATTTTTAAAGAAATAAAAGTGCTGCAGCCTCAAAACATGAAAGGGCTGGGCTACAAAGGAGCACTCATATAGAGAGCAATTATATTTTTGATATCTAATGGTTCTGCCTCAGGAAGCAAGAGCTGGCTAGCATCAAACTGTATAAAAGAAAGGATTATGGGCTCATGAAAAAAGAATGCCATTTTGATTTAAAACCCAGCAAAGCATAGTGCAGATTTGTTATTTTAACTCACAGTGCTTAATTCCTATAACAAGCCTGAATGCCATTAAGGACGAAAAATACACGAAATACTTGTGGTACAAGACATTAAAAGTAACCTCAGTTCTCATCAATGGCTCTGAACACGCCATTCTCTGCTTCCTGGAGCCGCTCTGCACCTGCACAATACATCTGGGCTGCACAAGGCTGCAGCAGGGAAAATTAAAACCAAAAACATTCAAACTCATTTCCGAGAACCTGCTTCACCCCAGTATTTCCCAGGTTACGGTAACTCCCAGCCAAAGGAGCCCAAAGCCTCCTCCTGACTCCCCAGTCAGCACCAAAAGCAGCTCCCACCTGGTTTCTGTGATTTCATCCAGGGCCACAGGTACCGCAGCCGAGTTTTTAAAAGAAATTCTCAGCATTTAATCCCCAGCACCAGCAATCATCATCATGGGTGAAATACAGAATTTGCACAAAAAGAAAAAGATTTAGTTCTTCCTCAATTCATGAAATTAAAGGATAATCCCCCAATTATTCAGAATACTTTTGTAGTCTTGTATCTCAATTTGCCTTTTACTTTTATAGTGGGGTTTTGGGTGGTTTTGTTGTGGGTTTCTTTTGAAGTCACTCGTGTCCAGAGGATTTAGAAATTATGCAAAACCGGTTGCTGCTCCCTGTTTTAAAGAAATGGGTGTGTTCAGTGTGCCTTGTTTCATAAAGCAGCACGCAGCA
Source organism: Daphoenositta chrysoptera (assembly GCA_013397915.1). Lineage (NCBI taxonomy): Eukaryota > Metazoa > Chordata > Aves > Passeriformes > Daphoenositta > Daphoenositta chrysoptera. Next base: position 97,601 of record VZRO01007808.1, on the reverse strand, counting down.
TGAGCAAATAAATATATATAAATACGTTCTTGCTGCATTAGTCCATTAAAAAGAAAAAAAAAAACCAAAAAGAGTTCTCACAAGCAGCTATGGACATGATTTCTGCAGCACCTGCACCATCATCACAACAAACGTGACACTGGGAAAACATGAGGAAAGATGGAAAAGGGGCCAAGGCACAACACAGGAGTGGAGAGCTAAGTCTGTGCTAAAATGTGGTGCTCTGGGATCCCTGGCAGTGCCCAAGGCCAGGCTGGACGGGGCTTGGAGCACCCTGGGATAGTGGAAGGTGCCCGTGCCCATGGCAGGGGGTGGAACAAAAAGGGCTTTAAGGTTCTTTCCAACCCAAACCACTGGAACATGATTTTTTTTCTTGCTCAAACAATCACCTCAAATCATGTTTGAAACTTCCCGGTTTTGTTTGGGAACCTCTAGATAAAGACACTGGAAGATAAATAAATGGACTGTAATGGTTAACAAGGTACCTTTTGACAAGATTGATATTCCATTTATACAAGTTCCTCCATGTGTCAAAAAACCCCATCCCACAACGTGCACCTGTTATTGTTCAGGAGGGAGAAGGATCACCTCCTGTCACATCCCATCCATCCCAACCCACTCCATTCCCCCCAAAATGCCATCTTCATCTGTCCACCAACAGGCTTTAAGAAAGTCCCATCTCCTCCACACTTAATGAAAGCTGTGCAGACAAACTCAGGGGGAAGATTTCTGTGAAAAACTGGGGAATGGTGTCAGTGATGGAACAAGAAGTGTTCTGGTGAGAGCTGTAACACAAAATGCTGCTCACTTTCTGCTGTGAAATGACAGCTGTATTTCCTCTGCTGACATCTCTTGCCAACAATCCCCATGGCCATCACTTCCTTATAAAACCTCCTGAAAACCCAGTCCCTGAAACTTTACACCAAATCATCTGAAGGGGTGAACCAAGGGAATGTCAAATTATTATGTCAAAAAATAACATTAAGTAAGCTGAGAAACAAGTGATCCAAAACTCATCTAAATAACTCCACTCCCTTCTTTTCTCTCCCTTTCCTTATCCCATGGCTCAGATCCCAAGCCCAGAGGCTGCTCCAGGTTATAGGATGCATTTGTGTATTTTGGGGGTGCAGGTGACACTGTTTCTTGACTAATTCCAGCTGAATCAATAAAACAAAACAAGCATCTCTCTAAGATTTGGTTGCTCAGCCTGGCTCCTTTAAGAACGCTCCTATAAAAATCAGCCAAACCAAAACTGTTTCCCAATATTACCCTTTAAGTAAAAGTCCTGGGTTTATTTTTCCTGAATCAATAAAAAAAGAATTTATAAGGGTTTTTATGACTCTTTTGATATTTATAAGAGCCGTTTAGAAGGGAATAAAAAAACCCTACTGACTATTCAGGAAAATAAAATTTTATACAAAAAAGAGCTGTCAGAAGCCTCAGCTAGTTAAAAAAACTTGCTAATTTCTATAAATCACAGTAAGCTTAAATTTTGGGTGCAGCCACAGCAGGTACATAAGGGTAAAACTGTATTTATCTTCTTAATGTCTTTCAAACAATCAGACCAAGACAGAAGAAAGAAAATTCACTGCTTTGAAGTGATGGAGTATGTTTCTGAATGGCTACAAATTAATAGAAATTAAATTCATATTTAAATTTGAAATCTGAAGACAAAAGGCTGATGGAGGACAAGCACTGCAACCAGCCAAATTCAGGTTTTTAGCCTCTGAAGACTTCATGCAAACTCACCCCATCCTTCTGAGGATCTCCACAGCTTCAAGCAGTGGAAAAACACCAAGGAAGTACAAAGATGCACAGAAATACGTGGATCTACCTCTGGCTGCTGGGGTCAGGCTCTGGGACAGCCCCACCCTGCCTCAGCAGAGCTCCATCAGGATGAGCTCCGTGAAAGCTTGGGCAGGACCCACTCCCCTCCACAGGAGATGCATTTGAGCTGGGACAACCATTGCGAGATGGAGCCATCAGCAGACAAACCCCCTTTTTGGTTTCTACAGCTCAGGAAGATTTACAGCTCATTTAAAGGAAGTATCTTGGACTTCTTATACTGATTAAAGCTCCGTTTTTTTCGATACAGCAGTGTCACAGTTCAAAGTCACTCGTGCCACACAATGAGAGGTTTGTAAGAAGTGGCCTCTGCTCCACCACCTGCCCTTCCACACACAAGCTCCATCCAGTTTGCTTGGCTGGGGGAAGAGGGAAACTCCTCAGGAACACCTTTCCATCCTCACCACAAAGCCTCCAGCTTGCCTTCCACTGACCTGTATTTGCAAACCTGCACGGAAAACATTTTTTCCCTCATTTTAATTTAATTTAATTGAGAAGCAGGTGCCTGCTGCAGTCCCGCAGGGCACGTTTAGATCCTCCTGCTGACGTTACAGAGGTTCCCTGCCATTCCTGCTGCACCAGCCAGGCCTGGCTCTTCCCAGCCAGGGATGGACAGACCCCCGCTCTTCCCAACACAGCCAGGAGCTGGAGCAGCCTCGTGTCCTGCTCCAGGACCCACAGCTCAGCACTGGGGTCCCAGTCCCACCAGAGGGATGGATGGATGGACACACAGCCACCTCCTCGTCCAGGTGGAAGCTCCCAGGGTAATTCCAGCTGTTCCAGGTGCCCAGAGCACAGCTGTGCCCCAGGATGGTGGCCAAGGGCTACTGGGGTTCAGCTGAGCTGCAGTAACTGCTTTGTTCATGCCCAGACCTCTTGCAGGAACCATTACAAGCTTTAGCTGATCATACATGGGGCTGCAGATTTCCAACACAGAGAATTAAAGCCACAATAGAAAAAATAAAGTCTCAGTGGGAGTGACACACAATTTGTACCAAGGAGGGCAAAAGAGAGTAAGGAGGAGCATGGTGAGAATTTGTTCTTGTAGGGAAAAAGGAGAGGCAACCCAACAGGCCCGAGCTCCTTTCCATCCTTTTATGCTCTGGTTTACACCTCTTGATACCCAGAACAAGACAAAGTTCGCTAAAAGGACACAATGCCAGTAGCCCCAGCCATTCCATATCCAACTTTAATAGATCTGAAACCCTCTGAAGTCCAAGCAAGTATTTCCCTGACCTCTGTGTGCCTTTTGCTTCTGTCTTTTCATCATTTTCTTTTCTACAAGTATTTAAGTCAAGAATATTCATACTCATCCTGTCCACTCCTCAGGAGGGTGGGGAGGTGTTCAGTGCCAAAGGTATAATCAAGTGCTCAGATAAGCTTACAGGTTTAAAGCCAGACACCAGTAACAGAAGCAATCACAGCCACCCAACTACTCAGAACAGCAATAATGGGATTATCTGTCAACACAAACAAAAGGATAAATACAAGCAAAACCATCAGTCCCTGAAACCCAATTCTCATGTTAATCTGAGACTACGGCAGGAAGATTAAAGAACCCTCTGATCAAATAAAAAGTTATTGATTGTAAAATTCTTGCCTTAAACAAAGTATCTGTTTGTGGTTTAGGACAACCACGTGCATGGCAGCAGCTGGATAACCACGACAGAAAGCTGTACCATCCCAAAGGAGCAGCAAAGTCTGGGACTTTCCTCTTCCAGAACAGGGCTTGGAGCAACCTGGCATAGTGGAAGGTGGCAGGAGATTGGAACAAGACCCCCATTCCCTGTCTCCCTGGATGCAAGAAGTAGAGCTGGGAAGGAGGGAGAGGTGGGGGGCAGGTGTTTTTAAGGTCTTATTTCACCTCTCATTATCCTGCTCTGGTTTTGTTAGTAAGAAATTCAGTGAGTATCTCTAATTCAAGCCTGTTTTGTCTGTGATGGTATTTGGTGAATGATCCCTCCTGGACCTTGTCTCAGGTCATGAACCCTTCATTACATTTTCCCTCCCCTGTCCAGCTGCTGATGGGAGCGAGAGGCTTTGATGGGTCAACCCACTACACCTCCCTTCACCCCATTCAAGCAGCAGCAAAAAAGCCCAACTCACCCCTAAATCACAGCACAGCTGAAGGCAAACACACCGTGGCATTCAAACCCCCCTTCCACTTGGCCAGTTGTACTGGTGTGAACGCAGCCAGAGCTGAAGCACCCTGTGCCAGAGCTCTGGACCAGGCAGGGCAGCGGCTCAGCCCTGAGACTGATCCCTGAGCTGTCCCTGCTGCCTGGTGCTCCCCTCCTGTCAGCGTTTCACAGCACAGCACCGCCTCCTCTGCCTCTTGAACATGGAAACCGCTGGAGGGTGTGTCTGGCAGGGGAGGCACCCCTGGGCTTTGCTGACAGGTGAGCAGGGCAGTGCACACGCGTGAACGCACGTGCACACGCGTGAACACACGTGCACACGCATAACACACGTGCACACACATGAACACACGTGCACAGGCATGAATACACGTGCACACCCATGAACACACGTGCACGCGCAGGAACACACGTGCACACACATGAACACGCATACACGCGCATGAACACACGTGCACACGCATGAACACACATGCACACGCGTGAACACACGTGCACACGCGTGAACGCACACACCCTGGCAGGAGTCACAGCGGGGAGAGGGAGCCAGCCCCGTTTTCCTTCTCCCCACTCCTTCCCAGCAAAGCCGGCCAGCTGCCCCTCGCCCGGGCTGCGCTCAGCGCGGCCGCCACGGCTCCGGGCAGGTGAAGGGTTGCAGTGGGACACGGAGCACCCTCCCCGCTCCCCTGCAATCCCACCACCGCATCCACCCGAGCCACCCAGCAGGGAAGGAGGAGAAGGGGCCCGGCAGCGGGAAGAGGCTGTGGCAGCTCGTAGTTGATTTGATGGCACCCAACTTCTGATCCAGTCACAGCCCAGCGCCGGGGGACTGGCAGAGCAGTCTCCACTGCTGCTGACCCTTCCCACCTGGATGAGCGATCCCAGAGCCGTGCTCGTTCCTTAGGGCTGCACCCTCGGATTGCTGCAGTCAATGAAGAGATCCTCATTTATTTAATAGGGTGGGATCAGGCCCTTGTTGCACAAAAAGCCTACACAACTGGCAGCACAGCCCCCGGGAAGGCTCAGAGAGATACCTGCTTGTGTCTGGTCAAAAAGGAGACTTATTTCCCTGACTCTGCCCTGTTCCAGGCGCTCTCTCCCCACGCCAGGATTTCAGATACACACACGTTTTTAGGAATCTCTTCCCTCCCCTTTTTTTAACCAAGTGCCTCAAGTCCACGCTGCTCTCTGTGTGACAGGCACAGCTCCAAGCTCCCAAGGAAGGTTATATGAGACACCAGAAGGCTCCATATGCATTTTTCATCTTCTTACGCAACCGTGCCCCTCCACACATGGCTGAGGAGATTTTCTGCAAACAGTTCAGCCATCCACCTAATGCTTACTTAATGGGAGTGTTTTCAGAAAAACACTACAAGAATTTTCAAATAGAAACAATTAGCATTCGCAGTAATTTGCATCTACTTTCCCCCATTTCTAAAGCAGCAGGCTCTGCTTTAATATTAACCCCTGCTTGCTCCTCAAAGCCCAGTGCAGGGGAGCAAGCCATGTAACTCCCATTAGAGACCACAGGAACAATTCAGTTCAGTGGGGAAAAGATTACACGGCAGTGCTTGAAACTTTGGGGGACGAGTCTTTGTTTTTAAGCGTCCTGTGTGTCAGCAGAATGAGCAGTTTCCATCACAACACTGCTGTTTTCACCAGCGTTCCATTTCCTAATCCGTCCTCCTATGCCTCCAGGGACTAGTGATGGGATTTACACGTGCACCATTCACCAAATCACTCCCGGATCACCTAAGCTGCCCTGAACTCACCATGGGCTGAGACCAGAGCAGCCAAGGTCCTCCAGAGGCTCAAAAAATCCCTGAGCCTGGGGTGGAGAGCAGGAGGGAAAGGTTTCATTAGCCAGAAATTTTGATGTAGGCTCATTTTTGACAGCCAGCTATCCCATGAACATTTACATCTCGGAACTCACAAATCATGCTGGGAAGTCTGGGTTTTCCAAAACATGGAACAGCAGGTTCTACCTTCCAGACCCTGAAAGACAGAGGAAGGTGAGTACCTGACTCAGACATCCCTGCAGACACCTCGTGGTTTGGGGCCCAGGTGGGTCGGTCCTTGGGCCAGGCACCATTCCCTGTGCCCACGAGATGCAGAGCACGGGGAGAGGATGGGGACAAGAGGAAGCCTGGGATAATTCCCACGGAACAAGGCTGTATTTGCAAAGGTGCCTGAGAGAGTTACGGCTCAATCAACATGAGACGAGCAAACTCTACGAGGCAAAGAAGAAAGGGAGCAGCTTCTTATTAAAACACAGCAGCTTTTTTGCTGTCTACCACAGAGCTCCACAAGAGAGCAGGTTTTTTTTTCCCCTCTTCTAAAACCCTGAAGAATTCCATGTAAAATAAGTCCAAGTTTAAAGACTCCACACCTGACGGCATCTAAGCAGAGCCCACTTGAGCAGTGCAGTGCTGTCCCCTGTGTACACACACTGCTATTCACTCTTTAAGAGATCACATACTCCTTTTCCTGCAGGACCTCTGCCTCCTTCAGCTCGCTGGTTTGATGGGAAGCAGCAAGTGATGCAGAACAAACGGGAGAAGTCTTGTCAATCTCTGTCTGATGCAGTAACAAGTTCTGTTGGCAGGGCAGATGTGGATTTACACCCGTGTTGCTGAAATACCTGAGCTCTGTAAACAAGATGGCTGGTGTGCAGGGAGGAGACAGAGATCCAAGGAGTGTCTGGATCCTTCAGAGGACGCTCTGGATTATTCCTGGAGAGCTGGGTGTAACACTACTCACCATTTACTGACTGCTACCCAAACAGAAGGGACACACAGAGTCCACAAAAGCCTCTCTTCTCTCTGGTGACCCATGACAGCACCCAAGGAAACAGCTGGAGCTGTGTCAGGGAAGGTTCTTCCCCCAGAGTGGGGCACTGCCCAGGCTCCCCAGGGAATGGGCACGGCCCTGAGGCTGCCAGAGCTCCAGGAGCGTTTGGGCAACATTCCCAGGGATGCACAGGGTGGGATTGTTGGGGGGTCTGTGCAGGGCCAGAGGTTGGACTGGACAATCCTGGTGGATCCCTTCCAACTCAGGATATTCTACGATTCCATTACATACTTAGCTGTTTGAAGTATTACAATATAAACTGAAGAACCAAGGGATTTCCAAGAGATCCTCTTTGCAAAACATATTCTCTTAACGTAGGCGTTGAAGGGCTTTTTGGGTAAGAAGGCTTTTGTTTGGTTTTTAGGGATAAAGAAGTTGAAATACCATTACATCACTAAATTACCAGAATGTGTCTGGCATCAGTAAGACACTAAACAGAGTGAACAACAGAGGTCCCATGTCAGCATCACCTGAACAAGGTAAATGCAGCAGATCTGAGCTGGTGATAAATGAATCCCAGAGCACAGGCTGCTGGCTGCACACTGCCTTCTGCTCCCCAGGATCACCTCAGAGCCTGCAGGTACAGAGAACTCCAGAAACCTCAAATGATGCAATTGTGCATAAGGAAAAGGGTGTGTTTCATTATCATCTAGGCAGCTGATCACAGGAACAGAGTAACACAGCCATGCACCACTCCTGGGGTAGGAGCCTGCAGAGCACCAGCACGTCTTGCATATTTTGACATGACTATTTCCTTCACACAAAAATAAATACTGTTGAGGGCAAACCTCAGGAAAAGGTAAAACTAAATATCACATCAGGCTTTGCAAACACCTTTCTTTGCCTACTCATTAAGTCATATCCTGCAGTAACTACAATGCCAGGGAGATGAGGGTGCTGGCTGTGTTTGCATTTCCCAGACACAAAGCTCAGAATGAAAAGCCACTCCAAAAGCCACACCACACTCTCCTGATTTTCCTGCGAGCTCAATTAAAGATCTGCTCAACCTGCCTCCATACAAAATTCAGCAGCCTGTAGGACTTTGAAATGCTTTATACCCTGGTGTGGAACAGCCACTGGATCATTAATACTCTACTTCAATGTAAATGTTTAAAAACTATGCAAGAGTTGAAAATGAGATCTATCTCTGCCAGTTTGGTTTGTACACTGGGAAAAGTCACATCTTAAGAACCCCAAACTGCCAGCAGCAGGGACATCCAGCACAGTGCAGGGCCACCTGGAGAACAGCACTGGACAGGGTGATGCTCCAGCAACTAAACAGCAGAACACCTTGGCTGAACCCAGAATCCAGGCCTGGGGTGGGCTCCAAAATGAAATCCAGAGCACAAGGATATTTGCAAAAACCAGGAAATTATCATTCCCACAAAAACTTCCTTTGGAAACTACCTTCCACCCTTGAAATTCAGCTGCTTACACTTGGCTTTTTTCTGGCTGGTGCAGAGCTGATGGCACCGCTCACACCAGGAGCTGTCACATTCCCAAGCACAGAAAACACAAAGGAAGCAGAGATCTTGTCCATCACCTGCAGATAAAACAGTCATCCCAAGCTTGCCTCCTCAGGCTCTGGCTCACTGCAGCAGCTAAGCACATGCTTGGAAGTGCTTGCTAAATAAATCACGAAATGCACACATCCAGAATGGTTCTCCCGAAACTTTGGGAACAGAAAGATCCCATGCAGCTAAAACACTTCCAAAACCGTTTTTCAAATGACAATTTATCCTCATGATATTCCTCTAATTTATGCCTGAATTATTTACCTCTTTTTTTGCAGATGAGGATCTATAAGGAAAGGCTAAGGAATACTTTTCTGGGAACCCTGTCATCTACTGCAAGGTCTTGAGACTGTTTCTGCACCTCTAAAATTCTAAGGAAAGGGAGGAAAAAAATCCTGGTGGATCCCTTCTAAGTGCCACCACGTATCTGTGGGAATGTCTAAAGAGCAGGACCTCACAGTGCCAGGTGTACATGTGCAAAAAGGAGTCTGAAGTCCTTGTCAGAATAGCTTGGAGTCTATGATGTATCAGGAGAGGAAAAGGTGTTTAGCAAACAGGAACAGCACCTCCAGCGAGGCCTGAAACAAGATCTATCCATAGGATCTTACGGACAGGCATAGCTGGGTAGGTAAATAACTCGGAAAAATGATGGCAATGAGGGACAAGGCAGAGGAAAAGACAAAAAGCTCTGGCGTGAGGACAAGGAGAAGAGCAAGAGGGATGACAGCCAGCGATCCCAGCTTCTCCCTCCCCACCACCGCTCCTGGCTGCCCCAGAGCAATCCAACACCCACTTCTGGCTGCGTCTCGGGATGCTCCTTGCTCCCTGAGTCCCTGAGTTCCCACAGCACCCAGCGTGCCCCCAGCAGCTCCCTCAGAGCTGGGACAGGGACACTGTCAGAGCCCGCTGGGACAGCATCCCCCCCCCAGCGCGAGCGTTCCACGCCTGCGATGGATTAACCACGCAAACGATGAATTCAAAACTCATTTCCTCCTTCCTCTCTCTCTGCAAGGTAAGCGCAGGCCTAGGGATGTTGGGGGTTTGTTTGGGATGTCTCTGCGTGTGTTTGGAGGCAGAAGGATGGGTTTGCCTGCCTCGTTTCCGAGATGTGAAGCTGGAGAGCCAAAGCAGGGGAAATCTGTGCTATTTTTGTAAGGACTGATGGGGAGGAAACAGCAGCACAGTTTGTAAAGGTCAAAGCCTGTGCAATCGTACATTTTGCATGGGTGAAAGTCACTTCTGTGACAGAGGGAACAAAGGACTGACAGGAAGGTGGAAAAGCAGTGGCAACATTTCAGCATCCCAGGTAAAAAAGGCAAATTGCTACTTTCCGATTTGCATGTTTTTGGGAAGGTGGTTTCAAAAGCAACTTTTGTGTTTTCATGGATTAATCCCTCATTTTCTTTTCGAACACAACTTGTTTAGAAAAATCTCCTGAAAGCGTATTCTGGATGTCAAATATTGTATAACCCACAACAGAAAATAAAAGCTTAGGCAAAAATATATACTGCAAACATCACCTTTTTCAATTGGTTGAAGTCATTTACTCCAGTAACACTGTCATGCTGAGAAAATGATCTTTTGTCTGTAACTGCTACATAGCTATTAAGCATTTTAGCATATAAGTATGATATTTTTCTTCTTTAGTGTGTAGCTCTGCTTGGATAGGTGTGGGGGAAAATAAAATCAGTGTTTAAGCTTGGATAGGAAGTTCAAAAAACAAACACAACAGTGAACAAGGAGACGGTGTTTACACTGCAGAGAGAGAATTAAAACAGTATTTAAGTAGAAGCAGAAATGGCTGCCCCATGACAAAATCAGCAATACCACATCTACAGCTCGTACCATGGGTCACTCCCTAAATAAAAAGTGCTTCTTAGAAAACACAAAACAAGAATTTGCCACAGCAAACCCATGCCTAGGGCTGCTGATGAAATAACAGGTACCAAAGCACAGATGTCTTCATTTACAGATCACCCTCATCAAGCCAAAGAACTCTGTGCTTGTTATTTTCTTAAAAGAGAATTCAGAAAAACTTGAAGCATCTGAGCAAAATGAAAGTTCAAGTGGATGCCCACAGCCATGCTCAGCAAGCAGAGGAGGGGAGGGAGCAGGGAAGGGAGGAGGAGCAAGAGGCCACATCCTTCCCGTTGCCATTCTAAGGTGCAAAGACTTCTCCAACACGACAGATTTTTAAGAAGCTATCACACATTCATAACACTAATTGATTTTCATAGAGAAGAGAGCAGATGAGGTCTCTTTGGGAACTGCCTGCTACATTTCTGCTTGAAAGGAGATCGCTGCTGGTGTGCCTCAGCTCCTTCATAAAAAATTTAATTAACAATATCTCCAAGAACGAAGCCACAGTGAGGTCCCCAGCTATCATGTGACTGCCAGCGCTCCGATGCACCACGGCAAATTCAACCTGAGCAAACAACACCTGGCACAGGTGACAGCCCGGGCAGCACCCCCAGCACAGCAGGGACGGGCTGCGAGCAGGAGGGGACACAAAGGGACACAGAGAGGCCTGCACCCAGCCTGCCACATCAGCTTGTGCTCCTCGCTGCCACTCTGGATGGTTATGATGCCTTAGGTTTTAGCTTTTATATTTTTCGAATCCTGCACTGCCTGGTGTGTAACTCTGAAGTTTCGTGTGGCCCGTGAGCTGCTGTTCTCTCATGCTGGTCAGACATAACAAACCTCTCTGGGTTTGCTCTTCAAAGCCACCAGGCCCCAAAATGTGTAAACTAAAAAGTCTCTGAAGGGGGGCAAACTTGGGGTAATTACATCATGAGCTGAGGTTATAACTGGAGAATTAACCCTGATATGCAAATGAACCAAACTTATAAAAGGGTGAAGAACCCGTGACCTGAGGTGCATCTTGGGTGTCGCCTTTGGCCTGCCCAGGGTGTACCTTTGAAGGCCTTTCAAATAAACACCTACGTTTATTCTCTTATTCTTGTCTAGTCTCTGTTTCTAGGTGGCCACCCCAGGCATCAGTTACACCTTTTTGTCCGTGATCTGGTGATGACACCACAAAGCCAAGCATTTAACAGACCATGGTTCCTGCTGCCGACCCTCACGGATCTACGTGTCAGGAGAGCTCATGGACACACACGGACATGCACTCCCTGTGAATGGAGTGTCCCAGCACCGTCACCCCTGAATGGCACCAGGAATAGAAAGCCAGGCTGGGTGTCCCATCTGGCACAGCCATGCAGGGGAGAAAACAAAACTGGATTTCTCTTCCCTCCATCACCACTGCCTCCCTCGCTGCCTTTCCCTACAGGAGCTCTCAACCTCACAGGATTTTTTCCTTCCACAGACTGAAAGCAGGGAGGGAGAAAGATCTGAAAATAGCCATGTCCAATGCTATAAACAGATTACCAAACTGTCCCTACACACGCACTCCAGGCTCACACACAGCACAAGGATGCACACGTCTGAAAATTCCCCCAACTCCACAGCAATTAGTGCTGATCTACAGGAAATGGTGTGGCCAGCAGGACTTGGGAGGTGATCATTTCCCTGTGCTGGGCACTGCTGAGGAACCTCCAGTTCTGGGAGCAGCTCTGGGCCCCTCACTGCAAGAAAGACATTGAGGGGCTGGAGCGTGTCCAGGGAAGGGAACGGAGCTGGAGAAGGGGCTGGAGGCCCAGGAGGGGCTGAGGGAGCTGGGAAAGGGCTCAGCCTGGAGAAAAGGAGGCTCAGGGGGGCCCTTGTGGCTCTGCACAACTCCGTGACAGGAGGGGGCAGCCGGGGGGGTCGGGCTCTGCTCCCAGGGAACAGGGACAGGAGGAGAGGGAACGGCCTCAGGTTGCACCAGGGAAAGTTTAGACTGGATATTAGAAACACATTTTTCACAGAAAGGGTTGCAAAGCATTGGCACAGGCTGCCCAGGGAAGTGAAGGGGTCACCATCCCTGGAAGTTTTGGATAAACACATAGATGTGGCACTTGAGGACATGGTTTAGTGGTGAACGTGGTGGTGGTGCTGGGTTGACAGCTGGACCTGATGACCTGAGAGGTCTTTTCCAACCTTAAACACTCCCACGATGGGCAGCAGGCAGTGCCTGTGCTGTGCTCTGATTCCCCCTTTTGTTATCCTTTAAAAACTTGTACCATTGCAGACGCCATGCCAATATACTTGATTTATTATCTGTAATGTCAAAATTGAAAAGGTTAATCGCCACTATTAGTCAGTGAAAGTGAGGCAGGATTATCACTTGAATGACAACGCTGACAGTGGGAAGCAGGGAAAGGGAGGAAGGGCAGGCACACGTGGGACCTGCCCAAACCACGGCTCCTCCGCCCTGGCATCATCCACGGGAGGGGCTAAAGGGTCTCCACCAAACAAAGGTCACACCAAAACCACAAAAATGTGAAGAATTAGCAAGTACCTGGTGTTACTTCTTACGGCAATTTTTAGCTCTCTAAGTGAGCTTTAGTTTCTTCTGCCTGGCAAAACTCTGGTGACACTGTGCCAAGGGCCACAAACCTGGCAGAGGTGGCTGTGCCCAGGGAAGGGTTTTGGAAGCAGGGTTACACCAGGACAAGGGAGCAGACACCCTCTACACGACCTGGTGCCATCCCCCAGGGCCCCATCCATGTCCCGTAACCTCGCTGGGGATTCCCGCTGCAGTTCCAGCACGGAGCCGAGCTGGAACAGCCACTTTGATTCACCTCACAGGGAACTGCTCTCCAGGCTTGGTAAATTTATCCTTAAGAATGAGCTGCAGACTCCAGCAAAGCTGCAGCTCCTTTGAAAGGAAGGCCGGGGGAGGGAAGGGAACATTACAAACACTGAATACCCACCTCACCCATCTCCAGTTGGCAGCATTATCTTTTTCTTCAGCAGTTAAAAAAAAAAAAAACAACCACCAAACCAGCACCACTAACGGGATGCAAGAAGAACTATTTTTATACAAGGCTGTGTTTTCCAAAAGCCCTGTCAAGCCAGCGATGTGGGAAAGAGTAGCTCCAGAGCACCCTGCTGCTCTACTCCTCTTGGGAAAACACCAGGAAAAATCACCACTGGGAAAGGGCAACTCTGTCCTGGTTCCAGAGGAAAGGATGGACCTGAGTGTGCCAGCAGGATGTTCAGCGGGATGCACCTGACCCAGGTTCAGATTGGAAAAGCCCACGGGTTCCAAGAGTTCTGGGATGTGGTCATTTATCTTGGGATTACAAACAGGTACACAGGTTTGCAGAGACAAAACTGAGAAAAGACGACACAAAGTTACTGAATATTTGAAAATTAGACCGAGATGGTTTTGGCAGGAAGGTCAAAAGACAAAATTATACCATAGCATTTAATTGCTGTAATAGTTGTACATCAACAAGACTTGTGGACACTCACTGCTGTATTTCCATACAATTTAAACTTCCTTATCCTTATTTTGAAGCTCTGTTCTAACCTGAAACCCAGCATCATAAGAGCAAAGCCCTGGATCTACTCTGGGATCTGCTTTCCAAAACAAACCAAGTGTTAATATGAAGGTTTCAATGCTTAAATAAAAACAAAAATGAGAGTAAACCTTGCAGTTGGTGATTGCTGATGCCACATGTGTTTGTGGGGTGAGAGACATTAAGAAGTGACTTCAAACAAAAAAAAACCACCTCAACACAAGTGTTCACAAACATGTCTGTTGACTACTTTAAAAAAACCTGTTTATTGTGAGATTATAGGCCATTTTATGCTCATAGAAACAGGCTTTAATTTCACCATTTTCACGTAAACAACACTGTCTCGGTGATTTTTTTTTAACAGGTTTAAACCTGAGAAGACTGGTATTTACATTAATCATTAAAATTTGAGTTCTGTGTAACAAGCAACTGTAGCAACTATTTTCCTGTCTTTTTATTTATTAAATATAGCAGTCCAGTGGTAAGGAAGGCATGCAAATATAAAATGAAATATTTATGCTTGGTGAAATATCTCTGAGAATTAAAAAATAACAAACTTTGAGAGGTGCAGGGAAGGTAAAGGTGATTAAAATAGTACTCAAACTCAGACAGGTATTGCTAGTAATCGAGTAAAAAAACCTCCATGGATGGAGAAAGGTCAGTCTGGCCTGCAATTCATCATTTGAGAGGTTTGTCTTTCAAATTTGGGCAAAAGCTTGGCAAAGATAAATTCATGTCATTCTCAAAAAGCCACACATCCAATAACTACAAGTGATACCAAGCATCCTTTCTCTGGGAAAAAACCAACAACAAGAGACAGCAAAACAAACAACAAAACCCAAACCACAACAACAAAAAAATCCAAACAAAAACCCAACCACGCAGAGAAAATAAAACATGAAAAAACAAAAAAAACCCTGCAATATAAAAAACCAACCACAACACCGGGTGGGGGCGAACCATATGTTTGCATGCGGTGCTGGAGGATGGAAATCCAGCCACGAAGGAGTTAAGAGATGCTCTAAAAGTATCTCACCCTGCTATGCCGAGAGTGTGCCGGGATCTCGGGGACGGGGTGATTCTGACACACCATATGTTCTGCCAAGCTCCCACAACACAGCGAGCACATCATCCACCTCGGCTGGGGCTTCCAGCCGGGACGGGCAGTCCAGCGAAGCCCTCCTTGCCCGGCTCCCCTGAGCCCAGCCCGGAGGGCCGGCGGTGCTGGGGGTGCCAGGGCTGCCCCACGCAGCCCAGCGCCCCCTGCCAGCCCGCAGCACCCGCAGCACCGCCCTGCTCCATCGCCCTCGGGAAGCGCGGGAAGCACTGGGAGAAGGGCAGGCCCAGCCCCCAGCCCGGGCCGAGCACCGCGGAGCCCTCAGAGGATGCAGCCCTGCAGACAGAGCTGGAATGTTCTGTTCTGGCTGTTCCCCTCCCCGCTGGCACCCAGGGCGCTGTTGCCAGCCCCAGCTCGGATGCCAAGGGAGGCAGAGCCACGGGATGTGCTGAGCTGAAGGGACCCACGGGGACCATCCAGGCCAACTCCTGGCCTGCACAGCACCATCCCCAAGAGTCAAGGCAGATGCACTTTTATTACACTCGTAAATCAGCGAAAATCCAGATTTCTCTGTTGTTGCACATCTCCACGTGGCACAGATCCAATGCTGGGCCATCCCTTGGATTTTCTCTGCTCAGCTCTCCCTGGGCAGCACAGAACTCTCCACGCTGAGCAGCATCACTGTAACCATCAAGTCACTTATTTTAGAGCCAAAAGGAAGTTTCTAGGTGTTGGGATGTTCCTTCTTGCCCACAGTGGTTTTATGCAAAGGAAAACTGCATTAGGCTGCTAAGTGCAAAGGCTGCTGCACGAATTTCAGTATTTTACTAATAAATGCAGACAAAAATATCCTAGAGAGGAGAAAAAAAAAAAAAAAAAAAAGAACAAACTTCCAAACTAGAATCAGTAAATAACACATCATGGCACCACAGTGCACATCGAAGCTATGGTGAACTAATCTCTTCAAGAATTTCCACATCAAGAATTTATTATTGATAAAACGCACATGAAGAATATAATGGTTTAATTTTATTGTTTATACTGCATGACAGTATCTGGACAAGATAATAAAATAAAAGGCCAATCAGATTTTTTAATCTATTAAAATTCACAGGACTTGGAAATTAATTTCAAATCTTGCTGTCACAGTTTCCCCCCTAAGAATTCACAAACAATAATTTTTTCCAACACAAAACCTTTGTTGCCTACTACAGCTATGTGAAAAATCTATATATAATAGGGAAAAACTCTTTGAATACTTGTATTAGTATCTTCACAAAAATAGCTGGGGAAAAATACAAGAACTCTGATGATCTTTTCTCAGGATTGCTTATTTTAAATGCTACTTGCAGCACTGGGAGGTAAAAAAGCCTTCTTACAAACAACAAATTTTGAAGGTGATGACATCCCTTTGCAAACAGTAACTGCTGCCAACAACTAGCCACAGTTTTTTTTTTTTTCTCCCTCTCTACCATACCTACACTTTTAAGGAACACTCCTTTTAATTAGAGCGAGAACACACGAAATGGGAGGCCACAGGATTGCAGCCTAAAAGCCACATGCACATTTTTGCTGACTGGAAAGCTGTTTTTTTTTTTGTCTCAAAAAACCCCTCAAAAAACACCTAAAAAAAACCCAACCTCACCACAGGACCCAAAACCAAACCCAAACCAACCAAACCAAACAACCCCTAAATCCTTCCACCAGCTCTCCCCCTATATTCAGGAAGTAATGGAAAGAAGACAGGAACTCAATAAACTCCAATTTCAAATTCAACCTCTGCCTGCACTTCTCAGCCAGAGCAACCCATGCTGAAAGCATTAGTTGGGAATCAATTACCAGCATTTAAAACAATTTGTCTAACCTCAGATACAAAAATTCTGCAATGGTTTTCTCACAGAGGTGCACCCAAGTATGGCAAATGTAAAAGCAAACATCCAGTTGAATGTCAAAACGTTCATTCCAGGGTGCTCAAAAAGCTTTTTATGCTAAATTATCACATGCAAATATAGGCAATATGACATTTTTTGAGGTGAAAGAGCAGGGGGGAAGCTGGAAGAGGTTGGTTACTTGCAATTGGGCTTTTCTTGCCAAATCTGATGCATTTGAGTTCCAGAATTAACACAGCCTCCGAGATGAGTGTCTAAAACTCACGTCTCAATACGCCGCATATTCAGAACAAAATGAATTAAGAGATTACCCACTGAAGGTCACACACACAACGACAAGGACTGGAAACAATTCTGTAGCGGGCAAGAAAAAGCTTAAAACCGAAAGGAAATAAAACGTGGTGCTGAAGAGCAAAGAAAAGCTGCGTTGATTTTAGACACCACCTCAACCAGAACATCCCCAACACCAACCCCTCGGCTGTGCTCACACTTCTGGCAAGGAGAACCCACAGAGATGGGGAGTTCGAGCGCTCCCGAGCCAAGCTTCGGGTGAGGTTTGGAAAACTGCCCTGGGAGGAGGAAGAACACGAGGAGGAGGAGGAGGAGGGCAGGCTGAGCACGGGCCCGGGTGCGGCGGGGCAGGGCTGGCGGCCGGGCATGGCAGGAGGCCGCGGAGCAGCTGCTGCGCGCTCTCGGCACGGCTCCCCACTCCAGTGTTTATCAGATCCGAGCAGCACTGCGGCATCCAGGAGCGGGGATGTGCTGTTTTGTTCACATTTTAATGTGCCATCTTGCAGTAGATGCTTGCACAGCAGAGTAAATACAATCTCTATATATACCCTGCGTGGGCGGCAGGGGTTATTTCTGACTGTCTTCATTACACTTCATTGCCAATTTGAACGTTAAAAAAAAAAATAAATAAAATAAAAACCCTCAACAATTCTCCAAAGTGATTTCAGTCTGATTTTTATAATTATTTCCAGAACCTTTTCATTATGCAATTTTGAATACTTATTGAAAGCTCTCTCTATCTTGCAAAGTTATCCTTGATGCAAGTCAAGCAAACCAGACAAGCTAAACCTTCTCCCTCTTCCTGCTTTATTAATAAACACAGACATGAATGACATTCACAGTGTTTAGCCCGGAGAACAGTTTAATAATAATGCTGCATCTCACTTTATGGGGAGGGAGCTAAAAAGGAAACTCAAAGGCTAATAGGTACAAATATTGTGCTTCAATTGCAATAAAAAATAGTGCTGAACTGTAAAAACGTAACTGATAGCAGCAATCTCAAAGATGTGGGTTCTGGTAACCCTCAAGCTAAAGCCGATTAGGTTTTGTTACATGGGTCCTTTGTGTGTTTTTGTGCTGCTGTACCAGTTAAATTGACCTCTACAGGCATGTCTGTTGCTTTTATCCTTTAATGGCTTCCCATTCCAAACCTAACTTAGACTAGCAAAACCAAATAAATAAAAATCCCCCCTCCAACCTGGTGCATGTGTTAAACCCACCTGTGAGAGGGAGATCTCTGCACAGGAACACCTTGCACTAAAATCCCGGGAATGCCAAGCAATTAGCACGGTGGCAGCAGGATGTGAGAGCTGTCAGGTGGGACGCTGGGGCTCCAAAATGGAATTACAGTCACACACCAGGCAGAACCGCCCAGCCCCGGCCTGCAGCGGGTCAGGAATGAGCATTCCAGAGGGAACACACAACCTGCAGAGCAACACTAAGGGAAAAAAAAACATTTTCTCAAGAGTTTCCATATTTTTGATAATTGCCTGTAAAAGTCTGTAGTCAGCTCTACAAATAAAAACCAGCAACTCTAAATGAAGCCCTTTTTAAGTCCAACCACTTCATTTCCAGCACAGTGACCGAGCTCGGTTGGTCTGTATTTCCTCTCTGGGGCAATAATGCAAACAGCTGCCCCAGCCTCTTGCTCTGTCTGGTGATTTGTTAAAAAATAGAGACCTCAGGAGTTTATTTAAGACATATATTTGGCATTTGATGATATGAAGGAGCCCAACCAGCACGTCCACACAGAACAAGCCCCCTTGGCTGGAAGAGGGAGCAGCTGCCACCAAAGACAGGCTCCAAAAAAAAATAACCAAGGAGGAGACAGACAGATAGGAAAATTGGTTCCAAATTTTCTCATGTTGAAACACCTTTATTTGCCCACTTAAAACAGCGCAACCTCAGGGAAACGTCACCGAGCCGCTAAAGGGAAGTTTTAGCCACGTTCTAAATATGTGTATTTTTCTGGAGCTTCAAGGAGGCAGAATTAGTCAATTTGGCTACAGGCCATGAAACATAATTAGTTATGTGAAGTATGTTTAAATATGTAACTACAACTGCTAATAGGAGTGCCCAGCCCCATAAATACGCAGTGATGTGATGGGAGAGCAGCTGGGCACAAGCAAAACGCCGGAGACGTTCCCAGAGGAATTGCCACCTCTTCAGGAAGAGAACTCAGAAATTACGGATCTAAATAATGACACACAGTGCTGAAATCAGTAAGGAAAGAGGGGGAAATGGTCCATCTTTAGAACACGTGGAACATCGGGAAAGAGACAGTTTGGGACCTGTGAGAAGAAAAGCAGGAGGAATCTGCTCGAGAAGCAACAGCGCATTTCCTCTCTTCAGGAAATTCAAAGGTCAGTGGAAAACAAAATTCCACTGGAGACACAACAGCCACTCCTTGGAACCTCTGAAAAGCTCCCAGACACAACAGCCAACAGCCCAAACCCCCAGAAAACCTCAGAGACACCGCTGAGCAGTAACAAACCTGCAAGATATTAAAATAAAAGAATGGTGTATTAAGCGATGTGGTAACTGCAATTTGTCATTTAGCACTGTGAATCTATGGATTTTAATGACAGGGTCTCATTTACATTTAACAATCAGTGTACTAGAACATTTCTTGGGAACTGGGGATATTTTCTTGTCTCAGTAGGAATATATAGAATTTTCTTCTTGATTAACAACAGACTAAAGGAGTTTTGCCCTGAAATCTCAGTCCCTTGCTTTCTCTCTGGAGCTGGATGAATTTCAACACACCAAACTGCAATCCTGACAAGAAAGCTCTCAAAAATTCAGCTGTTTGTAATAATTATGTATTTAACAATTCTTCCACAAGAATAACATTATAAAGCACCTTCCATTTTACTGTTCATTTGTATCACACATCTGCTTTAAAAAAACATTAGCAGCATATCTTATTCTTAATGATACATTTTGGATGTGACTTTCAAAAGCATTTACAGCAACTTAGGAGCATAAATCCCCCTGATACTCAACAGTATTTGTGCCCTTAATGCCTGTAGCCATTACTGAAAATCTCATTCTTTTCCAGAGGTTTGGAGATATTCCAGAGGTCATACATGTAGTAAGAAATGGCAAGTGTCACAAGGTATTTTGTATTTTACAGAAATGCTATGCAGCTTTAGGACAGGCATCAAGAATACTGAATACATGTACTTAAAACAATAATGGGGAGTTTAGGAAGCAGGGAAAAGCTCCAGTCAAATTTAGCCAGTGAGTCTGGGGATAAGGTTGCTCTCTGTTTCATCCAAGCCAGCAAAAGTGGGATTCTGATTCTTTTTATTCCACTGGTTCATGGGGTTTATTCCACTGGAAGATGGAGGTATAATGTAACTACAGTGTTACACACCGACCACCACAAACCATGAATGTCTTCTCCCACACTGACAACAACAACCAAAACTTTAGGCCTCCGTTACAGCTAAATTAAACTGCTGAACAGTTCAATTAGGCCATTTAAAATGCATATTTTTGGGCAAGTCCTAATTAGCTTTCAGCAAGTAGAGGATGCCCCAGTCTTGATTAACAACCTCATTTACTCTGAGACACTCCTGCAGAGCCCGGTGATCGCTGCCTGCACCCACCCCTGGAGATGAGAAGTTGGTGTGCAGCTGCAGAAAAGATTAAGTTGCAAGTACACGTGGAGTTTAACATGGCCCAGACGATCAGAGAATCACAATGGCCTGGGCTGAAAGGGACATTAAAGCTCATCTCTTTCCACACAAATAGGCAAGGAAACCTTCCACTATCCCAGGGTGCTCAGAGCTCCATCAGACCCGACCTTGGACACTTCCAGGGATGGGGCAGAGCAGTCTGCAGTGGCTCTTGTAGCTGCCGCTGCTTCAGGTCTTCCCAGAACATAAAAAGTTCAATAAATAAAATCACTTCAACGCAATGCATGGATGAACATCCACCAGGTCCTATTATGTTCGGGGAACCTGGCTGCACTGCTTGACTCGATAGGAGCACAGAAGTTTTTCTGCTCTGCAGCCTGATTCTCATCACTGACATCCTTGGGAACTGGGAGCCTACAGCACCTTTACAACTGGACCATTAACTTCCTCCTTTCAGTTTAACCTTCTGTGAAAAAAGGATTACAAAGACTTGCTAATGAACGTCACCAGTAAGCAACAGGGCCACAGTGTTGCTTTTGCAGCAGAACTAAATTTGATGGATACCAGGAGTGTTTAGCACTTGTACAATTACACATCCATGATGCGCCTGCAGTAAACTTCCACATTTTGCAAAAAGAATTTTTATGAAAAAAAGTGCACAGGAGTTTGTTCACAACAGACTTGGAAGCTACATTGTTATTCTGTCATCAACTGAGAAGCAAGAATAAAATAGAAACTTCCCAGTGAACACAAAGAAAAAATTACACTCCAAACATCTGCTTACAAATCTCAGAATCAAGCTTTTTACAAAGTCTTATCATTTAATTACCTCCTGCCCCCTTCCATGCCATCACTTTTAGCTTGCTAATTTAATTTCTTGGACATTTCTGCACTTACGTGTTTGACTGCATTACTTACTTCAACCAACAACAAACTCCGGGTAGTTGTGAGATGAAAGACCGTAATGAATTTTATATTTTATATACATACAGACCAACATTACAGGCTCCTGTATTCTGCAGAAGGGTCCTGCAGGCAGTGAATCAGTCCTGCAAGAGCTCTGTGTGAGCACTGCTTGGCTCCTCCTGCCTGGTGGCTGCCAGCGCCCGGTCACTTCCAACCCCTGCTCCCTGTGACCATCTGCAGCTTGAGACGCGGCCTCCCTGCCAGGAGCACAAAGGAGAGGGGGCAGGGGAAGCCAGGGAGACAAACCAAACAGGCAGGCAGTGCCCAGGCTGTCCTGCCAGCTCCATTTCGGGCCAGAGTGAGCATCCAGCCCTGCGCAGGCTCCAGGCTCCTCTGGTACCGGCACAGCCCCCGGAGCCACAGCGGTGCTGCCCGGGCTCTGCTCTCCCATCACCACCACTGCTGGAAGCTCCTCTGCTGCCTGGGCATCCCTTGGCCTGCCAGATGGTGAAACCTGTTCCACCACACTCGAGAGACACCACGGCCAAAGCGTGTCCCAGAGCAGAGCTGTATTTTCTGGAGACGGCGGTGGGATGCTCCCTGCAGCTCCAGCTCTTCCTTAGGCACAGGTATCGCTCCGAATTCTTTTGCTGGACTACTTTTCTGCCCGGGAGGGCTGGAAAGAAGACAGGAACAGCAGCCCAGCCGCAGGAGGTGAGTGGTCATTCCTCGTGCCCCAAGACAAGCATTAGCTGTCACCTCACAGCAGGCCAGCAGGTCCCAGGGCTGTGCTCTCCCCCGGACCTGACCACCCGGGTCAAGCACACACATCTGGCAAGTGACTCCTGCCCTGACTGGATTGCTGATCTGGTATTAAACAAGCTGTGCATCATTTCCATACGACCTTGATTCCTTCCCTTACAGTCCTGTTCCCAGCCATACTTCAGACACATTTTGCAACTCTCTCAAGAGAACACACTCGAGTTGTCGAATCAAGACTTCGAACAGACTCGCCGCAAATACACTGCTCAACTCGCTTAATCCTTAATTAGGTGTCATTTTTTAATGCAAGCCTTCAACAATTAGCTCAGGAGAAACTGTAAAAGCAGAAGCCAGGCCACCAAGGACTTGTCCCACACACATCTCTCTACTGGGGTGGCTGCACCATTATTACACAGCTCCTGCACGCCAGCAGGGCTGTGGATGCACCAGCTGGACAGCACTTGCACAAATCCAGCCTGTAGAATCCAGACACCCCTCTGAAGTGCACTGTTCCCTGCAAAGCACTGCCCTGCCATGAAACTTGCACACAAAGGGAACTATCCACATAACTGACACCTGCTTTGAGCCAGGAAATAATCCTATCTCCCTAATGTCTCATCTACAAATGAGGTCTTTATTGTTTTCATTATACATACTGTTTACACACGGTTTCATAAAACTCACCACTAACAGCTCATCTCCATAATTAATTGAAGTAGGTGGAAAGCAGAGTAAGGATTAAAGAGAGGTTTCATCAGCTTAACTCAGAGGTGTCTTCCTGAAGTCACACAGCTTCCATGTGCTGCTGCTGCCCTGTCTGCAAGCCTGCAGCCCTGGGGAACAGGGAGCACTTGGCATTTTGGCACTTCCACTTCGTTCTCTGTGTTCGTCTGCACGCAGACCAGACAGCCACTGGTGGGAATTAGCAAAGGTCTGAGTTTTAACTCAAAATCTGAGCTTTATATGGTGACTTTAAAAATTGATGTACAATGTTTTGACTTAGTAAAAGCCAAACAGAACTTCTTAGATAATATGTACAACCACTAGGAACAACAGCTTAAAAAAAAAAAAAATCGTGATTTAGGACTAAATAAATCCTCTAGATCATTTAACCCCAGTATTTAATACCTCGACTGTGCATTTCCTGCTCTGACAGGAGCAACTCCAACCCAAGTGAGACAGTCCCACCACCAGCACACACATCTGCCATCGGAGGGACTAACAATGAAGATGGAAATACTCATTTTATTCCTTTCACACTAAAAACGAGTTCAACTTAATATTAAGTGATGTAGTTGGTTTATCCTCTGCCTGCCTTTTCCCCCAGAAGTCCAAGACGTTCAACCAGGTACAACATGGAAGCAACCCCTGCAGCTTTAAAAACAACACAGGCAACTTCAAACGTGCTGCTCTGGTTTCACCACACTCATACCACACCAGCAGCCACTTCTAGAACAGCTCCAGACCCACTGAGAGCTTCCCTGAATTCTGCAGCAACCAGACTCCTAAAGATGGGCAGGAGCTCATATTCACTTTTTCTGAAGCATCTGTCTGAAAAGGGTGAATTTTAACAGTGTTATTTACAACTAACAATGTTATAACCCATAAAAGCCTGAGTTTATATGCTTCTTTCCTGCAGTAATGTTTATCTGACAATAATTTTGCAGACCACAGGTTTACAGAGCAGGGACACCTGGTCTCCAGTTTATACTGAGGTCCAATTAAGTGGCAGGCAGAGGTACCGCTGCTCACCCTCCTCACTCCTCCATCTCAGCCACCTGAAAATTCAAATCTCCTCCTCCTACTTTACCTTTATATCTCATTTTATTAATGTTACTAAAACCAAAGTCATCTTGTATGTATTTATCTGAAATCCCTTTCCACTGAGGGTCCGTGAAATTGTCTTTATAACCCTGTCTTGCAACTTATTTAAGCTTAAACAGTCACTCTGAGTCTGAAAAGGAAAATTGGAAAACTTAAACTGAACCACCTCAGTTCTCCCTCAGTTCCAAAGGAAGCCTCTTTCTGTTCTTGCAAAATAGAAACTAATACTGGATAGTCCTGAATGTTGAGGGCCACCGTGCTCTCTAGATAAATTAAAAAATAATGAAATCCAGGGTTTTGAAAGAACAGCAAAAACTGTAAAGAAGGTTCTGTTAACCTTGAATAAATATCCTGAAGAGTGGTATTGGACGTAGGAATAGTAGATGAATAAGAAATTGCAAGACATCTCCTACTTAGCAAACTCCAAATAGTTTCTCTTTCCTGAACACATTTCAGGAAAAACAAAGCTACCTTTGTTAAAATGAGCCTCTTGGAACACTGTCACAGCCAGTCTGGGCAGGGCAGGTAATCCATGATACCTGGAGCTTTTTTACTCCTGATAACCAAAGCCCTGTCCAAACCCAACCAGCTCAGAAGGAACTGGCACAAACCACCAAAAACAGAACCTTTTAGCTCCACACAACTTGCTCCTGTTGCTTCCCCAGGCACACGGAGCTCAGTGCACCTCGAGATCACTCGGAGGCACTCTCACATCATCAGGGCTGATGGACAGTTCTGTATTTACTCAGAGATAACACCTGCCTCGCACAGGATTACTTTAGCACCTGCTATAATGTGTTTAAATGATATGTAGGTCTACAGGCACCTGAATTTGCTTTTTGATATATTTACTAAAATGCTGGCAGGTTTGATGCATGCCTTGCAGAGGCCTATTTTTTAAAATAGAGGAATTACACCTTGTTCTTACTTAAAAGTTTCTAAAATATTAGGCTAGACAGAGATCCAATTCCAGGCTTTAAACTGCTTGATAGACCTTGACAACAGGGCTGGCTTCTATGCATCATCTTGTAATGCAATAAATTTCGCTTGAAACATCTTTACCTGTGCACCAAGACATGTCACTGGGATACAGAAAACCTGATATGAAAATAAAAATAAATTAATCAATTAGTTGCTCAGAGAACAACTGTCTTATGGCCAGAAAAACACACTTCCTATGAGAGACTTAAAGAGATAATCTTATTTTAGTTTATTGAAAGGTAATTTAAGTAAGGAATAATTATGAAGTACAACTAATCAGGCAGCACGTAATTTAAGACTGGAGACAAAGGTATGAGAGCTGACAGCCACAGTCCTCCGATTTCAGACTGGAAATGCAGTTAATGAAAAGCTGAGATTTTAACCTGAAGTTAATGTTCTACCTTGAACGATGGCACAGGAAGTTTTGAAGATGTAACCTGAGCACCCAACAATAGAAAACAAACAGAAGAACCCAGCGTTTCTTAATTTTTAACGCCTGTGTTTCTGCATGTTTGCTTTATTGAAACCACATGGAGATCTGCTTCTCAGAGAAAGCTCTCTTCCTTTTTCCAGCTGACATTATTTACCAACCTTCCTTTTCATTGTTTAGCACCATAATTCCTCTTTCACTTACGCCCTCTCTGCCGAGGTATTCTCCTTCTCCCTTTCCAACCCTCCCCACAAAGACATTTTTTTGTTCACATACGAATGTATAAATCAACCCAGTGATTTGGCCACTTCCCATGGGGGAACATCAGCAGCATCCAGCACAGATTTAGGAACATACATTTTTAAGGCACAGCCACCGCTCTGTCAGCAGCGCGTTCCTTGTCCACTCTCCCAGGCCCACGGACAGGTGCCCACACCTGGGAGCAGGATCTGATGTGCAGGAAGCTGCCAGTGCCAATCCTACACGTTGGCCATGGATGTTTCCAGCCTCGCAGCACAGGCTGTGTTCCTGGGAAAGGAAACCAGTGTTTTCAATAAAACACAGTCTCTCCTCTGCAGGACGCAGCTCTCTGCATGTATCTGCTAACAACATCTCAGTATTTCTCCACCCCCTCCCCATGTTTCTCCTTTTTGTCAAGCTCTCCAGCATTTGTTCTGGGATCTAATTAAGGTCCCTTATCACCATGGCAAGAGGGGGGCAAGGTCTAACAAAACAGCATTAATGAACCGATTGTTTTCACTGGGCACATACAGAGTTCTAATCCCCAAGACTGGAACATATCTACACTTGGAAAAAAAGAATTAAATCTAAAGGAGTCTGTGTTGTTTACATTTTTGCAAGACTTGAACTAGAAGCCCTGGCATAATCCAACAGCACCTCAGAACTTATTTTTAATGGGAGTTTTATTTTGATTAGGACAGGCAGCTTCATTTTGTCTCCTCTTCTGAGCATATGTAGAAGTCTCGCTCCTACCATCTGACTCTCCTTCAAAGAGATGAGCTTCCCGTAAACTTCATTAGTTAGATGCCATTTTATAGGTAATTCAGAACCTCTTCCCACCTTTCTGGGTTATTACATCTATTAACATCCCAGGATATTGTTATGTAAGTACTGCTCATCTCCATTATGCAGCAGAATTAGACGAGAGCGATTAGAACCAAGTTTGCCTTGTTTCATCTCATTCCCTGTGTGAACTCAGGTAACAGAAGCCAAGAAAACCTTCAGGGGATGCAGCTTTGATACTGAAGGGAAAGACAAGCAAAGGAGAACCAGTGAAGTCCACCAGGGGAAAGACACGTGGGCACTTCAGGTGAGAGTTGTAAGGGAGAAGGTACCGTGCTTCCTTGCCCTGCAAGAGCAAATTCTCCACTCCTCCCAGCATTCATGTCCTTGTTCCCTCCCTTCATCTTCGATCCAACTTCCAGCAACATCCAAGGAGTTTAATACCACCTGCAGTCAACCCCTTGGAAGGATGCCCTTAAAGAAATGTCTCATTGAAATGCTACAGAAAGTGTTCCTCTTAACTCTGCCCGCTCTTGGAACTCACTCCCCACTTGCCTTTTGAAGAAACTGCTAAAAGAGGTTAATTTTTGGACAAGAAATCAGTTCTGGCCACAAGTAATCTGCAAAAAGAGCTCTCCATCTGTCACTAGAATAGAAGTCTTGAAAATAGAATCCTGAACCTTTCAATTAAGCATGAGAACTCCTGTATGTCATCTAAAGGGGAAGTTTTACAGCCCAAACTTTGAAGGTTGCCTCCTATTCCCATTCTGTGTAATAAGATACACACTGAAAATCTGACTCTCCAGTATGGGATAAAATGTAACATTTTCCAAAGCAGGACGCATACTGGAAGAGCCATGGGATACCACACACAAGCAACAGGAAAAATGCAAGGAGAAAACTCCAGCAGAGGAGGAACTAAACTTCTTTTTACTAAAAGAAATCAAGAAGTATTTTTAAAGCAGTACTGAGAGACTTCTTCAATGCACTTTTCAAACTTTATCTGATTTTCTTAACACTCCTGGGAAGCAAACACATCCATATTAATATTCCCATTAAAAAAGTGGGGTGAACAGGACAGAAAAGTGATGGCACTGTTATAGGGTCAAGAGAGAAGTCAACGTTGGCTCAGTGATACCTCCTGTGTATTTTAAAAGTGCCTCCCTTGTCCACTGTTCTACTGTCATCACACATTTCAGAAAATAAAAACCAATGCCACAGAGGGGGACAGCAACTTCAGCCACTGCTGCACATCTCATCTACTCGACAAATCCCTGCCAGCCCAGCTTGGTCACCTGCCCTTCTGGACAATAAAGTGTCTTCCAGTGGGAGTCCTTCTGCTCAGAAGAGCATCACACAATGCAAGCAGAGCTCGTCATATGGTGTTTGCTCTCCCATCCTCTCTGCAGGAGAGGATCACGTGCAACAGTTGTGATGTTTTTTAGTAAATGCAGTTTGCAGGCAGCGCTGGACAATGAGACCGCAAGGGATGGCTGGTAAGAACACAAACACTCGTTGCTGCGTGTTGATGTAGATGGCAAAGGCAAAGAACAGCCCTCCCATAAAACCAGCCTTTGTTTTGTCCTTTGCTCCCGTGCTCATGGCCCCACCGGCCTCAGCCAGCCCTTGGTACACCACACAGGTTTGGAACAGGGGTAAGACAGAAAGTGTGGCCGTGCCAAGGAAGCAACACTGCCAGAAACAGGGATGTTAAAGCCGTGAGGTCTTCTGGCTATCACATGCACAAGGCACTCACCTCCCTGAATGTAAAAACATTGCACTCCAGTCAGAATTAAGCATGAGGCTGACAAAATAAAGGAAAACTTGGCTGGGTTGCAGTGAGCTGCAGCACAGCTACAGCACCCCATCTTTCTCCCCCCCAGTCCTGCCTAAAAGACTGAGGACTTTGTAGAATCCTTTAGGTTGGAAAAGACCTCCGAGATCAAGTCCAACTATTAACCCAGCACTGCCAAGTCCATCACTAACCCATGTCCCCAAGTGCAATATTTTGGAGGTTGACTCCAGTAATGTTTCCTGCATGAGAGTGCTCAACCTAATTTTATTTCAGGCACAACTGTAATAAAACTGTTTCGTATTACAACACGTAATTAGTGGCTAACTTTCCAAAATAAAAATGGCCATGAAATTCAGAATCAGGCTATTCATCTACAAACCAGTAATTTTTTTGCTCAAGCCCTCCCCAAATATAAAACCACTTACATTGACAAATGCCACAGAATTACGACTCTGACCTATTGGGTAAATAAAGTCAACGTGATTTTAAATGATTCAAAGGGCTGCGAGTTGGACTCGATGATCCCTGTGGGTCCCTTCCAAACCAGGACATTCTATGGTTCTATAAAATTCCGGAAATCCAATGCTTACAGAGACTCAACCCTGCACATACATTCAGAAACTAAATACATTATCTAGAGGTAGTAAACAGATTTGTAATGGGTGTCACTTATCCCTGTCAGCTGCGCTGATGAATAACACTGTTAACATGGATCGGATCGCCCACCAACTACAATCACAGGCTTCCCCTGTCCAAGCGCCACGGAACTTCTCCAATTAGCTGCTCAGAACTAATTGTCAGATGCAATTTTCAGTCAGCAGTTGTTTCTCCCCCCTTAACATATTCCTTTTGCAGGCGTTGCCCACAGCACCAGCCTTGCTCAGCAACCTCCCTCCCTCACTCCGGCGTCGTGTCCCAGACCTAATCTCTCCTCACAGCTTTGGAGCACAGCTCTTCCAGGCAGCTGACATTTAAATAAGCTCTGTATTGACTTTCCTCTGCTGTACCTCAAGTCCTCCTTGTTTTCCTTATGTTCATATTCCAACTCTGCTGCTGTGCAGCTCCTTCCGAAGGTAATGGAAGCGGAGCTGGACTGATAATCAATAAATACCTTCACCCTGCAATCCCTCGGAGGCCGAGTCCAGGGGGAGATTTCCCTCTCTTCCCATGCATATTCACTGTTTTGGATAAACTTCTAAACGGCAGGAAAAGGTTCTTTCCCAAATCTGCAGCATGTTTCAGACAACGCTAAGCCTGTGAACTTTCCTTTAACTCGCATTAAACCGATACAACTTTTAATTAAAAAAGTAATTTTGAAAAATTGCTTGTGCGGTGCAGAAGGTGATGTTCAGACAGCATCACTGATCCCTGGAGTTCTGCAGCCTTGAGTTTAATAAACTGAATTTTCAAAAGTAAACACAGCTTGCATCAGCACGAACCTTCTATTTTAGCCTCGTATTTTCCATCTTTTCCTTGCTCAGCCAGAAGAGGATGTTGTCAGAGCATCACACACTAAACACTGCATGGGTGTCACTGGACTGGAAAGGGAGAAAATTCCCGGCTCTGGAGCTGTGCCCACCTGCCAGGTGAGGGAGCCTTGCCTCTGACGGAGCCAGGGAGGCAGGGGAGACATCTCCCCCCAGGAGCAGCAGAGCTGAGGAATGAACTCACAGCCCACCTGCTTCTTGGTGAAGAAAATCCCAGGCACAAGGACTGCCATAAAATTTACACCTGAGCCTCTGCAATCCTACCCTCGCACAGCAGCTCCTGCCTCCTCCAGCTGTAATTCAGGATTTATTTTGCCTAATTTGTAATTTCCTGTAGTAGGTAATCCAGCAAGGGGGAGGGGCAAAGGGCAGAACAAAAGCAAAATAAAAACGAACCAAACCAAAATACCTTGCCCTAGGCGGAAACAAGTCAAAAACTCTCTCAGGTTTCCTTCTGTTTGTTTTTATAACTGTTCCCCTGCTCTTTTCTTTTTTTTTTTTTTTGCAATTTCTTTTAGAAGAATCATTTGAATTATCCTTACTCCACAACTTCAAAAAGGTGCTCCATGACAGTGGGTGTCATTGCTCCCTTTTCTCTCCTCTTTCTCCCTTACCAATTTATCCCAATTATCCCATTGCCCAGCACACAGGCTCAAACAAGGGCTGGGAAGCCAAGATTCTTGGATTCATTCCCCAGCTGCACTTCTAGCAGGTCATTAATTTCTCTGAGAGCTGGTTTGCTCCTCTGTACAGCAGGCAGAGGTGGGTTGTGCAGCTTTATCCCTGTTTATAAAACAAATACTCTGAGAATCCAGGCACGCTGTGCTGATCTGAAACACCAGGCATTCTGTTATTATACATAAATAAATATAAATACAGCATCTACCATTTTCACTCTACTTACTTGCATTTCTACTACTTTAAAACTTCTAATGTTGTTAGAAACACCAAAAGGAGATGATTTCATGTTCTCATACCTATTCCACCAGGAAATGCTAGGCCTGAATGCAATATTTTCCTTCTGCTAAAACTGTACTTCTATCTGTATTTTCTCAGTCAAACCTTCGCAAGAAAGCAACTTTAAAGGTGTTGTTTGCAGCTGCAGCGAAATAAACACTTAAACATTCAGTACTACCCATGCTGAGAGAGGTATTTCATCTTCACATCCTTTAACTCCGAGCACCGCCACTGATTATCCCGCAAAACTTAATTCTGGAGAGCGTTTTATTAAATATGCATTTGGATTTGGTCTCAGCCCCATAAAATATTTAATCATGTGCCTAAACATTAAGTACCCCACCAAGTTTGGATTTTAGGCTGTCTGGTAACCCACACAACAAACTCCAGAAGATAAAACACATTCATTCTTTATCTGGAGAGCTCCACTCCACAGATCAGCCTTTCAGAGATGTGCCAGCTTCAGCTCTAACTAGCTCTTCACACTTTTTTTAAGACTAATAGGCTCCACATATTCATCTCCAAAGGGTATAAATTCCCTTCCTCTCTTTCCCTTTTAAATGTGTCAGGCAACATTACAAAAAAATAACATCTGTGCCACAGTTATGCAATAAGCAGCATGATAACCATTAAACTGCGCTTTATAGAGAGTGGGCTGAATTAAAAAATAAAACAACAAAAAGGGAACAGGGAAAAAAATTTAGAAGTTCACCTTTAAACCTTGGGATCAGGCAGGGTTTCAGCACTACCACTCTCCCTTGCTTATTCTAGACTCCCTGTTTTGCTGCCCCTCCTCTCTGATGCCTCGTGGCTATTAATGGAAGCCTGAATGTACACACCATGAACTGCAAAAATGGATTGAATCCGGCTGGAAAGGGCTTAAACATTCAGTAAGAAGATGAAGAATCCCAAAAGTGGTTTTAGTATGTGTGTACATTTTGTCAGAGTATACCAACAGCACTATATATTCTTTTCTTGCAACACTTAGCAAGCCTTCTCTTTTCATAAATATAGGTCAACAGAGCTAAACTCTGGTTTTGCCTCAACTCCCACTTTAAATGCATAAAAAATTAGATTTTTAGGGAGCAGAATGAAAGGAATGGTGTATTTCATGCTATTATATACCCAGCCAAGGATCCCAAAGGGTTTGTTTGGGCTTTAAAAACAAAACAAAAACCCTTGGCATTTGTCAGACTAAAACCATTTTTCTTTGGTCTTTGCACAACCATCCTTTCCAGATTTGAATAAATAACATCAAACAAATTATTTTGACTTCCATTACCATGCAATGCACAGAAGTTGTTCAAGGACAGACACAGCAGAGTGTAAAGCATTTGGGGACTCTGAGGAGGACCCTGCAGAGCCCCCATCAGACCTGGAAAGGCTCATTCCAACCCCTCTGCTCCCCTCTTGTTATATAAATTTAAGCAGCCTTATACTGCCCCAAAAAGAAATTATTCAAACAGCCACAGATAACGAGTTTAGCAGCCACCACCACAGGGTATGGCTGTACCCATAAATGCATGGAGGGGGAAGGTATTAACAAAATTTTAAAAATATTGATTAAACTCTGAGCTACACATCAGGTTTTCAACCTGCCCCTTGCAAATGCAGGTGTGATTTAACACAGCTCATTCAGCAAATGCCCAGGCCTAACTGAATAATAAAATATATATAATATATAATAATACCCTTAAATGCAATCGTGTGTTACATAAACACAACATATTTTTATATATATTATGTAAATATAGTAATACCCTTAAACTGCCTTTTGTTTTAACATCAGCCCAGGAATGCAGGGTGAGAACTCATAAATTATATTCTCAGCTGCAGATTTCAGATATTTTATGTTTACTGCACATTGCAATGGGGAAAACAACACTTATGCTTTCACAGGAGGTTTAAGGCACAAGGCACTCATTAAGCATTTCTGATACAGTATTTGGACTCCACCATGCACAAACTCACTGATCACGATGCAGATTGAAGACTTTTCCATACCACACCAGGCCAAAAAGCTTCAAAACACAATTTAAGCAGCATTTTCCTCTTTTCCCCACCACTTTCACTGCAATGTCCCACCAGCAATCCCTTCCTAGGAGCTGCCTTCCTCCGTTCCTGCTCTTGGCTCTTTGCTGGCATTGGGAGGCTTGGGGCTGTTTTGTTTTTAGTCTCAAGCCACTCATTTTGCCCAACATCCCCTCCAGACCACCTGCAGTGGTTGAAAAGTTAATCCAAGATGCTTCCAAACTCACCCTGAACTAACCTTTGGGAAGTCTTGAACTCGTCCTAGTGAGGACTCCAGCACACAGATGGTGCACAGAGGGGTGAACACCATAACCAAGGGAGGAAGGGACGATGTAGTTTACAGGGAAAATAAAAAAAAGAGGCCTGAGATACCAGGGTTTGCTTAACACATGAACTGGAACCTGTAATTCCACACACCAGCAATCAGAACCAGGAATTCCACACAAAAACAACCATATAAACAACCAACCCATCAGTCACTAAGTAGCTCCAGCTCTGCATCACAACCAATGCCCATCCTTCCTGCAAAGCCAGAAATGCTTCCAAAGGGTGAAATCAGCACTAGACCCTGCTGATGATTAAGCACCAGATTTTAAACACCCTTTACAGAAGAAGAAAGAACTGTAAGCAGCACGTGGTTCTCAGCTCAACACTGTACAGGGACACAAACCATAACCTGAAGGTAAATCCTGGAACACAACTTTGTGCTGCCTAAAACAGCCACAAATTCTGACACTGAGTGATCACACCAATCAAAAACTCACTCTTTCAAACCAGAGACTCCTTGGAAACACAGTGGCTGCCCAGCCTCCCATTCACCTCCCAAAAGGCTGCTGTGTGTAACTACTGATGAGGCACCATTCAAACCCAGGATGCAGCAGGCAAGGAATGAGCATAAATTGACCAAAGAAACAGTCACAATAAACAAAACTCTTTTTTTCCTGCAGTACAAACTCTCTCCATCAAATGATAAGCTAACCAGACAAATAAGACAATTAAGTAAGTGAAGGTTACTGGGTTAGGACAAATTATTTGTTCTGCAGGAGGTTTCAGCTGACGGGTTCCTCTGCGTTTGCCATGCCTGGCTGGGCTAACGCCACGTGGCTCCTCTGCTTCACATCCACTCATGGGCACCACGGGCTAGAAATGGTCCTAAATTCCACTGTTATCCATTAGCCATGCTGCTTGTGTCATAGCCAGCTGAATTCCTGCACGAGCTGGCAATGAACGCTCCATGTACTCCAGAATGAATCTATCTCACACACACGAGTCACTACATGGACAGGTGATTTTGATATAGTAGATTTTCTTAGAGGCAGGCATAAACAAACCATGGGAAAGTATTGTGTGCTGCTCCCTACAGAGCCAGTGGTGCCAGGGAGATAGGGGTTTGCTTGTTTGCTTTAACACGAGCTGAAAAATTGTGGTCAGCAGCACTTTCCCTTCTGATCTTCCCCAAAAATTCTACCCATCTTTCTACATTAAAGGCACGGCTGTCAATGAAGTTAACCTGCCCGTGGAATGTTAGCAAAAACAATGCACAAAAAACCCTGCATCACAACTTTTTGTAGCTAAAATCATCCCACTCCCCA
This sequence comes from Daphoenositta chrysoptera, assembly GCA_013397915.1. Classification (NCBI taxonomy): domain Eukaryota; kingdom Metazoa; phylum Chordata; class Aves; order Passeriformes; genus Daphoenositta; species Daphoenositta chrysoptera. The sequence continues at coordinate 63,180 of VZRO01007808.1, read as the reverse complement.
ACAGTTTTCTTCACGCAAATGAGAACAGTGACCACCCTGAAAAAGCAATTTTCATTTTTCCCCTCGAGGTTCAGAGAGAGACAAGATTACTAATTGCTCCATTCCCTGGAGCAATATGAAATAAGACCCAGCATCCATCTGTATTACCACTGAAATACCAGCATGACCCTTCAATTCATATTCAGAGTATTAAAACATGACCTTGTGAGGCTACCAGAAAAAAAAAAGCTGCTTGCTGGCCAAACAGACACCAGATTCACTCTGTACTGGTAAATTCCCAGCCACCCTCCCCATTCCCATGAAGCAGTTAAGTATTTCTCTGGAGTTATTCAACAACTGTGAAGGTCAAGTATTGTCCTGACTGGCCAGTCACAAACAAACCCACCTTTAACATCGATCTGTGCTTCAGCCACCGACTAAAACCCCAACCAGAGGGGGAAAAGGACAGGAAATTAGTAGCAAAGGGTCCATACCTGCTCTCAACAGCACAGCTGATTCTTGCAGAGGGTTTAGCTGACCCAGCCAGAGACCTGAAAATTGGGGCCAATGCAGTGGATGGGAAAGAACTTTTTTTTTTTTATGTGTAAAACTCATAGTTTCAGCTAAAATACGAAAAATTTTAAAAAGAGCTTCAGTGGCACTTCTGAAGAATAAAAAAAAAAAGGCTTTGGAAGCTTTAGATTTGAAGCTTCACAAGCTTCTTATGAAAAATGCAAGCTTTGAAAAACTTCTGAAGAATTAATATTCTTACTTTGGGCTCTTCTACTGCCAACGGACTAAGGATGCTGTAACTAATAAAAAATAATTAATGCCAATAAACAGCCCCTTCATAAGGCTTCAGCTTCTCTCCTCCATCAAAGACTCAACTCATTCATTGGGACATTGTACAGGAAACAAAATTCACCCACAGAACTTGTCTTTTCTACGTTTGGTGCCTCTGTGCTGTGGCTCACAATTAAAATCCTCCCAAGTGCGAGGAAAGGAATTGGATTTTTTTTTAATAAGGACACAGCTCTAAAAGCAGCTCCAGAGCATGGCAGAGACCTCACCTGGAATGGAACTGGGAAGGAGCTGGGAATTTGTACACCAGCCCTCCCAAGTGCCCAGGTCTCATGCTGGGAATGAAACAACCAAGAAGTTTCTCAGGAGTGTTCCGAGCACCCCACGCTCCACCAAGCCACATCCTGGCACTCCTGAGAGTCTGGCCATGTCCTGCAAGATCCACAAGAGCTGATTTTCCTGATAAACTCCACCTGAGTACCCAAATACCTTCACAAACCTAACAGTCTCACAGCATCAGCCACCTTCTCACCGGTTTCAGCACGTCAGGAAAAGGACAGTGACAATGTTGGGTTTTAGTAGGTGAGGAGCTCCTTACCCTGGGGAAGAGCAGAGGTAGAAAATGCCTCATCTGTTTGGCATTATTTCAGAAATCCTGGCACTCCTCTCTCCAAGGGCCTCGGTGCAGCAGCGTGAAACAGCTCCAGACACCAGCAGGGAACAGCACAAAGCAGGAAGCGACCTTCACACCATGCACTGCCAAACCCGCTCCAGGAGCCCTTCTGCACAACAGAAACCCCACAGAAGCACGGGGAGAAAGCTGATAAACTGGCAGAAAAACCCTAACTGGTGTCAAGGCCAGGGCTACAACCTCTGCTGCTCCTGCCAGTCTCAGTGACACGCTGGAGACTGGCACCGCACCACCACGCAAGGTGACACCAGAAGTCAGACCTCAAGTTCCCTCTGAAGACAGAGGCACTCGTGGTCTGATGCCTGAGGAAAACAACAGCTACTGGCAGGGACAGAGATCACAGTCCTGATAGTGACAATTCAGAAAGGTGTTAAACTGATGGGGTAAATTAATGAGCTGGGGTCCAAGCAGGAGCAATGCTGTTGGCCCAGCAGACTGTGGTTCCACCTTCCCACGGGGCAACACCAGTACATCAAGACAAGGAGACTGATCAGAAACTGCTAGTGACACATCCACCCAGATTCTGAAGATGCAAAACAAAGCAAACACAGAGAAGATCAGTGAAAGGCAACAAATAGCCAGCAGAATTTTCCATCATGGGAGACTATCGAGACAAGAGCTTGGATAAATTAAGCAAATTGGGCATCTCGCAGTCAAAAGCTTTTTTAAAGACAAACAGGACTGCAAATACGAGCTCAGATTGCTGAGGGCATAAATCACCTTCTGAATGGTTAAGGGTTAGAAGAAAACTCTGCCTAGGGACAACACCCCCATCACTGCCCACTCACAGATTTCCATGCAGTTCATCCAACTGAGCTGGCACAGACCCTGCCTGTGACTGGAGGGCACTGGGCCACATCTCTGGATTATTCACAGGGCTGACGTAGCAATGCAGACACAGATCCACCTCATCCGTGTCACTGTTTGGAGACTGCATAATCATAGCTCAGCCCATGCCAGAGCAACATGAGGAACACCTTCTGTACAGTAGAAATTCTCAACATTTAAAGTTTTAACACGAGCTAACAAACGCCAGGGATGAAAGAAATCCTGGGATGAAAGATCTCCATGACACCTGCTTTGAATAAAAAGACATTGCTACAAAAATATCACAGACCTGCTGGTCTAGAGCCTTTGCTTCATGTCATTCCCCAGACATCAATTTGCAATAGAGGCACACAAAAGCAGCATTACACAGATTACATGCTACTCCCCTGAACTGCAAACAAAATCCACCCAGCACTACCCCCACAGCCCAAAGCACCACTGCACCAAAGCCACTTCCCCTGGCTGTTCCTAAGAGGACTTTGCTAAGGATAAGGGTTCAGCACTCATTTGCAGCACTGACAGCTCCTCCCGCAAATTTGGCTCTGGCTCAGCTTTTCCAAACACTCCTCATTTTCCCTCGTGTCCATGGGCAGGTCAGCAGTGCTACCAACCCTTTGGCACTGGCAGCAGGACAGGTTTTATCCTCAATTTGTGCATTCTTCAGGCAAACTCCCATGCCTGGATGCTCAAACCAGTTCATCATCTTCAGCATCTGTAACTTCACTGCTTTCTACGCAACACAACACAACACATGGCAATTATTTAATGTTCGGTTGTAACGGCACCCAGGAGTCCTAAAATCAAAAAACCAAAAGCCTGAGATCCCACCACGCCTCTCACACCACATACAGGTAACAAATCAGGTGGGTCCCTGTGCTGGAACAGCCCAGACCCCTGCACAGGTGACATTATGGGTGTGTAGGACCAGCTCAGAGAAAAGAGGGAAGAGCAAGGTACCAACAAAACATGCTTTGCTCAGTTTTATGCCACATGGCTCATTTACTCACTGCTGGCAGCTTCCACAAAATCAGGCTCGTCAAGCACCTGACTGTATACACAGGTAATGATTATAAAGCCAACTCAAGCGGGGCTAAAAGTACACAAAGATCTAGCATAAAAATAAAAAAGTGCAACCCTCTCCCAGGTGGAAAACAGGACTTTGAACGTAACAGGTGGATTATGTAACCATTATTTTGCTCCCAATTCTCAAAATATTTTTTTTTAAATACCCTCACAGACCAAAAACTGTCATTACTGAGAAGCAATAGCAATTTTACTCGGTTAAACAGTCAGGCTACCCACCTCTCTCAGGGCCAAACACAAACCCAGCCACAGCAGCATCACAGAGCCCCCACACAAGATGCAGGGCAAGGCCTGGAGCATCCATGGCTCTCCTCCCTGGATTCTGCCCAAGGAAAAGATTATTTCCTAATGCTGCTTTTTGTTTGCAACGGGGCATAAACTTCAAGGGGACGGTTCACTGCTGTGCTCGGGGAAAGCAGCACGCTTGGGTTGTTGCTACAGCAGAAAAGCCTTAATATCCAAAAAATGCACCTCGCGTTGATGGCTGGATCCCACACCCAGGATCCGACCTGAGCAAGACCCCTTTGTTTGGGAACACTTTCTCCCTGAGCCTGGGGCCTTCTTGGCCCTGCAGGCACATTTGAGTCTTTTCGTGTTTCCTTGCAGAGCCAGGAAAAAGATACACTCGTGACCCATCACAAAAACACCCACGAGGCCTCCCCGCCTCAAAAGAGAGGGACAGCACCAAGGCACGGCCCCGCACAGCCGCGCTCCTGTCCCAGCTACGGAGATTACAACTCACCGGCCACAACCTCTTCGCTTTTTTTCTGCCTGAAAGAGGCTCCTCAGCATTCAGAACTCAACGTTGAAGTGGGCTGCTGGAGCCTCGCCTCCAAAAGGCAACAGCAAACACAAAAAATGGAAAAACAAATGCACGAAAACCCCCCCTCCCCGCCCCCAAGGCTGAGCGGAGGGCGAGGAGCAGAGAGGGGAAGGGGGACGAGGCGCACGGGGAAGGCGGCCGGGTGCTCCCCTTTTCTGCCTCGCTTTTATTCCTGCTGAGTGTAGTAACACTTGAACTGGCTCTCTTTATTTGCAGCCGGATACGCGCTTTCAAAGATACTGTACTACTGTGTAGGCCAAGCAGGGACTCTCTTTCTTCCCTTGGTTAGGGCTTTTGGGAAAATAATTATTCACCAGAACTGCCATCGTGAACAGAGCAAGCTAAATCAATGTAGCTTTGTATGGGCCATTGCCACTGCAAAGCAAATACTCCATCAAGACATGGATCAGTGAGAATTTTATCACTAGGAATCCTTATGCACATCTTTGTGTATTTTTAATATCCACCTTATTGCCTGGCCTGCCCCCTCCTTCCCCATGCTCCTGCACCCCACCCTCCCCACGGATTTGTCTTGTGTCACTGGCAGCTATGGGGCTTGGCCATGAGAGTCACATCAGTAAAAACATCTTAAATATACAGGTTTATTCTCCTTAAAAAAATTATAATAAAGCATTGGTGCAGAGCAGATTTATTCACTGAACAGGTTGATTTATTTAACAGACTTGACATACATCAAAACCTACTATAGGCTTACATAATTGTTATCCATTTAGCAGGTCTGGTTCTTTTGTCAAGTATTTGTTTTTCAAAAGTGATTCACTAAAGACTGCTGCCTTCTGCACAGCTCACATACCTTAACAAATGCAGTCTTGCATGGGGTATTAGCAGGAGTGACTTTAAATTGCATCCTACCTGCTTGAGCGCTGCCGCTATTTTTTTAGCCTCCGTATTATTCCTTTACTAAACCACACGCACACACACACAAAAAAAATAAATTTAAAAACAGCAAAGCAAGAGGCAGGAGCGTGTGTAGAGGCAGAGCGAGCGGCGCTGGCAGCAGCGGGTGCCGCGGGCTCGGTGTTTCCGCAGTACCACGCCGCTCCAGCGCTGCCCGCAGGTACCTCCGGCGCGGCGCGGCCGAGTACCAGGATGTTGATGGCTGCACAGAGGTGCGGGGCCGGCGCGGGGCAGGGGACGAGCGAGCGCCGGGCGGAAACGGGGGGAGACCTCCGGGAGGATCTGAGGACCGCGGAGCCGTTTTGTTTTCCCGCAGGAGGCTCACTGAGGCCTCGGCTCGCACAGGCGCAGCGCTGGCTCCGGCCTCACGCACCCGCCCGCGGCTCCCGGCCGCGGAGCCCCGCACACGCTCCCGCCCCGCGCGGGCTGGCGGCGGGGAAAGGAACGCGGCGGGGCAGCGCCCGGAGCGAACCCATCGCCTCGGCGTTCATCGCCCGTCCCTGACGGCGTGTTTGGGTTCATCTATCGCACCGTGCATCGCTCGCTCGTCTCGGAGCCGAGGGAGGATCTCATCCCCCGCCTCGCTCCAGCATCCTCCTCGCACACACACACCGGGCACATCCCGCGGCTCGGGGATGGCAGCGCCCGGGCGCCGACCGCACGGACCCGGCGCTCCGCCGCCCGCCAGACAGATGGTTAATTACATTCACAGCCGCATTTTGCGCTGGGATAGAGTTTCAGACAATGAGCCAGTTTTATTTGATTAGCCAGTTCTCTAGTTTAATGCGCGCGGTGACAGCTACTCCCAAGGCTGGGGCTTTTTTTTTTTTCCCTTCCCTTAAATAAAAATAAAAATCCCATCCCCCCTCCTTCATTATGTTTTTGTTCTGGCCGAGGCTGAAGTAAGCGCGGCCCCCGCGGGGGCCCGGCGGGTCCCGCTGCCCCCGGGCCCGGCGGGGCGGCTCCCCCGCCCCGCGCTGCACCTGCCCGGGG